>CANTUT010000427.1:0-110000 GCA_947687605.1 Reutealis trisperma | reverse complement strand
CGCATAATCAGTCCAAGTTTTATCATTATATGGATTGGATAAATAACTAACATCTGTATATCCCACCAATGACTTATTTGAATTATATAGAAAATATAACCCTAAATCAATAGTACCCTAAAGATAATGCAATAAGTGTTTTACACCACTCTAATATCTCTTGGTAGGTATAAAGTTATACCTAACTAGGAGATTTACTACAAACACAATGTTAGGTCTGGTGCAATTTTCTTGATATGTGAATGCCCCTTATGCATTCAAATAAGCTATTTTAGCACTAAATAGGACTTTTTTTTTTTAATCTTATTTAGGTCTAAAAAGGCATTTCTTCACATCCACTAAGTAAACCACCATTGATGTACTTAAGGAAAAAGGATTTATCCATGCAAAATTACTTATGTATCTTTTCCACATAAATAGATTAGTGTATTAGGACTCTTTAGGATAAATGATCGATCTACAAGCTAATACAAAATTTTGTTTCTCCTAAATCTTTTATCTCAAACTCACTCTTTAAATAAGTATATGCTTCTTTGAGTTCATTAAGAGTCCCAATGATATTTAAATCACTAACATATACCATAATAATAACATAACCATTCTATGATCTTTTTATAAATATACATGGACTGGGATTCACTCAAATAATTATACCATATACATCCATATTGCTTCAATCCATATGGGGATCTCTACAATTTGTTGGAACACATGTCATATGTTTGATGGGCATTCATCTGTGATATTTTTAGTCCTTCTAGGACTCTTATAAATATTTTATAAGTTTCCATATAAGTAAGTTGTTATGACATCTATAAGGTGTGTATCAAGCCTTTCCTTAAATGCCATACTAATCAAGTAACAAAATGCGATCATATCTATAATAGGAAAATAAGTTTCCACATAGTCAATATTAGGTATCCATGAAAAATCCTAGGCATATCTTACCACCTCATTATTCTTATTATGCTTTGGACAAATAGCCATTTATATCCACCTTGATTTCATATTTTTTTGAGATGTCAGCATCATAGTTCTGAATACCTTGGTTAGAGGGTGAGTCTAGCTTGGCCTGAATTGCCTTTTTGCATGATGGGCAGCCATGTCTATGCCAACATTCAATTATACTTACAAGTTCTGGATCCATATTGTCTCTTGAAATAGCAAGAGTTACTATTGAGGTAAATTCATCATCAAGATAAATGAATTTCTCTATAATGTTTCTCTTGTATTCACAAAATTAATCAAGATCTCATAATTTTCATTCATCTCATCAATTCCAGAAGCCATATATAAAGGATCAAATTATTCCGTTGTCTTAATCTGTGTCTCACATTGGTTATAGCTCTTTGACTAAGATCTTTCTCTTCAAGAGGCTTCTTTTGTGGAAATTTTCATAGTGACAATATTTTTCTTTTCTGCAAAATTTTATTTTTAGCTTTAATTGGCTATCCATACTTTTTTGGCATATGTTGAGCTCTATTGCTTTTTTATTCTCAATGGGGACTATAACACTTGTTGGTGTATTAACAGTTAGAATATGAGACTTTATCACTCTTTCAGTATTTATAAATGCATCTAGCAATTGAGTTGCAATTTGTTGCAACTATATTATTTTTTGAACTACTAGTTCATTTTGACTTGTACATGATTCAAAATTGTATAAAGTCTTCCTTCCAAGAAATTTCTCAACATTTTTTAACACTCATAGGTTCTTTTTCTCCTCCTAATATTGGAAAATATGCCTCATTAAAATAAATTTTATATCTCTTTTGTGGACTCATTTTCACACCTTGATGTGGTGCTATTGGTACATACACTACACAATAAAAAAAAACTCGCATATGAGAAATATTATGCTCACATCTATGTACAAGTTGTAAGGGAGAGTGTGTATGATATGCAAATGGTTGAATCTGGCATGTCATGCAAAGCCTTCAATGTTTAATTATTGAACTGCATATTCAACGCAACATGTTGTTCATGTATATTGAGAGTAAAGTAATAATAAAATGATTTATAGATTGTAATTCATAAAATAATATATATAAATAGATAAATAACTTATTGATATAAAATCCTAAACATATCTATAAACAATATCTAAACTTATATAAATATAATCCAAATAAGTCGTAAAAAATATTAAAAATGAAATCTAACAAAATAATAAGAATAATATAAAAAATGCAAAATTCTAGCCAATTACTCCTTTAAGGAGTCTATATGAGTTATGTCCTCTATATGGGTTGTTTCTCTTCTAGAGTTCCCATGATCTACCAAATGTACCTCACTCATGAGTTTTGACTTTTGGTTATCTAAAGCATTCACTTCAGGGGGCTACTATTGGCCAAATGGACCAAACTTGATGATTTCTCATTAGCAATTCTTTTTTCTTTTCAGCCACTAGAAGATAAGCAATGGTTTTAGAATATTTTAAAATTTTTGCTCCCTATACTGCTATTATAGGAGCAGTGGGAGGCACAAAAAGTAGTATGTGTCTTCTCTATCATATAATATTCTATAACTTTATCACCATACAATTTTAGCTGCAAAGTGATTCTAAATATGGTTAAATTGTATTCTAGAACAGACTTAAAATCTTATAGACACAGATTTAGCTTGTCATATTGAGCTTATGGTAGGACCACAACTTTCAAATGATCAAATCAATCTTTAAGTCTCTTCTAGAGAACACAAGGATCCTTAACAGTGAGATATTCTACCTTTAAATCCTCACTTACATGACATCTAAGTAGCATCATAGCATTTGCTTTTTTTTTTTTTTTTTTTTTGATGATGTATTTCCTTTCTTAATAGTTTCACTCAACTCCATAGCATCCATTGAGTTTAAGAGCATTGAATTTAAGTTTAACTAAATTGGCTTATTAGCATAGCAAATCAATGACAATAATAAGAAATATAAAGCAATAAAGTAAAGAGAGGAAAAAAGATAGAGGAAAATATAGAGAGAGAAAAGGAAGCACAAAACCCTTATTATTATATTAACCCTAGGTTTCTTTATATATGGAAATAACTAGGATTTTGATGTATGTAATATTAATTAAAAGAACCTATATTATAACCTTTCTAAATTATATACTCAAGTCTGTTTAAGTAATATCCATATATAATAATTAATTTATAACAAAAATTAAATTATCAACTACAATACATTATTCTTAATGAATAGTAACATCCTTAATCATTTTTTTTATATAGGTAATAGATATTTTAGTTTTTTTTTTTTTAAATAGGATATCCATATAGTGATGGGATTTGAAATACTAATTTAAATTTAAAAAATTAAATTTTATAAAAATATAATCTATCTTATTTATAACTTTTTTCATAAGTTGACATTTACAATCTAATTTATTAATATGTTTAATGTGAAAGCACCCATAATTAAATCACATTAAACATGTATAAATTATAATAATTTTTTCACATCAAAAAAATCAATTATAGTAATGTTTGGGATGTGATATTGCTACTCCCTAAATGGTTTTTAGCACTCATGCTCTTTATTTTATCTATAAATTTGACTATCATTCCCTTATTATTTTTGAAAAGTTAATCCATCTTTATGTCATGTCCTGAATGCGATACCATTTCTATTTCATCATTCTTTTTCTATAGAGGTGCCATGATCCTAAATCATGAGTAAGTATAAGACTACTAAAAACCTATAAAACTCATTCTATACCTTAGATCCATACATGGACAAAATCACAAACAATCAATCAAAGATGTATATATGAACTATATATTATACCAAACTTAAAACCATTAAAATCTAACAAAAATTCAACTTAAGAAAATCAAGTCTTTACATTTTATTCATGTAAATCATTTCAATACATGGATCCTTTTACAATTTAGAAAGCTTTTTGTCATGCCCTACCCTCGATCATCCTTCCTTATTCGTCCTGGCTCAACTCCAAGTGGCCTGTATGGACTTAATTCCATCTCACTTTGTTCTACCGAGGTGCAATAATCCTAGGACATAGTTAAGTTTAAGGCCCACCGAACACCTGTAAAACCCTTTTTATACTCTGGATACATCCAAACTTATCTTAACCAATTATGTAACTATATATGCAATTGAAATTATGGGCAAAATAATAACCATTTCACTAAATACGTTCAACAACAACAACAACAACAACAATAGTAATAATAATAATAATTATTTGCCCTTATATACTAAGAAAGGGGGTTGAATTGATGGAAAATTAAAAAATTTAGATAGAAAAGAGATAGGAGAAGACAATAAACACAATTGACTTTATAGTGGTTCAAGTATTAATGAACCCTATGTCCACTCCCCAATCTCAATTGGGTATTCTACTACTAATTAATACTTACAAGGAGTTTTAAGCTTACTCCAAACTTATAATGTGTTTCAATGGCTCACACACAACCCTTACAAGTGTTTCTCTTAGGCTTACACTTAAACTTATACAAGAGTTTTCTAATTGCTCATTCTTAACCCAATGCTTTGTGTTTTCAAGGCCAACACTCAACCTTGCTTGAGCAATCATTGCTCTTACAACAATTAAATAATAATAAGAAAAGATTTAGATATGAAATTTGAAGATTTAGCTCTTAATAGATGTTATTCTATATTTTGTTAGGATGTTTGAAGAAGGTATTTATATGATTTTTTTGCTTTAAATTCCTGTTAGAAATAGTATGAAATCAATTATTTCATGACAGCGTTAAAATCTTGTTTCAAATATGCTGTTTGAATAAAGTCGTGGTCTCTACCACCATTTCGTGGTCGCAATTGATTTTTCGCAGTTGTAATTTCCAAATTCAATAATGGCTAGTGACACATGGCTTTTATTAGCTAGCTCCTTTATATATCAATTGCAACATTTGAATTCAGTATGAAAGTAGTGACCGCGACTTCTATTTCATGGTCGCAAATTATATATCACGCCCATAGTCACGATCACAAAGGAGGTCGCGATTTGCTTTATATGAATTTTGAATGAATTGCCTTCTAAAGATCTTGTTCGCAATAACATGGTCGCGGTCGCGATTTAGTGGTTTTGGCCGCGATTATGGCATAATAGTTGCGACTTAGAAGCTAAACAACATACTTTGGGAGATATCAATCTTCTTTCAAATCCAATCAATTAAACAAGCTATAATCTGCAAAAATCAACACTTAAACAGATATTAGATAGCTTTCAATTTGATTGGCAATATCAAAATAGAGATTGACTAAGTTTTGAAATAACTTAGGTCAACAACAACAACAACAACAACAACAACAACAACAACAACAATAATAATAATAATAATAATAATAATAATAATAATAAGAATAAGAATAAGAATAAGAATAAGAATAAGAATAAGAATAAGATTCATTAAAAATATTACAATACATAAGTCCATTTAACAATCTATAAAGCTTTCTAAGACATGCCAATAACAATTATGACCTTTTACATAGATTGCAATTAAAACTTAAGGTTCTACTTTTCTAACTCTAACATTGATACCTTCTTCATCAAAAATAGTTAAAGCCTCTATCATTGAGGATAAGCAAAGAGTTATAACTATTCACTTCTAACTTCTCCAAGGTCTTTCTAAAATCTTCTAAGCTAAGTCATCAATTCAGTAAGATTATAGAAATGTATATTGGATAGAGGTTTAAGTACAACCTAGGCCAATAAGGATCAATAAACCAAAGAGAAATATCATTAAGAGAATTACATGAATTTAATATGATATGAAATAAGTGTTAGAGGATATGCCCTAGAGCTATGAATATATTAAATAAATGTAAAACATTGTCCCTAAATGGCAATAAAATATATGTTTATACATTAAATCATTCCATTGTATTAAATGTATATTTGAATTCCATAAGTATTTTTCAAAAAAGGATCTATTCTCAAGTATTGAGAATATTGATAGCAAATCACTCTTAAATAAATACTTTGAAATGATCATGGTCATAAGATTAATGACTGGGCATCATTAATTTTGGAAGACCATCACCTCTGTTAGTAATCTATAATTAGTATGAGATACTAATGATTATAGAGACAGTGAGTATCATACTGTTTGACAAATATTGTCAATATAAACATGTGGATATTCATTTGATGAATAGTTGAACTATGACGTTAGATGATCATTACATAGAGTTTTATTGTTAGTCAACAAATCATCATCTAGGTCATAATTGTACATATAGTCCTTTGACTTAAGGGATATTGTACCTCATTCATTGGTAGTTAGAATTAATTACTACTTACATACTAATGCTATTTAAGTATAGATATATAATATGTGATAGTTCTAACTAGTTATGTATGGAGATAAGTGATCGCCAAGAGAGAATTCATTAACTTGAACAAACAAGGAAGAAATCCTATGCTATCTGATTATTCTTGATAATCAAATCCTTGGCCAAGGTAGTAAAGATTCACTAGAAAGGGTTTCTAGTAGGAATCAATTTTATTAAGAATTATAATCAAGATATAGACATATCATCAAAGCCTATTAGGGTTGACAAATCCATAACCGAGCAAAGATTGGCACTTTGTGATGAAGGGACTTTAGTGTATGTTAATTATGATCAATGGTCCATAAAATGAATAAGTAGTTAAACACTTATATTCATTATAATTAAGTAGTCATGATATGCTATGTTAGGTGCCACTCATGACATATGGGACTAAGGGTAAAATAGGGATTTCACATTAGTAGAGAAAAGTATTTTCTCAATTCCATTGCTAATTAGACATATACCTAAAAAGCCATACACCCAAAAGTATTCACCTTCCAAGAATAAAAGGCTTACCATAATAATTAATTAAAGTATTTAATTAATTGATTAATGGTAAAAGGATTGAATTTGTAATTAAATTTATAAAAACCCTAGCATGTCTTGAAGTTTAAATCCAAAATAATTTCTTATTAATTAAATCCTAATTTATATATGATATAAATGAGAAAGATTAAATTAATAAAAACTATAGATGAGTTAAAAGAATTAATTTTGAGCTTTGGACAAAATCGTAAATAGCCCAAGCCCAGTTGAGAAATGGAAAGAGGCAATTTAGGTAGTTAGAGAATTTTATAACTCTAAAGCCCATATGATGAGTTTAGGGGTAACAGAAAGTTTACCAAGGTCAAAATGGTCTTTTAACTATTTAAGGTTTAATTGAAATAATCATAGAACCATAAAGGGTAATATAGTCTTTTCAATTTAACCCCTAAAGCATAAAGTAAATTAAATATCTCATTTGTCCCCTAATATTTGACATAGTTGTTGGCTATATAAAGGAAAGGATGTTGTTTAATTTGATGGTTTTTTGATGCACATATTTTCTATAGAAACCTTAGCAACTAAGTCTTGAGAAAAAAGAAAAAGAAAAAGTGTTCTTCAAAATTTCTTATTCTTCATTTCTTGTTCTTTATGAAAGAACAAAAGTTTCTTATATGGAGAAGATCTATCCATAACAATAAGAAGAAATCAAATCACCAAAGATTTGTATTAGAAGATCTTGTATTCAATTGGGATACCAAGAGAGAGAATCAATAACATCTAAATGAAAGTGAGTCTTGGAGGTGGAGCGTGGTGTGGACAATCTAAAGGCTTAACATTTGTCAAGCTTTTAGAGAGGAAAGAAGAATTAAATTTCATAAGCTTTAAGAGGTAATTCAATTACCACTTTATCATCTTTCTTTCTAGTGTATCTTACACACTAATTATAGATTGTTTGAATGATTATTCGACCCATTTGGGTGAAAGTAAAATTTTAAATTATTTGAAATTTCACTCACCACATTGCTTCCACTTAATTTATGCCCAATATTACTTCAATTGGTATCAGAGCCACCCAATTTCTATGTAAAGCCATTGTATATGTTGCTATGGGTGTTTTTGTGTTTAGTTAAATTGAGTTAGAAAAAGTTTTGGCACAAATGTTGTGTTGATAGATCCAAGAATCATTGCCGCTACATCTAATTTGCGCCCGCTAATCTTTTTTCATGACTACGAATCAGCTTTAGCACTTATGAAATCCTTGTTGCGATTGTGATTATTGAGTCATGCCTACGAATTTGTTACGACTGACTTAATTTTAACATTTGCATTGTTTTTTGTTATAACTGAGTCACGACCACAAAACATATGTCGTGACATTAAAAATGATCATGTCCAATTTGCAATAGCAAAACAAGTCACAATTTTCACAGTTTCTTCTTCCCAACTTTTTTATTTTCAAAATTGTTTTGGACTATAATTTCAATCAAATAAATTTTTTGACTTTAAATATGATTTTAAGTTATAAAAACCCTGAATATCTGATATTCAAAATGTTTTTGCAAATGTTCCAAAATTAAATAACATATCAATAATTGCAACTGTTGTATCTATGCTTGTGTGAACCCTTAATTTTACACATTCCAGTGTGTGTTTGAATCTTAGAAGCACTTAGGCTCGGTAAACAAACTTTCAAAAGTCAAAAACTCTCAAAATAGGAAAAGCAAAATATTTCTTTTTGGCATTTGAACCCCTTCAAATCATCTAGGACTAAGTAACAAATACAATGCAACTGGAATCGTGAAAAATGGATAAGAAACAAGTAAGAACGGGCAAAAATGGGCAAAAGTGGGGCCCATTGCCACAAAGCTCTACGGCACTGCCGCAAAGCCCTCTGCAGCAACTCCAGCGAAAGTTTAATTTTTTGCAATCCCACATTGAAATTTGATGTTTTTTATGCTTCAAACCTCCTCCTAACCTCCTCCTATATATAGATGGCCTCTCTACACTTCAAAACACCAACTTTTAGAACTTGAAAAGCATTACTTCAAACAAACCGCTTTGCATTTGCTCCTTGCTTCGCAAAGCGAGTTGGGGGGTTTCTCTTTGACTCCTACCCAACTAGTTTAAGGCTTTTTGCCTACCTATTCGAGGCAAGTCTCTTGCCCAAGGCTCGTATTCGCCGCCTAAGGCTAGCCACGGCCTGCCATCCAAAGCTACCTGCCACCCGCCGTCTGAGGCTATCCGCCGCCCGCCAAGGCTAGCCACCATCCTAGGCAAGCCGCAGCCTGTCTAAAGCCAACTATTGCCCACCATCTGAGGTAAGCTTCTTTTCCCTTAATTTCCTTGCCTTTTTTAGATAGTTAATTAAATTGATTCATCTAGGTTGCTAGCTAATCAACTAGGTAATCAATTAAATTACTTAATTAACTCAACCCTCTTTTAATCAATCAATCAAAATATGATAAAGTGGCTAGGCTAAACTAAACCCCTTCATAAGAAGGGAGAACTATATGGATTTTGATTCCCATTCAAAAGGATACGTAGGCATGCTTGGTTCAGGCATCGAATCCAATTAAAATTAACCAACTCTCCCCTCTATCACCTTCTTTACTTACTTTTATTTTGTTTTCTTTTACTTTATTATTAGGCTTAGTTTGGGGAATGTGTGACTTCGTTAGAACCCATAAGGGCTAGAGGAAGTATTCCCTAAGTTTGGATTTCATTGTAATATTAACTCTCTCTTATTTCAAATTCTAATTATGTATAAATTTTGTGGATTGAATGATCATGCATATTATAAATTGTTCATGCATTTTAATTTATTCATGAAATATATTTTAAGTCACTCTTATATTAATTGGCCAAACTTATTTTATTAAATTAAACCAAAAACCTAGTCCCCGAATCCTCTTTGTTTTTGAGGCTAGTGATCCTTTTTCTTTTGGGTAATAATTGGAGACAAATGGGTTTTTTCCTTATATTTTCCTAAATAAAAATAAATTAAGGTGGCAACTCCAAGAAATAATTTTCAAACCTATCAAAGATAAGCCCAAGGGCTTTCTCATGAGTTCTTTCCCAAATGAGCATTTTGATTCCCTTTAGCATATCGGATTGATGCTCGAGCGAGGCCTCACAGTTTGTTATTTGTTTGAGAGACATGAATGGTTAATCATGGACTAGGAAATCATAATGTATGTTTTCTTTTATAGAAACATAATTAAAGGTTAATTACTTATTTGGGTTTTAATTATATTCATTAAGCGTTCTGAGCTCTTTTATTATTGTAATTCTCACTTTGGTATGCCAAGGGTACAAATGTACATATGGTGATATGGAGATGCAAGAACAAGAAGAGGTTCAACCTATCAAGATGCCTAGTGGGAGTATGAAGATTCAATTGTTGTAGTGTCATGTTTGTAATCTGATTAACCTAAATTTTAACTCATTCCTTGTGGCTAGGAATTGAGCCCATAACTAGTCCATGATTAAACCTATGTTTACATTGTTCTTTTAGTGACATATATGCGATATATATTATATATGTGATGTATACTAATATGAATAATGGGCAAAGTGAGACCTAAAATTAAAGCCCGAAAATCTTCCAAATGAAATATTAAGTCATGGTTCTCCATTAGAACAATAATTTCTTTAAAGTTATAGGATAGCACGTGATGTTGCAAATATGAGATCCATAGCTTAGCAATAATGGCAAAGAGTACCTAAGTCTTGCAATGTTGAATTCTCTATACCTATTGGTCCAATGGGTTTGACTTAACTAATATGTATGACTAATAATGACAAAGTGTGTTTGAGGTCAAAAACATTAAGAACCAAATTAATTGAGCCTCATAAAGAGTGGTGATGAACAAGTGTTATTCACTTATTAGATATCAAATCCTCAATAATGACAATGTGTATCTTAGAGTATTTAATAGTCTTATAAGAATTCAATTGTCTACTAGAAATCCACCATAATGGGATTTTCATTTCCTATTTAGAACTGTAGGAATCGCAAAGTTAGTGAGAGCGCTATTGTGATTAAAAACCAAATCATTATTGAAGTTACTTTTTACATAAGACTAATAATCTTTTTATTTTCTGCAGTATTATGTTAAAATGAGCAAATCGTATCCCATCACAAGCGTTCTTTCTAATAACAAACTCACGGGACCTAACTTTGTGGACTAGTATCATAACCTTAAATTAGTCCTTGCTTACAAAAGGATTCCTTATGTACTCTACTATAATGTTCCTGGACCCTTACCTGAAGGGGCCTCTGTTGTGGAATATGCTACCTTAAAGAAGTGGAAAGAGGATCATATTTTGGCAAAGTGTATCATGTTGGTTTCTTTGTCATACAATTTGTATAAGCAATATGAAAATTATATTGAGGCTAAGGACATTCTTTTCCATTTGTATGAGCTATATGGAGAAGAAAGTAAAACTGCTAGATATGAGATATCGAAGTGTTCCAAACGAAGATACAAAAGGGAGAGAAGGTTAGGCCACAAGTTCATAAGATAATTAGGCTCATTAAGCAATTGGAGAATTTATATTTCACTATGGATTCCAACCTTCAAACGAATTTGATCCTACAATCCCACCTAATTCCTTCTCTAATTTCATTATGAACTTTCATATGAATAAGATGGAATGCACTCTTGCTGAATTATATAATAGTCTTGTGATTGTATAAAATTCCATAAAAGGCAAAGGTAAGGAGGTTGTTCTAATTGCTTCTTTTAGTAGAAAGACTACCAAGAAGAAAAGCAAAAAGAAAGACTCCAAACTCAAGCTAATTGGTGGAGTAAGCAACGACAAGTCCATAAAGGTAGCTTCAGATGGTAGTAGAAAGTGTTTCCATTATGACTAAAGTGGACATTCGAGAAGAAATTGCCCAAAGTATATGGAATCCTTGAAGGGCAATAAAAAGAACAAAGGAAAGGGCAAGCCTTCTGAAGGTATGTCTTTTATTTGTTCAATTTTGAATATTTCATATGGTTCATCAAAGGCTTGGATACTTGATAGTGGGGCAAGTTCTCATATTTGTACTTCTATGCAAGAAATGACAAGCAGTAGAAACTTAGAAAAAGAGGAAGTGATCCTAAAGCTCGAAAATGGAGCAAGTGTTGAGGCCAAAGCCATTAGATTGACTTCCATTGATCTTTTTAATTATTTATTATTAATAAAAGATGTTTTGTACATTCCTAACACCTATAAGAATTTCATTTCTATAACTAGTATGACTACTATGGGTTATGAACTCTTATTTAAGAAAGATATTTGAATTATCTATTATTGTAATAGAATCACTGGTATGGGTTATATACTTGATGGTCTTTATTATTTAGATAATGGTAATAATAATACAACTTCAAGCATAAGTAATATAAATGCCATAATAAAAATAACCCTTAGTTCAAAACATATTTGGCATCTTATACTAGGTTATATTGCCAAAGATAGGATATTAAAATTGGAGAAAATGGGGATTGTTAACCCTTTGGGTGGTGAACCTATTTCAATTTGTGAGTCTTGTATATAAGACAAGATGACTAGGTCATCTTTTGTTGGACAAAATGAAAGAGCCAAAGAAGTTTTGGAACTTATACATAGTGATTTATATAGTCCATTTAGTGAAATGGCAAGGGGTGGATTTTTATATTTTATCACATTTGCAAATGACCTTTCAAGGTTAGGATATGTATATTTAATAAAGTATAAATATGAATCCTTTGAAAAGTTCAAAGAATTGAAAAGTGAAGTTAAGAAACAAATGGGAAAAGATATTAAAATCCTATGATCAAATTAAGGAGGTGAATACCTAAATACTGAGTTTAAAGATTTCCTTAAAGAACTTGGCATTATATTATGATTAACTCCTCCTAGAATGCCACAGTTAAATGGTGTGTTCAAAATGAGAAATCATACTTTATTAGATATGGTGCATTCTATGATGAGCTATACCGATTTGCCTAACTCCTTATGGGTATTTGCATTGTAGACTTCCATTTATATCCTTAATAGAGTTCCTTCCAAATCTATTCCTACTATTCCATATGAGATATGGTATAATAGGAAACCAAGTCTTAAACATGTTAAGATTTGGGGGTGTCCAGCACATATTAAAAAGCTAAAGGCAGATAAATTGGAAGAAAGGTCTATAAAGGGTAGGTCTGTTGGATTTCCTAAAAGTAGTTTAGGATATTATTTCTATCTTTCTTCTGAGCAAACAATCATTGTTAGTCAAGATGTCATATTTATTATGAAACAGTTTCTTTAAGAAGGCGGTAAAGGAAGAAAGATAATATTATATAAAGGGTCATTCAAAGAAATCCAACAAGATGTTCAAATGAATATTGATCAATCTCATGATGAGTCAATAACAGTTAATGATATCTCTACGTAAGAACCTCAGAGATCTTGTAGAATATCTCATTCTCCAGAAAGATATAGATTTCTTCATGGTAATGTGCAAGGGTTGTTCATTCATAAAGAAGTTGATCATGACGATGATCCTACTACTTTTGAGCAAGCTATATCATATATAGATTCCTTAAAATGGCTAGAAGTTATGAAATCTGAAATGGATTCCATGTATGCTAACAAAGTCTAAGAACTTGTTGATCTACCTAAGGGTATAGTACCCATAGGATGCAAATGGATTTTCAAGCTCAAGATTGCACAAACATAAACATAGAGAAATTCAAAGCTAGGCTAGTAGCAAAAGTGTTTCGTCAAAGGCAAGGCATTGATTATAAGGAAACTTTTTTGCCATAGCAATAAGAAGAAATCAAATTGAGAATTTGGATGGATGAAAGGAGGTGTTATACCTTTATGTGTGTTAGATGAAGGGTTTAACCAGACTGAAGTTTTATTTTATTAGTGTCAGATGGTAAAGATCTTACTCAAAGAGAGTGGATGAGAATGCGGGTCAGATTGATTAATTAATTGGATTAGATTGGATGGATTCATTTATTAATCAATAAGATTAATTAATTCAATTAGATGAATTGATTAAGAAAGTGATTAATTAATTAATTAAACTGAAGGGATTGATTAAAAAGAATTAATTAATTAACAAGTGGTGGATTAATTAATTAATTAAAAATGGGATTGATTAGAGAGAAAGAGAAAGAGCAAATGGATAGTCTATCGACAAATACTTTAAGTTGTGTAGAAAAGGTGAAAATAGGGGTCTATTTATAAGCAAATGGAGGTGAGAGCACTTTGGAAAGTGGAAAAGTGCAAAGACCAAAAGGTAGGATTAAAAAAAAGGATGAAAAGGGCAATTTCAAAATTTTGCCACAAGAGATTAGGACCAACCATAGTAGGGGGTGTGGCTGTGCAATGCCACATGGCCATGCTGTAGCCAGCTACAAATGCCATCTACGGTGCTACTCTAGTGGCTTGCTACAACATGGTTGGCTCTTGCAATAATCGCAGAACTATCATACTAGCTCTGTGTAGCACACTAAACTTAGCAGGTATCAAGGTGCAGCTGCAACATGAAGCTACAAAATTGAGGGTTCACACCCTAGTCTCTAAAACTCCTAACAACTTCAGCTTATATTTAACAATTAGATTTTTAACTTTTGATTATTTCTAGGGGTCATTACGACCCCTTATGTTCTAAATAGCTACCATTTTCCCCTATCAGGGGGCTTAGTTATCCTCTTAGGCAACAACCTATCTCTAATAATCTGAATTCCCTTGTTCAAATCATTAATAGGCAAAGAGGACACTTCTTCAGTAAGAATAAATAAGGGCCACACCTTTTCTTTCCCTTTCCCAATAGATATCAATGCGGCATCTTACTTACCACCTCTAATATTCTTTACCCCAAAACAACCAGGATTCAATACAAGTTTATCATACACAATGCTAACTTTCATTGGCTTTTGCTATATAGTGGAATCTCCTTATATAGTTTGAGCACAAGACTCTAGCTTCCAAACTCTTGGCACCCCTTTGCATCATGCCCAAACTTCTGATGTTTGCTACACTATAGAGGCATCCATTCATACTTTATTTAATGACAACATTTTTTCCTAAATTCATCTTCCAAAACCATAATATCAAGAAAAGAATCCCTCACATCCATCTTTATAAGAATTCAAGAATATCCCAACTTAGACTTAAGCTAAATTATTTTAAAACTTTTATAATTAGAACATATGCAATTCATTTTAAAAATTAAACTTTCATATGTATGTGTGTGTGTGTGTGTGTGTGTGTGTGTGTCTATATTTATGTATATGTATATATATATGTGTGTGTGTGTGTGTGTGTGTGTGCGCGCGCGCGTGTATGTGTATATGTGTGCATATGTGTGTGTGTGTGTGTGTGTATATATATATATGCGTTTGTGTGTGTAAATGTGTAGAATTCCACATTGGAAATATATAGGATTAAAAATGGACATTTAAATGAGAATGACCTGTAAATCCAATGCCTTAAGATTTTGGGTTCGAGTATAATGTCAAGCCTATGAATGTGTCTCCCTCACTAAGGCTCATTATAGAGATCTCCCAATTATATGGGTTCCTCGACCCTAGCAAGTGGTATCAGCACCAATGGTTCGGTAGGGACAAGTATTATATGGTGTTTAGGTGTGAGACCTTGCCCGAATGCCCCTCCCTCACTTGAGAATTGCCTTAAGGAAAGTCGAAGGAATTTTTAAGGAGGATAAGTTTCAAAGTTTGGTACTCATGATTGGAACGGCTATCATTCAGAAAATTAATTTTTGAAAAGGATTTAGAAGTCGCCACCCTAATTTATTTAAATAGAAAAATTAAGAAAAAACCCAAATTTGACTCCAAATTAATTTACCTAAGAATAAAATCACTAGCTTTCGAACTAGATTGAGCTCAGGAACTAGGTTTTTTATTTTAAATAATCTAGATTTGATTTATAAGTTTAATTTTACTTGAAAAATTGATTTCATAGAAGACAAGTATATAACGACAATTAAAATTGTATAAACATGGCATAATTATGAACATATTAGGAAATTTAGAAAGCAATTAAAGTAAACCTCCATAAGTTAAGAAGAGTGTTCTCTCTAGTCCATAAGTTAAGAAGAGTGTATAATTATGAACATATTAGGAAATTAAGAAAGCAAGTAAAGTAAACATCCATAAGTTAAGAAGAGTGTTCTCTCTAGTCCTTATAGATTCTAAGAGAACCATAAATCACTTCATAACTCCAAAATAATTATCTAATTACATTAATTAAATAGTAAAATTCCTTTTCTAGCCTCTATAGATTCCAAGAAGACACAAATTCTCTTACAAATATAATAATAATTACATAGAAAAATAAAAGGCAAATAGGATTAGTTAGGATTTGGACTTGAGACTTGGATGATTGGCACTAAAATTGCATGTGAAAGTTGATTATCATAGTCATATTTAGGTGAAAATATTCAGATTTGGGTGAAAATATGTTTATCATAGTCAGGATAGAGTGAAAGTTGACTACATGATCAGAATTAGCCGAAAGAATGGTCGCTTAGCTTGGAAGCATACTCAGAATGACACCACAATCAAAATTGGGTGAAAGATAATTTATTTTCTTGGAGGAGACCTAGCTCTATGCATAATTTGTTTGAAAAGAGGGACCTTACCTTGTGTAAAGGTTGTCTGAAAAAGGAGACCCTGCTCTGTGCAAAGGTTATCTAAAAAGGGGACCTTGCTTAATGCAAAAATTGTCTAAAAAAGGTTATTTGTTGATTAAAAGACATGAATCTTTAAGGCTATCTTAGAATTATTTGAAATTAAGAATGCTCTAATTACCTGAGTTTTGGACCATAGAAATGTTGACATAGACCACCATTGCATTAAGGAGGGTGTAATTATTTTAAAAATAACTCTTAGTTCAAAACATATTTGGCATCTTAGACCAGGTCATATTGCCAAAGATAGAATATCAAAATTGGAGAAAATAGGGATCGTTAACCCTTTGGGTAATGAACCTACTTCAATTTGTGAGTCTTGTATCAAAGACAAGATGACTAGATCACCTTTTATTGGACAAAATGAAAGAGCTAAAGAAGTTTTGGAACTTATACATAGTTATGTATATAGTCCATCTACTAAAATGGCAAGGGGTGGATTTTTATATTTTATCACATTTACAAATAACCTTTCAAGGTTAGGGTATCTATATTTAATAAAGTATAAATATGAATCCTTTGAAAAGTTTAAAGAATTCAAAAGTGAAGTTGAGAAGCAAATAGGAAAATGTATTAAAATCCTATGATCAGATTGAGGAGGAGAATACCTAAATACTAAGTTTAAAGATTTCCTTAAAGAACATGGCATTATATTACAATTAACTCCTCCTAGAATGCCATAGTTAAATGGTGTGTCTGAAATGAGAAATCAAACTTTATTAGATATGGTGCATTCTATAATGAGCTATACCAATTTGCCTAACTCCTTATAGGGATTTACATTATAGACTGCCCTTTATATCCTTAATAGAGTTCCTTCCAAATCTATTCCTACCATTTCATATGAGATATGGTATAATAAGAAACCAAGTCTTAAACATATCAAGATTTGGGGCTGTCTAACACACATTAAAAAGCTAAAGGCATATAAATTGGAAGAAAGGTCTGTAAAGAGTAGGTTTGTTGGATATCCTAAAAGTAGTTTAGGATATTATTTCTATCTTCCTTCTGAGCATACAATCATTGTTAATTAAGATGTCATATTTATTGTGAAATAGTTTCTTTAAGAAGGTGCAAAGAAAGAAAGATAATATTGGATGAAGGGTCATTCGAAGAAAGCCAACAAGATGATCAAATGAATATTGATCAATCTCGTGATGAGTCAAAAATAGTTAATGATATCTCCACACAAGAATCTCGAAGATCTTGTAGAATATCTCATTCTCTAAAAAGATATGGATTTCTTCATGGTAATGTGCAAGGGTTGTTCATTCATGAAGAAGTTGATCATGATGATGATCCTACTACTTTTGAGCAAACTATATTAGATATAGATTCCTTAAAATGGCTAGAAGCTATGAAATCTGAAATGGATTCCATGTATGCTGACCAAGTCTAGAAACTTGTTGATCCACCTAAGGGTATAGTACCCATAGAATGCAAGTGGATTTTCAAGCTCAAGATTGCACAAACAAAAATGTAGAGACATTCAAAGCTAGCTAGTAACGAAAGGGTTTCATCAAAGGCAAGGCATTAATTATAAGGAAACTTTTTCACCTTAAATCCATTAAAATTTTATTAGTTATAGCAGCACTCTATGACTATGAGGTTTGGCAAATGGATGTTAAGACTGCAATTTCTTAATGGTAACATTAAGGAAGACATATTCATGGAACAACCTAAAGGTTATGAATCTAATGAGCATTCCAAAATGTGTCAGCTTAAGAGATCCATTTATGGTATTAAGCAAGTTTTAAGGAGCTAGAATTATCTTTTTGATGAGCCAATTAAATCATTTAATTTCATTAAGAATAAAGATGAGCCTTATGTGTACAAGAAGGTTAGTGGGAGTGTACTCACTTTTCTTGTCTTGTATATGGATAATACACTATTAATTAGAAATGACATTGGTATGTTAACAACTATAAAAGTTTGGCTATCCAAAACTTTCTCCATGAACGACTTGGGTAAAGCTACCTATATTCTTAGAATCTGAATCTATAAAGATAGATTGAAAAGAATAATAGGGCTTTCTCAAAGTCAATACTTAGAAAGGTTGTTGAAACGGTTCAACATGCAAGATTTCAAAAAAGAATTGTTGCCTGTAAGGTATGATATCCACCTTTCTAAGGCTTTGTCTCTTAAGATACTTAAAGAAATGATAAATATGGCTAATGTTGTGTACTCAGTCAAATATTGTCAAAGGTATCCTTAAGTACTTGAGAAGAATTAAGGATTTAGTTTTGATATATGGAGGAGGTGACTTAAGGATAGATGGATTTACATATTCTAACTTCCAGTCAAATATTAATGATAGAAAGTCTATCTAGATTTGTTTTCACCTGTAATAAAGGAGTAATATGTTGGAAAAGTCCCAAGCAATCAACTACTATAGATTTCACTATAGAAGCCGAGTATATTGTTGCATTTGATGCTACAAAAGAAGTTATTTGGATTCAAAAGTTTCTAACAAAACTTGGAGTGGTTCCTATCATTGGGTCAATGGTTCCTCTCTATTACGATAATAATAGAGCTATAGCTTAACTAAAGGAACCAAGGTCTCAATAAAAATCCAAACATATAGAAAGGTGCTATCATATTATCAAAGAAATAATTGGGAAAGGCAAGATAGCCACACAAAAACTAGCATTAGCTATAAATACAATAGATCCACTCACTAAAGCAATGAGTCAACAAAAACTAGAATTTCATCTTAAAAAGATGGGACTTAAATATTGCACTAATTGGCTCTAATGGAAGTGGGAGATTGATAGAGGATATGCCATAGAGCGATGAATATGTTATGTAAATGTAAAACATTATCCCTAAATGGCAATAAATATATATTTATAAATGAAACAGCACACTGCATTAAATGTATACTTGAAGTCCATAAGTATTTTTCAAAAGAGGATCTATTATCAAATGTTGAGAATATGGGTGGCAGATCACTCATAAAAAAAATACTTTGAAATGTTCATGGTTATAGGATTAATAACTAGGAATCATTAATTTCGAAAGACCATAACCTTTATTTGTAATCTATAATCAGTATGCGATACTTATGATTATAGATACAGTGAGCATCATACTGTTTGACAAATATTGTCGATATAAACATGTTGATATTCATTTGATGAATAGTTGAACTGTGACGTTAGATGACGATTACATGGAGTTTTATTGCTAGTCAATAAATCATCATCTAGGTCATAATTATACATATAATCCTTTGACTTTAGGGATACTGTATCTCATTTATCAGTAGTTAGAATTCATTACTACTTACATATTAATGCTATTCAAGTATAGGTATATAGTATGTGATAGTTCTAACTAGTTATGTATAGAGGTAAATGATCACTAAGAGAGGATTCATTAACTTGAATAAACAAGGAAGAAATCCTATGCTATTTGATTATTCTTAATAATTAAATCCTTGGCCAAGGTATTAAAGATTCACTAAAAAGGGTTTCTAGTAGGAATCAATTTTATTAAGAATTAGAATCAAGATATAGACATATAATCGAAGCATATTAGGGTTTGACAAATTCATGACCCTAGCTAAGATTGGCATTTTGCAATGAAAGGATTTTAGTGTATGTTAATTATGATCAATGGTCCATGAAATAAATAAATAAATAAACACTTATATTCATTCTAATTAGGTAGTCATCACATGCTATGCTAGGCATCACTCATGACTTATGTGACTAAGGGTGAAATAGAGATTTCACATTAGTAAAGAAAAGTGTTTTCTCAATCCCATTGCTAATTAGATATGAACCTAGAAAGTCACACACTCAAAAGTATTCACATTCTAAGAATAAAAGATTTACCATAATAATTAATTAAAGTGTTTAATTAATTGATTAATGTTAAAACGATTGAACTTGTAATCAAATTTATAAAGACCCTAGCATGTCTTGAAGTTTAAATCCAAAATGATTTCTTATTAATTAAATCCTAATTTATATATGATATAAATGAGAATGATTAAATTAATAAAAACTATGGATGAGTTAAAAGAATTAATTTTGAGCTTTGGACAAAATCCTAAATAGCCCAAGCCCATTCGAGAAATAGAGAGAGGCAATTTAGGGATTGGAGAATTTCTATAACCCTAAAGCTCATATGATGAGTTTAGGGATTAGAGAAAGTTTGCCAAGGTCAAAATGGTCTTTTAACTATTTAAGATTTAATTGAAATAATTATAGCACCATAAAGGGTAACGTGGTCTTTTCTATTTAACCCTAAAGCATAAAGCAAATTAAATATTTCATTTGTCCCTTAATATTCAACATAGTTCTTGGCTATATAAAAGAAATGATGTTGTTTAATTTGATGGTTTTTTGATGCACATCTTTTCTATAGAAACCTTAGCAACTAAGTCTTGAGAAAAAAGAAAAAGAAGAAGTGTTCTTCAAAATTTCTTATTCTTCATTTCTTGTTCTTTGTTCTTTGTGAAAGAACAAAAGTTTCTTATATTAAAAAGATATATCCATAGCAATAAGAAGAAATCAAATCACCAAATATTTGTGTTAGAAGATCTTTTATTCAATTGGGCTACCAAGACAGAGAATCAAGAACATCTAAACAAATCAAAGTGAGCCTTAGAGGTGGAGTTTGGTGTGGACAATCTAGAGGCTTAACATTTAGGGAGCTTTTAGAGAGGAAAGAAGAATTAAAATTCATAGGCTTCAAGAGGTAATTTGATTAGCGCTTGATCTTTTTTCTTTCTTATATGTTTTACACACTGATTAGTAGATTGCTTGAATGATTATTAGACCCATTTGGGTAAAAGTGAAATTTTAAATTATTTGAAATTTCACCCACCACATTGCTTTCGCTTTTGCGCCCAATTCCTTTGATAAGAGATCTTTATAAGGGTCAAGAGAAATAAGTATATGAAAAGAATCTTACATACAATATGACTAAAACATACATTTATGAGCTTGGGTTATCATAAACACATTACTATAAGTCTCACATCATTAACTATTAGAGATCTAATGGTGGGATGAGTTGCTAACTTATAAATCTTAATAATCAATAGTATCATAATACCATCTAGGTATAAACATAATTATCGAAAGAACTCATGAATGAACCCATATGCTTTATGTCACTATTAAGGGCTATTACATTACTCTAAAGACACCTTTGCATGCTTATGAGGATATATTTGACTTAGTTTATAGACCTAGCTAGTCAAGTCACATTTTCACATGATCTAATAATTTCTCTCATTAGTTGGGCATTCTATCAATATGAAAACCAAATGATAAATATCATTAAGAAAGACATTTTATTTCAATATAAGGTTAGCCAATGGCTTCATTTACAAAATGATGGCTTTAGCACAAATGACTTTGCTAATTTCTCTTTTTGTTTAAAACTTACAAAGGAAATATAATATTAAGTTACCCACCGAAGGTGATGGTAACAATACTAATGAAAATAATAGGATCATATTAGATTAGTAGAAGAATGAAATTCATTGAAAAACATAGATGGAAGTTTTATCATATAATCATGCATTTCATAACTTACACTTCATAACTTTGCATCTTATATCTTTACCTCACAAGATTTTCACCCTTCAGTTAAGGTGCTACCTTCTCTAATATTCAAAAGAATTACAATCAAAACATCCAATGGGATCTATCCTAATGCTTCTCTAATCTTTTCTTGGCTCAGCATCTATCATCCCAGGGCTTATCAAATCCATAGACTTATCATCTAGATTTACCTAAAGCTGTTTTAAGAAAACTAAAAGAATCATCTGCTATTTTGGATATCGATTTTCATCTATTGATTGACTATCTTCTTTGGAAGATTTTGAGAGAGGATTTTTAGTTTAGATTTCAATTCTGCTAGATTCAAGAGAAAAATCCAAAACTTAATTTTTTAGAAAGAAAATGTTAACCATTCAAGATAGCCACTGAATAGTCTTAAGGTCTTATATAGAAAAGAAGTGATAAAGATATGCATTGTAAAATGATATAAAAATGGTCAACAATCTTTTATGAAAAAAATTGGTAACAAAAAAATTTATTGGAAAGGCAAATGCTCATTAATTGTCTAGAGATATTGTCAGTGGTAAATGACTTCTCATCCTAACCACACATTATCTGACAAAACATAAAATATACAATCCCACTATCAAAACTTACATTATTTATACAAATCAACACAAACTTATTAACTCACCTTAAACGTATAGACATCAAAGCCCTATCATCAAACCACAACCTGTCCTCATTCTATTCAGTTCAGTTAACTTAGTTTGCTTCATCTTGCTGAACTGAACCTATCTGTTCATTGTTCTTAAATCCTGCCCTTCTATCTTCTGAAGTTTATCCTTATAACTAATTGTTATCTTATTTCATCATCTATTGCCTCATAGTTTTTGCCCTATCAAACTCATATATTTATTTAAGCTTACATGTATATTAATTTATATATGTTCTTCTTTATGTCATGTCCTTCACCATTTCTATCTTCTCTAATATTACTCCTTATTATAATATCTTTCCTTACTTCTAAAATCTGACCTTGTCACTATAGCTCATTTCTACTTGAAAATTCTTTTTTTTTTTTAAATCTCCAATCCTATTCTTACCATCAAGCCTCTATATTTTCTACTTCACCACTAGAATCCATCCTCGGTATCAATCATTCACCTAGATATGGATTCCACCATCCTTGTTTTCCTTTTTCTCCTTAACCTATGTTACACTTTAATGTAGTCTCCTACTACCTATAAACTATTTCTGCATATAGGAAAATCCTAAAGTATTACACTTTCTAAGACAGAGAAATAATAGTTATAACTTTCATAAAATTTACAAAACTTAAAATAGCTTATATAAATAACTAAAGCTTCTTTAGTGGAGGAAGATGATTGAAGAGATCTTGTCAACTTAGCTTCTAACTTCTCCTAACTCACACCTGAAATCCACATATGATATGGTGAGTTGTCAACTCAATAAATTAAGAAAATGTATCCATGCCTTAGATTTTATATAGAAATAGCAAATCCATAAAAATATAAATATATTATATATTATTCTATGGTAAACAAAGAAAAATACATATGTGTTGAAGATGAACAGGCATCAAAGATACATTCATCCTGACATAAACATACATAATAGTGGGAGAGCTCAAGGCAAACATAACCACAATCCCACGAGTCTAATATCATCTCATAATAGTGGGACTACACCTCAAACCCCGTAAGTCTCCATAACAATGAGAGCATCTAATGGGTAGGATGTTTCCTCAAACCCTAAAAGTCTTAGAAACCATAACAATATAAGTACTCAATTCAATATGATGTTGTTTATAGACTTTGTTAGTCGAGTCACTAGTGCACATATTTTAATGGACTTTTTCCTTCATTAATCGAGGTGTTTTATCAGTGCATAATTAAGGCTAAACATTGGCTTGTTAAAATTATCATTTCAAACATTAGATTAGCCTAAATGGCCTCATCATTTACAATGACATTGGTTGCGACCCAAACAACCTCATTATTTCAAGTATCATTATTATTTATAATAAGATTTACAATAGTAAGTTACCAACAGATGGTAATAACAACACTGCTAGAAATACATTTTTCAATCATGTAGAAGAAAAAAGGAATGGAATTCAACAGAGCAACACAAGCTAGCATAACAATGCATTCATATATTTCATAACTTACCTTACTAACAATAGCTTCTACAATAAAGTCACCATTCACCATCATCATATAGATTTACGGCTTCTTAATAACTCTCTTATTATCATCAAGTTTGGCATTTAGTGTCCTTAGACTCATACAATCTACATTTCTATTATCTAAATCTATATGAAGCACTTCTAAGAAAGCCACGAGAATAATCCAGCACTTGGGTCTTGAGTTCAGTGTGAAGATTGGATAACCTCTTTTGAATGAAAAGATAAATGAAAGAGATCATAATTAGATATGCAATCTAATGAGACCTGAAAATTGAAAAAAAAAGGGCAAAATTTTAAGTTTAGAAAGAAAAGGAAAAATGTAACCATTCCTAATGGTCTTTGGAATAGTCTATAGGTTTTTAATATAGAGAAAAATGATAGAAAAATATTTTTAGTAGCATTCAATTGGTCATTGAAAAATAAAATTCTCATTGGTAACCATACTTTTTTCTGCAAAGTCTAAATAACATTTAATCTAGGCCATTTATTTTTCCTAGAAATGCAAGTGGTAATTGGCTTTCAACCCTATACACTTAAAATATGATACAACTTAATTCTTAGCCAAAATATCTAATCCACTATCAAAAACTTAAATTTAAACTTAAACAATATACTTCATAATACTAACATATAAGAGCCTAACAACAGACATCCGAAGCCCTATCAACTCATCTTCATTCTTACCATGTCAAGTTCCTATGCTCATTTACTTGTATAATGTCCATCCACTTACTTCATTTGTACAAAGCTCATCTATCTCATATCAAACTAATCAACTCCTCTCTATAATATTTGTCCACCTCGATAACTCGCTTATCAATACTTTGAGATTTCATTCGTGGGTGAAATCGTAATTGAACCTTTTTCTCAACATCAAAGCTTATCATCCCCTCATAGCCTTTCTTCTTAAAATCCTTCACTTCTCAACACTTCACCCCATTGTTAAGACTCACCCCTATCATTGAAGCTCCAGTTCATCACTAACTTGTCATCGGTATCAAACACTTGTTTGAATAGAGAGTGTTCATTTTCTACTTCCCTTTCTCCTCCAGTAGTTTAGAAATCCAACAAAAATTCTATAACCATATCTTCATCCTCATCCTCATTAGTCTTAATCCTTCTTCTTAAACATAAGGTATTACATCCTCCCCTTTTTCATAAAAATTCATCTTCAAATTTGCAAACCCTTAATCCATCCATTCTACTTACTTCCCAAGTACAATCCCCTATCATTCTACTCATCAAGATCCATTTGATTCCTAGTCTTAAGAAATCATCCTCCATATACCCAATGGATCTAGTCTTGAAGCTTGCTGTAACAAGCCACACCTACTCTATGAGTTTTCAAGACCAATTTGTTTGACTTAGAACTATTAAGACTAAATGCATGCTTTTATGGGAATATTTGTGCTATGTGATTGATGAGTATGTTACATGTTAAATTAATTTTAATATGCATAATATGAGTTATTATTGTGAAATAAATGATTTATATGAAGTACATTAGCATAAAATAAATTATTTTAAATAAAATGAATTTTCATGCATGAAGGCAATTTTTAAGCATAAAATAATTTTATGAGTATTTTTAAAATATTTTTAATGAATGTTTTGGGGAAATTTTAACAGAAATAATAATAAAAATATTTTATTTTTAATTATCCATAATCAGCCCTAAATTAAATAAAAAGCCTAAATACCCAAAAGCCTACTACACCAAAACACTCCTAACCTAGCTCATTAAGGGTAAACTTGGAAATTTCACCCCAAACCGTTTTATATAATGAAAATTTCGGCCAACACTCTCATTCTAGCAGCCATCACTCCATTTTTCTGTATCTTGATAGAAAAATTCTCCCAAAATATTTCTCTCTGCTGAAATTAAGAAAACTCCTTTCAATTTTCTTTTCTTTCAATTCCTTAACTGATTTCTATGAAATAAATTATGAGAAAATTATTTTAAACTAGTTGTTTACTGATTTTTATAGATTAATTCTATTTTGGTGAGTTTTTGAGAGAGAAAATTAATTCTCTACTGAAAATACAAATCTTTCCGTGAGATTTCTCCAAAGGTGAATCCTGTAACTCAAAATTGAAATTTTTATGCATAGACCATATCAAGGGGGGAAATTCCTACATGAATGATTTCTAAACTAATTTTTGATGTATTTTGATGAAAAATATTGGATTAAACTATATTTCTGCATATTTCTGTAATGACTAAAAAGTTTCAGAAAACAAAGGAATTCAAAGTTTTTGTGCTAGAACTTAGAAGTTAGAAAATTCTATCATTGTTTAAACATGTGGCTGCCAATTTGTATATGAATGGATTCTAACCCAATATTTGTTTTGTTTGAATGAAAAATAATGATTTAAATCATGTGTTTGCATATCGCTGTAATGAACAGAAAACGCAAAAACTCATGATTTTCACCATAAGCCTTAAACCTTAGAATTTTCATGCATAATCGTTGTCTATGGCTGCTGAATCATTTATGAGAATGTTCTAAACTGATATTTGCTATGATTGAATGAAAATTAATGGTTTAAACCACCTGTTTACATATTACTGTAATGACCAAAAAATACCGAAAATAAGAAAACTCATGTTTTTGCATCCTAAAACCTAAAATTTGAAATTTCCATGTACATATCACACATATGGCTACCGATTCATGTGCATTAATGTTCTAAAATAATTCTTGTTGTGTTTACATGAAAAATCTTGGTTCAAACCATGTTTTTGCATATCACTGTAATAGATAAAAAGTGCGAAAAGAAAGAAAAATTTAGTTTTTCCTTTAATGATGCATTCAACCTACTATGGGATTTTTATCCCAATGTCTATAATTTTTATGTGATGTATTTTGATGTTTTTTGATATGTATATATGTATGATAAATGATAAAATTGCATGTTAGTTGAAGGTATGACACTAGACAAGCCTAGAGGCACTTTGGTATACTTAACGTATCTTAACCTTATGTTATGATTAGAATGTGAATGTGATTGGAAAATATGAAAATTTATTTTATGATGAATTAACAATGAATTAATGGTCTTGAATTAATGAAGTGATTGATTGAAGGGATTGGTCAAAAGAGATAAGCATGATGCTTGAAAGGTTATTTGTTAAGTTGACATATATAGAAGTTTTAAGTGTATTAAGATGATTGTTAAAGTGAATTTATATTAAGGTATTGATATTGTGTGGAACTTAGAAAGGTATTTACATGATTGTAATGTGTTTTCATATGGACCTATAAAGGCTAAATGTACAAGACTTTTAAAGTCAACATGTGATGTGTAAGTGATGAGTGCACTTCTATGTGCAACATTAAATTTATGTGAATGTTATATGTGCATGGGGTAGCTATGGGATAGGATAGCATCATGATTAAATAAATACTAAGTATTAAATTAAATATTATATTAGAGCTTGAGGATCTTTAGAGATTCAAAAGGGCTACTTGTACTAGGAGCAAAGGAACCACAAGGTGAGCAAACACTGTGTTCATACTACAAGTGTGAGTAAACGCCATATTCATGCTATAAGTATGAGTACACATTATGTTCAAGTTACAAGTACAAGTTATCATGTTATGTGAACCTTTGATATCTTGAAACCCAAGTTCCTTTCTATTTTAATGATTTCTTTGTAAGTTTGGGTTACAAAAGGACACTTGGTCCAAAAAAAATTTTGTTATTACTCAACCACAATAAAGAACCTTTGTGATTATTGCCCTAACTTATATTCTTTCTAGAACTACACTGTTATCTGTCCTTTGTTTGATAAGTTAAAAACCTACAATGCTACTGTTACCTTTATATGTTATAAATTATGTTATGAGTTATGTGTGAATATGGCAGCAACCTTCACTTTACATGTTATGAGTTATGTAAACATGGCAGCAGCCTTCACTTTATATGTTATAAGTTATATGTGGATAAGGCAGCAGCCTTCACTCTATATTATGTTACGAGTGGACAAGGCAACAATCTTTACTCTATATTATATTATGAATGGACAAGGTAGCAGCCTCCATTCTATATGTTATGAGTTATAAGTTGATTTCTATAAACCTTGTTAAATTGCAAGCCATGAATAGTGAATCATAAATTTTGAATGATGAGCTATGAAATCTTCTAAGGGATATATGTTATTGTATAAGTCATATGGTTTACTCATTGAGATCATCTATCTCACTTCTTTTTCCTTGTGTGATTCCAGGTGAGCATTATGAGAAGACAAGGTGATCACTCAAGCTACCTACTCCGCTTGGGAAATTTCCTTGTCAAAGTTATAATAATACCATACTATGATGAGTCTTTAGATACTCCAGGAGTTGTTATGGGCACTTTACTTTAAGATATTATGTTGGAGAATTTACTTGGAGTCTTATTCTTGTTTTCTTATGAATTGTAATGAAGTATATTTTTAGCTTCTGCAAACTTAAGGTTTTTCCTTTATAAAAGTTTTTATTAAGTTAATGTATGAGGTTCGGTATGATCCTAGGGCTTTTTTTTTTTTTTTTTTTTTTTTTGCATATGTATGAGTGGGTTCTACAGGCATGGGTGACCTTATGTCTCTCCATGTTCTATGACCATCATGTCTCAAAAGTTGGGATGTAACACTTGCCATACTAATCCTCGACAAGACTTGAGGGGAGTGTTCGCATCTTGAAGATGTAATTATAGTTTTCTTATATTTGGAAATGTTTCACCAATATCGTAAATGAAAATTTTGTTAAATTTCTTCGTAAGTTGCAATAAGTTACATAAGATAACCATTTCACTTGATTCTTCATGGGGAAGTGTTTGAGATTCTCATTAGTGATTAATCAACAATATTAGTAGTTTAATCTATTACTTATATTAAGGAGTAATTTATGATTTAATTTATATAACATAAATGTATTGTAGCTATTATTATAAATAGAGTTCTCTTATATGATGTAATTCACAAAAGTAAATGAAAGATATGTAATCATTATAGACTTTTATCTCTATAAGTATAGATTCTCTAGCTAATTCACATAAATTTGCCTCTTATCTCTCTCATCTCATTATCAAGAAGTGATTTTAAATTGAATAAATATAAAATAAATAATAGACTTATAAATGAAAAAGTATTGGACCTAACACAAGTCTTGGTTTTATGCAAGTGGGTTATAACACTTGCCCACTTATAAGCCTACTTATGTATAGGTTTATGGACTTTACTATGGTATTAAAGTTTCATACTCAAATGAACAAGATTCAGGAACCCTTATTCAAGCTCCTGCAGTTCGAACTAAAACTGAAAAATAGAAGCCAACTGATCAATTTGTAAGAGAGTGTCAATTAGCATGTTAATGTTGGGCAAGGAACCAGTCCAATTGCACTTGAAGAGATGTGTTGAAAGTGTAGACACTATATTTTGTCCAAACTATTCCTAACATTTGTAGAAGTTCTTAAGAAAAGAAAATTTTGGAATATCTATGGAATATATATATATGTGTGTGTGTGTGTGTGTGTGTGTGTGTGTGTGTGTGTGTTTATATATATTACAACTCAACAAATGTTGCACCTCAACAAAAGGCAACAAGTTCAAATAAGACCAAAAATTCAAAGTCAGAGTCCCTCAACGTGAAGAAAAGTAGCAACCAAATCATGGTGGAATGTTTTCTTCTATTTCATGCCATATTTCATTGATTCGAGCTCATTAAATTGAAAACACGAAAGGGTAATTTAGCCAAAAGTTAGAACTAAGAGAGTGGGAGAGAGAGAATGAGAGAGAAAGCTCATCCTAGTAATCAATCCTTTAGTGTCATCTTCCTTCATATCCAAATTATCCCTTAGCTCAAGCCCGTATCCCTTGGTAAGAGCATATCCTCTAAATTCGTCCAAATATCTTGATTTGTCTCATCTCATGTCATCCAAAGTAATTAGGAGCTCGACTTCTGAAATTGCACCATCAATCCATTCCTATGCCTTTGTCTCATATTAAGGGCATATCTTTTTAGCCTGTCATCCTTTATCCTCTATATCATCTTTTGTCAATCCATCCCATCTCTTAGCTCAATAAATAAGGCATAATATTCGACATCGCCTATCATTAGTCCATGACATCCTTATCTTTCAAGTTTTTCTTTTTGTACTGTTCCTTTAACCATTCCTAAATGCTCTCCTTTTTAGCCAGTATGTCATCAGCATTGAGTCAAATAAATAAAGTGTTACTCTAAGAGTCTTTTCAATTTCAGACAGTAAGATAGCTTAACTTACTCTTCTCCTTAAATCATGCTACATTAGTAAAATCATAAGTGTTTAGAAATAATCACCTAGACATCCTTGTGGTTTCCATTTCTATTCTCTCCTTTTATCAAAACTTATCAATTTCACCCATAAATGTCTAAGAGATAGAGACTTAGACATTCCTATGGTTCTTATTTCCACCTCGTTTATCAAAATCCATTATTTTCACCCATAAATATATGAAAAATGGTCAAGACATCCATGTGTTTCTTTATTCTAGCCCTTTTATTTAAATCTATAATTTTCAACCATATACATCTAGCAACAATTGCCTAAACATTCCTATGGTCCATTCTCTCACCTTTTTTTTATCTAGGTCAAACATATCCTCCAATGATAATTGTGAACACTTAATTTTGCATCCTTCAATGTGTATTTCAACTTTAGAAGTGCCTAGGCTTGATAAATGGATCTCCGAAAGTCAAAATCGTTAAAAGAAAACTACTAAAACTTGAAAATCAAGAAACGGAGCCCTAAGAACTAGGACCCATCCCTCTGACCTTCAAACCATCCTCAAATCATTCAAGATTGAATAAGGAACATGACACAACTGGAATCACAGAAAATAGAGCTAAAATAAGTGAAAACAAGCTCATTGCTATAAAGTGGCCTGCAATTGTTGTAAGCCTACCTGTAGTTGCCACAAGTAGCCTTTGCAGAACTGCAAAGCTATTATCTGGCAACATATACTATTTTTCCCTATTTTCTAATTTTTCTTCAATTTTTTGCAATAATGCCTCATCGGAAGATACAAACTCTTCCCTTAGCTTTTCCACTATAAATATAGGCCTTAACTCAGTTTTTCTTCACCTCTTGACACTCTGACTTGCTTGATCAAGCCAATCTCCAATCAAGCAATTTTTTTATCTTATTCCAAAGGGAACAAGCTAACTAGATTAAAATTTTTCTTTTATTTAATTTTTATTTTTGCTTTACCTTACTTTTGCTTTTTGCTCTAAAAGTAATAAGTTTAAGGTTTTTCGCTACCATTTGAGGCAGCTTTCCTTAATCCTATTCGAGGCAAGTTCTCTGCTATTCGAGACAAGCCATTGCCCACCACTTAAGGCAGGTTGTCACATCCCAATTTTTGAGACATGACAGTCCTAGAACATGGAAAGATATAAGGTCACCCACATCCGTAGAATCCACTTATACTTATACAAATACTACCTAGGATCGTACCAAAAGCTCTTACATTAACTTAAATAAACCCTTTTTTCTTTAAAGCCTTAAGTTGTGGAAGCATAATTAAAATACACTTTAAACATAATCCATAAGGAAATAATATTTAGAATCCAATTAAAACTTTGAAGGATAACATTTCAAAATAAAAATCAAAAATAAATATTCCTGGAGCGTCTAAGGATAACCCTTCATAACATATTAAACTAATTTTCTTGGACAAGGAATTCTTCAAGTGAAGTAGGATGCTTAAGCCATCACCTTGCCCCTCATAATGCTCACCTGGAACCACACAAGAAAAAAGGGTGAGATAGATAATCTCAATGAGTAAACAATAGGGATTATACAATAACACATATCCCTTAGAAAGGGCTCATAGTTCATAACTTATAGTTCATGATTCATAGTTTCTAATTTAGAAAGGTTCACAGAAATCACACTTATAACACATAGAGTGAAGGCTACTGTCATAATCACTCAAACACATAGAGTGAAGGCTATTGTCATAATCACTCGAACACATAACACATAGAGTGAAGGCTATTGCCATAATCACTCGAACATATAGCCGATAAGTACTCGCATCGGTACGAGGATCACGTAGCCAATGATTACTTGCATCGGTATGAGGAGTACAAAACCGATGATTACTCGTATCGGTATGAGGATTTCTGCATAAAAAAGGTTAAAGGTACCATAGCAAGAGCTAATGGTAATCACATATAATAGTAACATTTAAGCTAACAATAACATGTATCCCAATAGCAATAGCAATTTATCATTTTGAACAAAAGATACAAAAATAGTGTAGTTCCAAAAAGAATATAAGTTAGGTTAATAATCAGAAAGGTTTTTTATTATAATTGAGTCATCAAAAAAGGCTTTGGACCAAATGTCCTTTGGCAATCCAAGCTTACAAAGAAATCATTTAGTCATAATTAAAAATAGGAAAGAACTTGGGTTTTAAGATATCAAAGGTTCACATAACATGATAACTTGTACTTGTAACTTAAACATAATATTTACTCACACTTGTAGCATGAACACAGTGTTTACTCACACTAGAAGCAGGAATATAGAGTTTACTCACCTTGTGGTTCTTTTGCTCCTAGTACACATAGTCCTTTTGAACCTCTAAAGCTTCTCAAGCTCTAACATAATATTTAATTTAATACTTAGTATTTATTTAATCATGATGCTATCCTATCCCATAGCTACCCCATGCACATATAAAATTTCACATATACTTAGAGTTGCACATATAAATGCACTCACCAATTGCACATAACATATTGATCTTAAAAATCTTGTACACTTAGCCTTTGTAGGTCCATATGGAAACACATTACAATCATGTCAATACCTTTCTAAAGTCAATACGATATCATTATCATAATATCAATTTACTTTAACAATCACCTTAGTACACTTAACACTTCCATATATGTTAACTTAACAATAACCTTTCAAGCATCATGCTTATCTCTTATAACCAATTCTTTTCAATCAATCTCTTCATAAATTCAAGAACATTAATTCATTATTAACTCATCATAATATCTATTTCCATATTTCCCAATCGCATTCACATTCTAATCACAACATAAGGTTAATATACCTTAAGTATACCAAAGTGCCTCTAGGCTAGTCTATAGTCATTCCTTCAACCAACATGCAATTTAACCATTTATCATACATACATGCATATCAATAATCATCAAAATAAATCACAAATTATAGACATTGGAATAAAAATATCAATGTAGGCCGAATGCCCTATTCAAAGAAAAACCTGAATTTTCTTATTCTTCGCACTTTCCGTCTATTACAATAATATGTAAAAACATGGTTTGAACCAAGATTTTTCATGTAATCAAAACAAAAATCATTTTACAATAGAGACATATAGGAATCGACTCACATATACATTCATATGCATGAAAATTTCTAACTTTAAGTTTTAGGATGAAAAATCATGAGTTTTCTTGTTTTCGATATTTTTCGGTTATTACAGCAACATGTAAACAAGTGGTTTAAACCATCATTTTTCATGTAATCACAACAAATATCATCTTAGAATATCCACATGTATGAATCGGTAGCCATTGATCATAATTATGCATGAAAATTCCAAGTTCAAGGTCTAGGGTGAAAATCATGAGTTTTCAAACTTTCCATACTTTTCGTTCATTACAACGATATGCAAATACATGATTTAAATCATTATTTCTCATCCAAACAAAACAAATATTAGATTAGAATCCATCCATATACAAATCAGCAGCCACATGTATAAATAATCATAGAATTTTTCAACTTCTAAATTCTAGCACAAAAACCTTGAATTCCTTTGTTTTCTGAAACTTTTTGGTCATTACAGAAATGTAATTTAATCCAATATTTTTTATCAAAACACATCAAAAATCAGTTTAGAAATTAATAATATAGAAATCACTCCCCTTTAGTGATGTTTATGCATAAAAATTGTGATTTTAAGTTATAGGATTCACCTTTGGAGAAATCTCGCGAAAAGATTTGTGTTTTCGGTAGAGAATTAATTTTCTCTCTCAAAAACTCACCCAAACAAAATTAAATATGTAAAAATTAGTAAACAACCAATTCAAAATAATTTTCTCATAATTTATTTCATAGAAATCGGTTAAGGAATTGAAAGAGAAGAAAAACTTATGATTATAGGCGAGAAATCGCAAAATTGAAATGAGTTTTCTTAATTTTGGTAGAGAGAATTATTTTGATAAAATTTTTCTATGAAAATACTGGAATAACAGAGTGTGACTGTTGTATAAACTGATGAGGGTCAAAATTTTGCTTATATATTAGGGTTTTGGATGAAATTCCCAAATTTACCCTTAATGAACTAAGTTAGGAGTGTTTTAGTGTAGTTGGCTTTTGGGTATTTAGACTTTTTAATTAATTTAGGGCTAATTATAGATAATTAAAATAAATATTTTTCTTATTATTTTCATTAAAATTTCCCCCAAAATATTTATTAAAAAATTATTTTAAAAACACGCATAAAATTATTTTATACTTAAAAATCATCTTTTTACATGAAAATTCATTTTACGAAAAATAAATTATTTCGTGCTAATACATTTTATTCAAATCATTTATTTTACAATAATAATTCATATTAGGCATATTAAAATTAATTTAATATCCCCAAACCCATAAATCACATCACGCATAAATTTTCATATAATCACACAATTTGTCACAATAACCCAAAATTCAAATAATTTGTCACTAAAACTCCTAAGGTAGATGTGGGTTGTTACACAAGTCTTCTCCATCTCAAAGCCGCACAAGCACATGGTAAATTTCTTGCCTTTTTCTTTCCTTTATTTAATTGATTTTATTTTTCCATGCTTAGGATTCTCTTTTCCCATTTGGGCTCCTTACCTAATTCTCTTCTCTTTTACCCCCAACTCTCTTAATTGATTCACTTATGTTAGTTAATTAAAATTTGTAATAATTAATTCAACCTGATAATCAATTAAAATAATCAATCAATTAACTTAATCTCTCAAATCAATTAATCGAAACATGATAAAAGGCTAAGCTAAACAAATCTCTTCCCAAGAGGGGAGAACTAAGTGGGTTTTGATTCTCATTCATAGGGATATACAGGCATGCTTGATTCATCAAGCATCGAATCCAACTAAAACTACCAAATTCGTCCCTATTACCTTTTCACTTTTCTTTTATGTTAATTTACTTTATTATTTTGTTATTTACTCTTATTAGGATTTAGTTTGAATAATGTATGACTTTTTTGGGCCCATTAGGGCTAGAGGAGGTATCTCCTAATTTTAGATTCTTGTTGTAATCTTAACTTAGCTTTTCTTTCTTTATTTTATTTTATGTTTTATTTATCTTGTATAGGCATTAATTATGAAATTATTTTTTAAGTCATAACTAAATAAATTGTCTAACTATTTTTTGTTAAAATAAATATAAAACCTAGTCTCCAAATCCTCTTTAGTTTTAAGGCTAGTGATCTTTCCCTTTGGGATGAAATTGAAGTCAATTTGGATGTTACCTTAATCTTTTCCCAATTAAAATAAAACTAAGGTGACAACTCTAATATATTTTTTTCAAAATCAACTTATCAAAGTCCGAGGGCTCTATGTGAGTTTGAACCCAAATGAGTATTTTGATTTCCCTTTAGTAGATCAGGCTGGTGCTTAGGTGAGGACTCACACTATCTAATTATTTTGAAGTGATTTTCAGGTACAAATATGTAACAACTATTACTATTAAAGTTAATATTGTTATAGCTTATTCACGATGGTTACCAGAATAGTCACCATCGTTATCAAGAAATTCAAATTTAGATAGAAGCAAAAGTTACTACCATTACCACTATTCATGGGCTTAGCTGCTTAGTGTCATACCACTTGGAAGAAGCTTAAATTCATGGATGTTACTCATAAGTAACTACCATTACCACTAAGAAACAGATAAAAAACAATTTAACCAATTTTTTTTTTGTTTGGATTAGTTTTCAAAGCACATAAATCACACTTTGGAGCAAGACTTGAAGACATATAAATATATGAAGGCTCCAAATGAAGTAAAAAGATTCTAAGTGATTAAAAGTTCTATCCAAGCTTAAAATTCATTAATCTTCTTCTACTCTTTTCAAGAAAATATTTACTCTTTAACTTATATCTTTTGTATTCATTACTGCTAAAAGCTATAAGCTTAAATTTTTGTCTTGTAATAACTTGTATGCTTAGTCATTAAGTGACTTAAAACCTAAAACAATGTTTGAGAACTCTTGTATTAGGTGAAATCTCGTATAACTATTGTATCAAGTGAATCGCATAGAACTATAGTGAAATCCTAGAGAATTATTGTGAAATCTTGATTCAACTATTGTAAAATATTAGGTGTAATCTTATATCACTAGTGAAACCCTAAGTCAGTGTGATTTAAGATAAGAGGATATAGGAGAAGATATTTGTTCTAAACCACTACAAAAGTGGCTAAGTTTTCCCATTCCTTTCATTATTTATTTCATTATTATTGAATTTATAACTATATTATATTTAGGTGACTAATTGCATTTGAAATTTTAAATTCCTATTCATTACCCTTAGGAATTACTATACTTAGGCCAACAATTTGTGTCAAAGCTATAAGCTTAAATTCTTATCTTGTAATAGCTTATATGGTTGGTCATTGAGTGACTTAAAATCTCTAAACATTGTTTAAAAACTCTTGCATTAGGCAAAATTCCATATAACTATGGTACTAGCAAAATCTCAAAGAACTAAGGCAAAATCCTAGAGAACTAATGCAAAATCCTGATTCAACTATTGTAAAGCTTTGGACACAATCCCATATCACTAGTGGAACCCTAAATTGATGTGATTTAGTAAATGTGGATGTAAGATAAGAGATTGTTTTTGAACCGCTATAAAATTGGCTAAATTTTCTCATTCCTTTAACTATTTATTTCATTATTATGGAATTTGTAAATATATTGCATTTAGGGTGATTAATTGTAGTAAAAATTTTTAAATTTCTATTCACCCCCTCTAAGAATTGCCATATTTAGGCCAATAATTGATATTAGAGCTTGTGCTCTTGCATTTTGTAAAATCTAACAATTTGAAGAGCTAACAATCATTATGGCAAGTATTTCAAGGACTCTATTTGAAGAGGGACAATGTAGCAAAAGACTTCCATTGTTTAATGGTTCAAATTACAACCAGTGGAAGGTAAGAATGAGATTTCATATAAGGTCTAAAGGATATGACCTTTAGGAAATTATAGAGAAAGGTTCATTTATCGGTATGGATGAAAATATAAACAAGCCTAAAGATCCTTCAAGTTATACTATAGAAGATGAAAGGAAAATGGCATTGAATGACAAAGTAGTATATATTTTATTTTATGCTCTTGATGAAATTGAATTCAACTTAGTTTCCACTTTAAGTTAGGTATTGTTGGAGGAATTTGATAGTTGTTTTGGCGGTTTTCTTCATTTTCAAAGTGTAGATTGAAAAGGTTGAGGCCAAGGCCATCATTATTGAATTGGAATCCATGAGAATCGATTGAGAGAAATGGGATTGAAAATTCAAATGTGTGTTTCATGCTCATTGCACCAAATGATGTGAGTGGGATAAATTCCTGTCTCTCCCTATATGTAATCCAAACTAGTTAAACCTGCAAAATAATGAACTAGAGTGTCCAGGCAATCTGCCGAAGTGAACACTTTGATGCTTAAATTAGAATGTACTTTAGCCAGAGAAATTGAAAGTTTTGAGTGTTTAGAATGCGTAACTTATGCTATAGAGTGTCTGGAAGTATTTATAAGAAACTATCTTGGAGAGCAAGCTCCAATAATTTAGGACCACTAAGTGACTAAATGATGGAGCTGCTGCTTCCTACAATTCTGAAAATAGAGAACGTGGGTGGAGGTCGTGATATGAAGGCTTTATTAATTGATTTCATATTCATCTAGCTATCTGCGTCCAGGAGAGCTCATGGCTCAAGGGACGATATGCTGGGCGAGTTGGTGGCATGCTTGGGGTAACCTGTTTAGATTGATATGCATCAATTGTTATTACTATTAAACATCTATCATTGTTATTGTTATTATGTTATTCTAATTGGCATGGATTTCTATTTTTTTTTTTTTAAGCAATTTCTATCACGATACTCCACATGCAATTTTCTCATTGTAAAAGGCTATGGAAGAGATCGGGTATTTGTGTTTGTCATTAAGCAGGCGACTAAGCTCAGGCCGTTTATCATTACCTGTTTGATATTGCGATTAAGTAATTTTTACCAAATTATATTTGAGTATTTAAGCTTTTGCAGTTTGGAAAAAAGTATACTTTTTTAGTTCTTTCCGAACCATAATTTATTAAAATCAATATTCTTTTTAAAATAAACAGAAAATAAAAACATAATTTTGAAAAGAATATTTAAATTTAATATCAAACAGATACTAAGTAAGCAACCAACTTTGAATTTAATTATATACATAAACACATTACATCATAATTATAAAACTCGGTCTTGATATCAATCCTATCTATAAGCCGGGTTGATGGGTCAGTGATTCAATCACCATATTAATTATTAACTGGTGGATCAATATAATTAATTAAATATATAATTTATAATTTTATATGATAAAATAAATATAAAATATTAAAAAATTTAAGAGTACTTAAACTTTCACTCTAAAATAAATATTAACAAATTAGATATTTCAGTTTACAAAAAATTAAAAAAAGTAAATAAATAAATCTATTAGATATTTCATGTATTTTTAAAATATTATATCCATGAATAACACAATAAATTAAAAAAAAATCTATTAGATTTTTCATGTATTTTTAAATTATTATATCCATGAATGATACCATGGATTTAAAAAATAAAAAATGAGTTTAATAATTTTAATTCTTATATTTTCATCAAAATATATAAATAAATATAAATAATTTTAATAATAATAAAAATTTTGATTTATATGTGTTAAAATATTTTAAGAAAAAAATTAAAGAAAAGAATAATTAAAATTTGCATAAAAATAATAAAATGAAAAACTGAAAGCTATTGGATATTTCCGTAATGAAACATATTTCTACCAAAATATATAAAGTATATAATACCATAAACGGTATAATATAAGGCTTATTCTTATAGATAGTACAACCAAATTGAAGTGAAAAGACAATCGTGTCCTTTTTTTTTTTTTTTTTTTTTTTGCATTTCTTTATATATGATGTCGTTTTGATGCCCTTCTCAGTCTTTATATTTATTTTATAATATCAACACAATGTTTTTTTGGATTGGATTAAATAATTAGATTGAACATTCTAAAATTGAATTAAAAAATAAAGAAAAAGAAAAGAAAGAGAGAAAGAAAGAGATGCGACAAAAAAGGAAAGCACGCCGTACGTGTGGGCAGAGGAACAGGCGCCAACCTCTTCTCTCTTTGCTTATAAAATCAATCAAATGCTAAGCTTTCGCTTCTCTTCACAAACGACTTAAACTTCACATTTCTCTTCTCTAACTACTTCCGTCGCCAGACTTTCCTTTCCTTTTCTATGGACCAGGTTCGCCGGCGTCCTCCTAAGCCTCTCCGTAAAGACTGTGCCGGCGAACCTCTCAACCCTTTTCGCCACCATCATCTTGTTCCTCCTCTTAAAGCTCCCGATCCTCTCCCTCTTCCCCTTTATCTTGCTAATACTATTTTCTTCACTCTTTTCTTCTCTGTTGCTTATTTTCTCCTCCATAGATGGCGAGAAAAGATCCGTAATTCAACTCCTCTTCACATTGTTACTTTCCCTGAAATTGCTGCCTTGGTTTGTTTGGTCGCCTCTGTTATCTACCTTCTTGGATTTTTTGGCATTGGGTTTGTTCAATCTTTCGCTTCTAAATCTTCTACCGATTCATGGGAAATTGAAGATTATGATGTTAATACTCGCCCTTCAGGACCTTGCTCAGCTTCTCTCGATTGCTCTGTTCTTTCTCCTACCAAAATTGCTCCACCCATTATCGAAACTTCGATTAATTTATCTGATGGTGATGAACATATTATTAAATCAGTAGTTTCTGGATCTATTCCTTCTTATTCTCTCGAATCAAAACTAGGGGATTGTACAAAAGCTGCAGCAATTCGCCGTGAGGCGCTTCAGAGAATGACAGGGAGGTCCCTCTATGGATTGCCTTTAGATGGGTTTGATTATGAGTCGATTTTGGGGCAGTGTTGTGAAATGCCAATTGGGTATGTGCAGATTCCAGTGGGTATTGCAGGGCCATTGTTGTTGGATGGAATGGAGTATACAGTGCCAATGGCAACGACAGAGGGTTGTTTGGTAGCTAGTACAAACAGAGGATGTAAGGCCATTTATGCATCGGGAGGGGCCATATCTACTCTGTTGAGAGATGGGATGACAAGGGCTCCTGTTGTAAGGTTTCCCACAGCAAAAAGGGCATCTGACTTAAAGTTTTTCGTTGAGGATCCAATCAATTTCGACACAATTGAAATTGTTTTTAACAAGTTGGTTTCTTTTTACTTTCTCTGTTTTATTCTGTTTCTTTAATTCTTTGTATTGATTGATATTTTCTTTCTTTCTTTCTTTCTTTTTTATTTTTTCCTTTTTCATTCCTTTCTATATATATAAGCCAAACATTTAATTTTTAGAATGTGTATATCTTTTTGAAAAAAGGTAAAATATTTTAGGAGTCCTGCTGCATTTTTTGTTTGACTTTTTTTTTTTTTGGCATTTATTTACTTGCTGTGATTGATATCTTATTTGATGTTAATGGATTTTTATTTTCTTTGCCCCATTTTACAAGACTAGTAATAGAATTAGTATAAGGAAAATAAGAGAGTTTAATTTAATTTAATTTACAAGTAATATTGTTATGCAGGTCAAGTAGATTTGCAAAGCTGCAAGGTGTCCAATGTGCAATAGCAGGGAAAAATCTGTACATGAGATTTAACTGCAGCACAGGTGATGCCATGGGAATGAATATGGTCTCGAAAGGAGTCCAAAACGTTCTTGATTATCTCCAAAATGATTTCCCTGACATGGATGTCATTGGCATCTCTGGTAAAGCCCCTGCCTTTTAATTTTACTATCTACATCAAATTTTAAAGATGTTGAACTTCCTTAGTGACAACCAACTTGGATTGGTTCAATTATTACATCTGTAGATAATTGCGAGTGAAGGAGTTGTTTTAATTTCTTTGAAAAGAGGCTTTAGTAATCCAATAAATTTTCTATAGCATTATTTTGTAGATACTGTTTCAACTGTATCCTTGTTATGAAGTAATTGTTTCAACTGTATTTTGAATTTATCAGGGAATTTCTGTTCAGACAAGAAGCCATCGGCAGTAAATTGGATAGAGGGTCGTGGAAAGTCTGTAGTATGCGAAGCAATCATAAAGGAAGAGGTGGTTAAGAAAGTATTGAAAACAAACGTGGCCGCCCTGGTGGAGCTTAACATGCTCAAAAACCTTACGGGCTCAGCCATGGCCGGTTCTCTTGGTGGGTTTAATGCCCATGCCAGCAATATTGTAACTGCAGTGTATTTAGCCACAGGACAGGATCCTGCTCAAAATGTTGAGAGCTCTCACTGTATCACTATGATGGAAGCTGTTAATGATGGCAAGGAGCTTCACATCTCAGTCACCATGCCTTCCATTGAGGTAATAAAAAAATTGAGATCATTGACCAATTCTATTTCTTACCGATGTAATATTGTAATAGATTAAAGCATTAACTTGTTTTCTTGTGCATTCAATAAATGATTTTATATTTAGTTTAATTCCATGTTTAATTCACTATTTTATTTATAAATAAGACATGAGAGAATAACTCAAAAGCTTATCTGATTTGTTTGGCCTGTTCAACCACAAGTTGAAATAAAGAAAAATTATTTGACTGATGTAGACTGTGGCATGGCAGGATATACGATGGCAAAGATACCTTAAAAAACTGTATATTGTTTTGTTTGTATCTAACTTTGGATGATTTCTAAGGGATAAAGATTAGAAAATTGAGTTAAAAGTTCTGGCTTTACATTGAATTTGAGCTCTGAATCCAAGACAGATGCCATCATAGTAGTTTTTACTCTATTTTAAAATATATATATATGCTATTTTTTTCAGGTGGGTACAGTTGGAGGTGGCACTCAACTAGCATCACAATCAGCTTGCCTGAACCTACTTGGGGTGAAAGGTGCAAGCAAAGAGTCACCAGGGTCAAACTCAAGGCTCCTGGCTAGTATTGTGGCTGGTTCTGTTCTTGCAGGGGAGCTGTCCCTCATGTCTGCTCTTGCAGCTGGGCAGCTAGTTAACAGCCACATGAAATACAACAGATCTAGCAGAGATGTGTCCAAAATAGCTTCTTGAAGGGGTAATACAGCTACCTTCTTTAGTTGAGATTATTAGATTTAAGTTCTAAAAGGAAAACTAGAAATAAATTATCACTGCAAATATATGAAGCATAATAGTGGATGACAAGTTAGTGGGGGGGGAAGCGGGGGCGTGGAGGTGGGGGTGAGACAAACAAAGAGAAGCCCATGTGAAAGAACAAGTTAAAAAAAAAAAATAAATAGAGCCTGTTCTTATTTTTGGCTGCTTGATACTGTTTTTAATATATACAACCATGCGAGGCGGGTGGGTCTCTTTCCAACATCTCTTAAGAAGCCTACAATTGTGAGATTATGGGCGTTAGTGGTGCTATGAGTATTTATTTTGTCTTGTTTTCTTGATGCCACTTGTTTGCTTCCAACATTTGGTATCTTCCTCCTGCCAACCCCTGAAAAAAAAAAAAAAAAAAAAGAACTTGTGATCTTTCTTGTATTACTATTCATTTAAGTTGTTAATTGTCTTCTGGTGTGTATTAATTTAGGAAAAAACATGTTGTATTAGGATTTAGATCTGTATGTCTTGTCAATTGTGTATTTCAGTTCTCTTCATGACTATATGAAACTTTCCATCAGTAGGCTTGGAATAGAAAGCCTCCTTAGCATTGTTCAAGAATTTTCCATCAGTAATTGTTATACGTATAGTTTTATCAGTTCAGATTTTCTCACTCTTTTTTCACATTAATAACATAGCATCATAGTTTTTATTTACAAAAAGCTTCGATATTATGGCCATGTTCGATGAATCATAATGTAATTTAATATATTTCTAATTATATTCTATTCTAGATTTGACTAACTTATAAGTATTCTATTTGCTCCATAATAGTAGTCGTTCTAAAAAAAAAATTTGTTTCAAATTAATTATTATTTTAAAAGTTCTATGCAAAATTTCTATTTTCTTTTTCACTTTTTATCACTGATAAAATAAGGGTATAATTTTCATCTTAACAAAAATTAAAGCTATTTAATAGCTTTCTTAATATGTGTATAATTTTTTAAAAAGACTATTATTATTAAACGTGAGAAGTACTAAACAAAGAGGTAACTACATCCTAAGTCATTTCATTCAGATGTTATTTTTGTTCCAAGCTTTATTTCTCCTAACCCAAACAAAGAATGAAGCAACACAATTGACTCTAACTTTGGATTTTGGATTTTCGTGTCTGTCATTGAAGAATGTCTATATATTGATCAATGGTTTGCAATTGATGTTTGAGTTCAGAAATTTCAATCTCATTATTACTATTATTTTAGTTTGGGTAAAAATCAAGGATAAATTGTATATGAAGTTACTAAATTTTATATTATTTTCTAATCTAATAACTAATTTTCAATTTTTTACAATTTGATTATTAATTTTTTTTTTTTTTTCACAAGCTAGTCATAAAAGACAAATTCGATGAAAAATTTGACGATTAGTAACGAAATTAGAAAAAATGCAAAATTTAATTATCAAATCTTAGTAATCAAATTGTAAGAAAATTAAAAGTTGATGATTAAATTAAAAAATAATACAAAGTTTAGTAATCAAATTAAAGTCTGTGAAAAAATTAAAACTTAGTGATTAAATTATAAGAAATTGAAAAATAGTAACAAATTGTAAAACAGTGTAAAATTTAGTGACTTTGCATGAAATTTACCCTAAAAATCAAGCATAAAGTGTCATAGCTTGGACACAAAATGATAAGGACATCGACACCAAGTGTCAAGGCTTTGGATTGATGGCAATTTATATCCTACTCATGAGTACTCACTCAAAATTCTATTCAGTCAAAATGGGTATATCTAAATTGACTAAATACTCAAATACTATCCGGTTATGGAGGATATACCTGAATCGACTAAATAATGAATATGGGTAAATATATATCAAAAAAAAAATAGCATTGGTTTTATATAGGATATGGATATGGATAGTGTAATACTCTAGTCATACCTATACTTGTACAACTATTGGATTTATATATTTTGTATAAAACTTTATATATTTTATTATTTTACATAAAATTTTTTGTATTTTAGTATCTAAAATAACTCTTATATTTTCTTAAATATTAAATATGTTCGAATTAACCGAAATGTTCTTAAGTAATTTGTACTCAAGTCATTAAAACTACACCATTTCAATAATAGATTTTTAGTAATTTAATAATTTCATTGAGATTACTAGAATGTCCTTTAATTTAATTAAATAATTTATTACATCTTATCATTTTTTTAAGGATAAAAAAGTCATTTCGTATTCTTAATATATAATGTTAACCTAATTCTAAATTTCTCTCATTATTTTGTCATTATTCTCTTCTCTTTCCTCAGTTTTCTTTTTTCAGAGTCTCTATTTCTTTTTTTCTTAGAATCGCTTTCTTTAAATTCTCTGCAAATTTTTTATTTTTAAACTCTTTATACCTCACTCTCTGGATCTTCTTTCTTTTATCTAAATTTTCTTTGTTTTTTTCTTTGTATCTTCTTCTCTCTCTATTTTTATAATTAAATAAGGTTTCTTTAAATTAATATTGTCTATAGTTTTCCTTTTTACTTCTCATCATTTTGAGTGTAAAAATGATAAAATAAAGAGACACTTTTATGCACTTAATACGTATCTACTATTTAGATATTTCTTGCTTATTATATTTAAAGATAATATTGTCTATAACATTTATTCCTTTTCTTTATTAATATTAATTCACTCCATTTTATTTTTATTTCTCTTTACATAAAATAATTATTTAGATACACATCTTAATATCATCTCATTAAATTTAACAACTCATTAGAACAATATGTTCTTTGAAATTTTAGCATTTATAATTTCATATTAAGTAATGAAATCAGATATCTTAAATATCACTATGTTTTTTATTATACAAATTCATTTTATTTTTAAATCAAATATTCTAAATTTACACATATATTTAAAAATATTTAGTAATTATTTAGGTAATGGCTTACCCGCGGATTACTTGAAACTTTATAAATATGAAAGTGAGTTCGAAATTTATTATCCAAATGAATATAAAAATGTATATGAATATATATGCACCTTTTTAAGTATGAATAAAGATATTATATTGCTCTACTTGTACTCTATTCATTATCATAACTTTTAGTAGTTAGACTCAGACACTCAGCCTGATGCTAAGGTTCCGACGACCGGTTATCAAGGGATTAGAAATGTTGTTGCCATTCATGTTTTACAAGAGCTTGGGTTTGGTTTGGCATTGATTGGTTTTCTTTTTAATATTGATAGCTTTAGCACAATTTTTACCTAAAAAAATTAAATTGAATTAAATTTTTGTAGAAAAATTATTCCAAATAGGATATAAGTAAATAAATAATAGATTCAATTTAATCTTTTGTTCTTATTTATTTAAAAAAAATTAATGATATTAGAACTCTAAAGAATGAAAATATAAATTATAAAAATATTTACATAATTAGACTACAATCAAGGGCAAATTATATTCTAAACTGAAGACTATGATGCATTATGATCTCAAAGTATAAACCAATTACTATATATGTAGCAAAAATATGGAAATACTGGTTTGTGAAGCTAGTTCTCACTTTAGCCTCACACCCTCGATGTCGTAAGTTTGATCTTAGGCTCAAACATTCTTTTTTTTTTTTTTTTTCCTTTTTTAGTTATTCTTTGTTTTTTTCTTTTTTAGTTATTCTATGTTTTTTCTTTTTTTATTTGTTTGTAATATTTGCAGCTAAAATTATATTTATTTTGTTTTATTTCTCTAAAATACATTAATGGTTGAGTTTTTTTATTTGTTTAATTATTCTAATTGAATTTATATTAATTTCTATAAGAAACAATTATATTAATGGTTAAATTTCTTTATTTAATTTTTATAATGATAATTAATTTTAATACCATGAATATTAATAAAATAAAGAATTAAATTTTTATTTTGCATAAAATTTTTCAATGTAATTTTTATTTATAAATTTAAATATTTTATGGGTAATTTTTTTAAATTTTTTTCAAGGATAATTTTGCATTTTTATAAAATATCATATTTATTTTTATAAAAAAATTTCACTGTTACGCAAGTTCATATATAATAAGTTGTAAGTTTATTAAATAAAAAAATATAAATTCATTTGTAGAAAAGTGTAGGTTTATTAAAATTTACTGTCAAATATAGTTATAAGTAAAAGAATTATTAAGTATTATTTATAGGTTTATCAAATATAAAGTGGAAGTTAATCATTTGTGAATTATAAATTTTCAATTAACACATGAATCCATTTTTTAGTTTATGAATTTATAAATTACAATTTATAAATCTCAGATATATTTGTGATGAGCTTTTAGATTATAATTTATGAATTTTTTGTTTTTAAATTATGAATTTGTAGTTTTTTTTTTTTTTTTATGAATTTATGAACTATAATATATGAATATCAAGTGTATGTGTAATGAATTTATAATTTATACTTTATGAATTTATTGTTTTTTAACCTATAAATTTGTAGTTTTATTATTGATATTTATAATTTTTGCTAATAAATTTATATTCATAATATATAATTATATTTTATAATTTATAATTATGAATCAGGAGTATTTAATTTTAAGGTTTCATTATTATTATTAAATTTTAAAAATTAAAGTATTATTATGCAAGATAAAAATAATTAAAATTTAAATTTTTAAGAAATGAGATGAACAGTTTAAAATATAAATACTAAAGTGTCATTAGATTTTATATTTTCATAGAAAAAAATTAAATCGTTAATAAAGTTTCATGTATATTTAAAATTTAATATACTAAGATATTATTAAAAAATAAATTTAGTATTGCAATAAAAAAGAGATATTAAATACACTGACAATATAAAATTAAAATAATAAATATAATAATAAATTATTAATAATAATATAATATGAAATAAAGACATAAAGGATAGTAGATAGATTATTGTTTAAGCAATTGACAACTAGTTTCTCTAATTAATATTTAAAATTTAAAAAAAAAGAGAGCAGTGTGTTTTCACACGTTGGGTTCACTCAACATTATGCGCGTGGATCCATGGTGTAAAAACTCATAAATTAAGTCAATTTCGCAAAACGGCATAATATTTATTTATTTTAAAAAATTAAAAAAATTATCGCGGTCCGTGGGAATCGAACCCACGACGACATGGTTAGAAGCCATGCGCTCTACCGGCTGAGCTAAGACGGCTTATTTGATTATTTTGTGAATTTAATAGTAAATAAGCTTATCATAATGGATATCAACAGCTAGACAAATTTCGTGAAAGCCTTTGTTTGAAATATGGAGAATTTCATCTTTAAAAAGAACACTGCCTATCCAAAGCTACTCCTGAATATAAATACATCCTGCAAAATATCCACCACTACATTTCTAAAACTAAATGAGAGACTGTCACAGCTTTGCCTGAATCATTGTCAGAGTAACAATGATTATTGGTTCAGAATGGATTACTAGTAAGATTTTGTGCTCAGAAAGCTCCATTCAATATTCATACTACTACCTCTCATTTCAAATGCAAATTGATTGAACTTTCACCTGCCCTGCACTGGAGTCAACATTTTTGTTTTTCAATATTCAGCATCACAAGCAAACCAATGGCCAATGTACTACACACTGTATCCAGTACCATCCAGTATACGTCTACAGCAGCATTTTAAATTTTTCAGCAAAAAGGCTTGCGCAAAATTGCACCCAACTAATTCCATTTCAAATTTGCATTGATAAAATGAGAACATATTGCCTGTTAAGTTCATTTTGTAACCAAATGGTCAATATTGACTACAATACAACCAAAAGACAGTAACAAATCCAGAGTTGTTGTCCTTGAATTGATCAAAAATGCTTTTGATTAAGTAGGCTCCAAAATAAATATCATATCCTAGATAGTCAATCAGTTTTACCCTCCTGGGCACCAATCTCTTGCAAATAATGCTCTGCATCCAAGGCTGCCATGCAACCTGCACCATCATGAAGCAAAAGATTTCAAGTTAATCAGGATCATGATGAGAATAAACCCGAGACAGTTGAAAACCACGGCAAACTAAGCAGAATATTAAGGGTATTACTTTAAAAGGTACCGCTGATTATTTAATATAGAAGACTTTCCATATCAGCAACATAGGCAGTTCAAAATAAGATACAATGAAAAATAGATAACTGCATTTACAATCAAAACCATCATCGGGAAGAAACAACACTAGGTATCTTCTTTTATAAGGATGATTGGGACATGTATTCAGATGGTAGAATTATCAAGAGAAGTAAATATTGGCAAGGCTTTTAGCAAATTGTGTGCTCATAACATGCTTGCTCTTAGTATACTACAGCCATTTTCCCATATAATGTCAATTTCTCCTGAAATTTTGCAGAGATGAATAGGGGGTTCATCCACTAAAGTTATCCATGTGTCAATGTGGCAAAGGCCACAAGTTTCATGAAGTTCTCACCACCTAAGAATGTCAAAAACTGGAAAAAAAAAAAAAAAAAGAAAAAGAAAAAAAGAGTCTGAATTCAGTTACAGCAGAGATAAGACTGGCCTAATTATGTATTGACATTTTGATTTCAGCCTGTTTGCTAAATTACGAAAGTTTAAGCTTCAAGCTTAAGCAGACCAGACAGCCAGATAAACCAATACCAAATAGACAAAGCTCAAACAAGCAGGCCAATTTAATGTAACTGGTATTTTGATCTCAGCATTCCATGTTAAGATTGTGCATTCACCTTTATAAAGCTAGGTAATAACCAAACATTCATGTCTCAAAAACCAAATACCAAACAAACTCAATCCCAGGTCAATTCACCGATCTTCAGTAATAACAAAGACCAAATTGACCCTCAAACCACTAGATTTTCTTAGGTCCAATTAGAACACAATTTCTATGTTTTTGTCAATTACGCCTCATTTCACATTAGAAGCAATTTAAAAAATCCATCATTTGCTATTTCTTAAATAATATAAATTAGCATTTCAAAAAAGAAAAAAACAATCTCTTTGTTGCGGCAGAAAAATGAAAAGACAAATTTGTCCTCATTATCCAGTATCAAACTTCCATTTATTGAATATTTGAGAGCAGTTTTAATGCTCATCACAGAGGAAATCAGGAATAAAATGTGAATTTGACAACCTAACCAATCATCAAGGTTTATAAAAATATTGAAAGAGCAAAATGAAGATTCTGTTAGTTAACTCAATCATCAAATGCATAAACAACAATTCAATTGATGGATCCAAAAAAAGTTCGAGGTAAGCACAATAGGCCAAAATAATACTGCTTCAGATTAGAAAAATATCCAAGAAATTGGAAATGAATCAAAACTAGAAGTTAACAAACAAAGCAGAAAAATCATTTATCTAATTTAAAAATGGAAAACCAATAAAAAAGAAAAGGCTAACTGATCCGATCAGATCAATTTCAACAATCTCTTCTAAACTTTCCATATTTTCCAATCAGGTTTGTTTTTTGGTTTTAAAAAATCAATCGGATATCCAAGCACAACAAGATACTTAAAATTTTTAATCAACTGTTAATTTTGCATATAATTGCAACTTTCTGTGTTCTAAAATATATAAATTATAAAATAACAAATGTCAGTTTTTGGAAAATTGAAGTTGGGCATTCATTAATGGTGTTGTGTTGCATATTTTTTAATCTAAAATTAGACATATATTCTGAACTTAAGAGGGGTGGGAGATGGAATTGATTAACCAAACCTTTAAAAATGGATAACCGATTAAGTAGATACCAGATTTTTTTTTTAAATGTGGATAGGGATCTCAAATTCTTGATCCAACTTCAAATTGGATCAAAAAATTGCCTAGCGGATTCAATATCCGATTCACGCCCATCCTATATCAAAACTAAAAAGAATGAAAGCAAGCAAAAACAAAATTAGAAAAGGCTCAATTGTAATGTAGTTAGAGCAAGCCAAGGATTTGAAAATTAAACCAAAGAAGTTTTAAATCGCGATTGCAAACTGTTCTCCTTCTCCATCAATCAGGCTTCAAAAACCAAAGTTTTTTCTTTACCTTCCAATCACTCTACAGTAGCAGTAATCAACTTAGGCATCTTCATGTTCATTAGTTATTTTCTTGGCCGCACCAAAGAAATTGATCTTACTACCACTAGGAACCTATGTGATCCAAATCCCAAAGGATTTGCAAAGAAAACTTACAAAATAATAATCTTTTAATTTTTTTAAACACTAACATTTTTTATTATTTAAGAATATAAAATAATGAAATTAAAGATCCTTGACAGACATTGGATTGATTTAACAAAAAAAATAAATAAATAAAATAAAAGTTGCATTCTAATTAACCAAATAAAAGTTTTTGGCCAAATGGAACATCAACCAATAGTTTGGGGACAAGTTTGAGCACACCTATCAGTAGGCATATTCCTCAAATCAGGTTTCAATATCAAATTATAGCATCTCTACATACAGTACAAAGTCGTTGCAATGCAAAAGAATCTAATATATAAATATAGGAGAGAGAAACCGCAAGAGAAGAAAAAGATAACTCCAAAGAGAAACAGGAGTAAGTGGTCAAAGCCACCAGATAAACTGCAAATAGGGGGAACATTCAATAGCCATCTATGATTCATTCTTGTTAGGAAAGTTGGCTAAAAAATTAAGGAGAAATAATTTGTTCATAGGAAAATTGTGTCCTAATACATCTAGTTTTCTTTTTCAATTCTGTTTTTGGGAAGAGCATTAGATCAAAACGAGAATGGAATGGTTTGAATGATATAAGCACTGAAGCAAATGTGTATCAACATTATCCCAAAGAGGTTTTAAGAGGAAAACATTGAACCCAACAAAATCCTTCTATGCTTCCTCCATTTATGCAAAGGAATACCATGAGGGTACCAAATATATAAAAAGCAAAAGCTCCAATATCACTCCATCCAAATGAAATTCTCATTAATAAGAGGTCCCTGAAGAAAGGATTAAGAAATTATCCAACATCCCTACATCTCAGCATTGTAGCTTGTAGACTGAATCTCTAGTCTCCAAAGGCTCAAAATTGCAATCACGAAGTAGAGAAATGACCCCTAGTTAATTAAAATAATTAAATGAAGAAAACTGTAAAATTCACAGTGAAATAGAAAGAAATGCAAGTGGTCCTATATTGCACATAGGTGACTGTAACAAGTAAAGGAGTGACTTGTTAATTGAATAATAATATAAGTAGGCTCAGATCAATGATAAGAGAATTGGTGAATATGCCCAGCTTTGCTCAAGAGTTCAGAGTTCAATAGTGCTAAGTTTATGGCTGCCATTTGAAGATTAATGAAACCATTCAAGTTGAGGGTTGAAGAGTATATACATAGGTCAGAAAACAAAAATTGGAGAGGAATGGAGATACAAACCAGTGCCAGCAGCAGTAACAGCCTGCCTGTACTTCTTGTCCTGGACGTCTCCAGCAGCAAACACACCACGCACGCTGGTCTGAGTAGTGCCTTGTTTGGTCACAACATAACCATCAGAATCGAGTTCTAGCTGCCCATCCAAGAACTTTGTAGCAGGCTCATGTCCAATCGCAAAGAACAATCCAGACACCTTCAAATCAGAAACTTTTCCAGTCACCGCATTCTTTACCTTCAGACCACCCAAGAGCCTATTTCCGTATGCCTCCACCACTACCGAATTCCAAATGACCTCGATCTTAGGATTGGTCAAAGCCCTATTCTGCATAATCTTGGAAGCTCTAAAAATATCCCTCCTATGGATGATATACACCTTGGATCCATACTTAGTGAGAAAATTGGCTTCTTCCATTGCAGAATCCCCTCCGCCAATCACAGCCAATGGCTTTTCCCTAAAAATTGGGGCAGCACCATCGCATACCGCACAGGCCGATATACCCCGATTCCAGAAGGTATCGGACCCCGGGAAGTTAAGGCGCCTGGCAACGGCGCCGGTAGCCACAATGACAGCATCAGCCAGGACGGCCTTGGAATCTGTAAAGACCTTGAAGGGATTAGAGGAGAAATCAACCTTATTAACAGTTTCAGTGTAGATCTGAGTGCCGAAACGGTGAGATTGGGCACGGAATTTTTCCGTGAGCTCACCTCCCTGAATCCCTTCAGGGAAACCGGGAAAGTTCTCCACATCGGAAGTGGTAGTGAGCTGACCTCCAGGTGCGATATCATTGGCCATCCATCCTTCGAAAAGTACAGGCTTGAGTTCAGCCCGCGAGGCGTAGATAGCGGCAGTATGGGCGGCAGGTCCGCTGCCAATGATGCAAACACGGGTCTTTAACTCTTCCATGGCGGTGGTTAGCTTAGGAGAGGAGGTTGTTACGGTGGGAGCGGAGGTGGTGGATAAAGAAGCGGCAGCGACAGTAGTGGTGGCTAGTCCAATAAAGCTGCGCGCTTTTCTGAGCAGAATTCCAATGCCACTAGGGGTTCGCTTCATGGCTTAGCTCGCCCTGTTGGGCTCCTCTTATCGATCAATTTCGCTTTACACGTGCTTTTCGCAACGCTTTAGCGCGAAAACGCGTTTCGTTCAACTCCAATTTTTTCTTAGAAGAAAAACGTGATGGAATTTTACTTATATCATATCAAAGAATTTTCATGGTTTTATCTATTATTATTATTATTTTGAATTGAAAGAATTTTCATAGTTTAAGTTGCGGAAGCAATCGCATGTTCATTTATTATCCCATACGGTATGGGTATAGTATAACTTCTTCGTGTCAGCAGATATTATTTTGTTCTTTGCTTTGCTTCTTTCCTTTCGTCCAATTAAATTATATGTTTATAATATTTATCAATCATAGATAACAAATAATTATTTGCTAACCTAAGTCTAATTAATCACTTTATTCTTATTTATTGAAAAATGTAAACAATAAAAAAAAAATTGAAGAGAATTTCCATCCATTTAACTAAAATTATTAAAAAAATAAATATTTATATTATGTGATTCGTAATACTATTTCAATCTATTTAACCTTCTATAAATAAAAAAAAATAATTACTAATAAAAAAATAGTTACTAAGCATTCATATAAAATATGAATAATAAATAAAATATATATAGAATGTAATTTTCTTTTACTTTTAAAAACTAATTTAATGATTTTGAAAATCAATATTTTAAATTTGAATTTATTTATTTTGAGAGATCAAAGTTAGAAAAATATGGTGAACTACACAATAGATAATTCTAACCTTGACTTCAATAATAAAACTAAGTCACAACGATTCTTATCCTTTTGAAAAGGAAAATGTAATACAATAAATACTTTTATACTAATTTCTTGTCTGAATTGATATAGCATCATCTTATTTGCATTTTTTTAAAAGTATATTGTGTAAAAAAAAAATTAATGTAATAATACTATATTAGTTGGGTTAATAATTTGTAATAAAAGTATAGTCGACCCTTTTATATTTAATATTTAATAAATTAATAATTCTATTAATTAATAAATTTTCGAGGAACCAACTTCATTTATCATTGGATAATTAATAGTTATATTATTCAATACTTAATAAAATTTGAAGAAAATTCTTTGTAATTATAAATTATTAGAGAGAATATTTAGAAATAAAATATTATAATATATAATATATGATTTATTCTTAGTGTTCGGTAAATTTAGAATCTTATATTTGAAATGTGAAAATATGAGATAATGTTCAAATTATATTAAAAGTGAAAAAGTACAATAAATCAACAATAATATTTACCGATATTATTCATATTATCATAGGTTTAAAGTGATTAATTTATTTTAAATAATAAGTAATTGGTTTACCATTAAAAGAAAGTAAACAAAATTAAAAAAGTCAAATATATATTCACAAAAGGAAGCATGAGGTAATTTTGGGCTTGCAATTAAAAATGAAAGCAATTTTTACACAAATAGTCAAAAAACTAAAAAAAAAAAAAATTTGTCTTCTAATTTTTTATTTTGGAAAAATATTTTAAACTTCTATTTTCGTTTACAAATTTAGCCTATCTTTTTTTTTTTTTTCGTTTATTAAAGTATGATTTTTTCTCTTTACTATCATGTATTAGTTTCACTTTTATTTAAAATTATAAAATTAATTTAATCATATTAAATTTTATTTATAAAAATTCAAAATGAATTAACTACTAACATATAATTTATCTAAATTTACGTGTTAGATTTTCATAAATTTATATAATATCATTTGTTTCATATAAAAATTAAATTTATATTTATAAAATCAAATACTTTTAAAATTATATTTTACTTGAGATTTTAAAAAATTTCAAAATATAGAAATAAATAATTACAGTAAACAATATATATTAAATAAAAATACTATATTTTGAGTAAATAATTAGTATATAATATTGTAAAATTATAGTAAACAATATGAACTAACTAAAAAAAGTATATTTCTTAAAAATAATTAGTATCTAATATAAATTCAGTATATTTATACAAATTGTGAATTTTGAACAAAATAAAAATGACAGCAAATGATATACATTAAATGAAAAACATATATTTTTAGTAAATAATTATTATCCAAAAAAGTATAAAAAACTTAAAAAGTAATGTGGAGATTTTTTCTTTTCAAAAGAAAAAAATTGAGAAGTATAAAATTAAAAAGTAATTACAAAATTTTAAATATGCAAATAAAAAATTAAGAGGATATAAATATTAAAAAAAATATATAGCACATATAGTGTAATTTTATCAAAATGCAATACAATTTTGGGCTTCATATAACTAACCCAACTTACATCTTGGATATTGGGAAAGGTTCCCTTTTGGGCCACCCATCGACACACCTAAGCCAATTTTCATATTGACTATCCCACCTAGTCACTTTGGAAAAGATATATATATCTATATATAAAAGCTGTAATTGCTGTAATTACTAATTAGTAGACCTACTCATTGGCTGGTTTCCGCCCAATCCGTCTATGTCCGCTCTAAAAAAAAATGGGCTTCGATATATATTTCTTTTCTTTACCCACTTGAGTCTGAATCCAAAAAAAACTTACTACTTAAGGATTTAAAAATATACAATTATTTTTTTAGACTTGCTCAAAAATTTATATGTAAAATAATATACATTTTTAAATGTGTGTCAAGCTTAATCAAAATAATAAGCTCGAATGATCATATCAGGCTGAGCTATAACTTAAGCTTAAAAAAAATCAAACTTTGATCAAAATTAGCTCAAATTAAGTCAACTCATCCTATGAATAGATCTACTACTAATTAGTAATCAATGCATGCATCCAACATGATTAGTGATCATATAGAGATTTATATACCTTTCTTCTCCTTTTACCAGTAGAATAATTAAAACATCAGTTCAAAGAAAAAAGATAGAATAATTAAAAGATAGGTTTCATCATTAAAGGCATATATATATATATATATATATATATATATATATATATATATATATATATATATATATATATATATATATATATATATATATACTTGCAAACCATTTTTTATATATGATTTCAGGTTCCAGTAAGCTTAAATTCAAGATTTTAGAGTAATGAATGACTCGTTGGTTAATAAACTTGCAAATTTTTAATTCGACTAAACTCAAATTTAATTTTAATGCTGTAAAAATAACTGTAATACGAATAAATCAATGATTTCATATAATGACGAAATGAGATGACCGAAAGTGTTATGACCTCCCGTAATTTCTAAAATGTAATTTTTTTTTATGTATAATTATTAAATTTTAATCATATTTTATATTTGATCTTTTTATTTTAAGTAAAAGTTTTTTTTAAATATATAAAAATTAATTTAATTATATATACTATTTAAAAATTATAATATAAAAAATTTAACCACTTAAAAAAAATTTTCTATTCCGTGATTCACTCCATGGTTGGTAAATTTGCAAACTTTTATAAAGCTCCAATATATAATAGCACCATGTCTAAATTTCAACAAAAGCTTTTCTTTCTTTTTAGCCTTGAGTCCTTGACCATTTCTTTACTCTCCTTTATTTTTTCCTCACTAAACTTTTGTTTTAGTCAAATAATGGCAATGGGTTAGGTAGTAATGCCAATTTCCAAGCATTAGAAATTTAGAATCCTCATTCATACCTACTGTAAACCCTCCCAAGATATCCATCCCAACCCAATCCAAGCATAATGACATCACCACCATAAACCAATAATAACAACAATTATAATACCACCAACAATAATGCTATTAAGACAAAATCTCAGCAGTTTTAGAGTCAGATTTTTGATATGAATGTAAGATTACAAATTTAAATTTCAGTCGGAATTAAATAAATAAATGATACTAATAATTAATTTTCCATAAAATATATATAAACTTCAAATAATTTCCTTTTTTCTTTAATTCCAAGAAATTGAATACAAAAAGGCAAAAAGCTTAGCAATATGTGAGTAACTTGTGCAAAGGGATGTGAAATTATAAATTCAAATTTCAATTTTAATTTAAAAAAATAATAATAATAGCAACTACTAATTTCATAAATATATAGAGATAGATGAATTTCTCTTAAAACTTAATTAATTTTCTTTTTCTTTTAAAGAAATTAAATCCATGGCATGGCATCTCTAAAATTCAGGATGATATATATATATATATATATATTTACACAGAGAAATAAATAACAAAAGCACTCTTGAAAAACAACAAATCAATTAAAACACAAAAAACAGAGTTGAAACAGAGACAGGTATTCTGCTATGTATATAAATATATATAACCTATCTTGGGCAAATTTGTTTCTGCTCCACGGAAAGGGAAGATCTCTTGATGAATTCCAAGCAATCTGCAATTGCTTCAGAATAGAAAGAATTTGAGCGGCCGAAATTTCTCATTCTACAGTCACCGGAAACCTCCACCACTAAACTTCTCCGGTGGCTGGTGCTGCGATTTCTCTTTATAATATAATTGTTTTTGCTCATACTTCTCCTTAAAGATTGTAAAGCTTGTCCATATGAAGACTTCCATCTACTCAAAAGCTTGAATAGATAAACAAACCTTGCTCTTAGCCTTTGAACTGAAAATCTTTTTGAGTTTACTCTGAATCCTCTGTTTCCATGGCTTCTCCTTCCAATCTTGCTGTAACCCATCATAGAACTCATCTTTAAAACCTGAAGTTTGCTAAATTATATGTATAAATATGGTTGAATGATGACTTTTTTTAGAATAGGTGAAGTAATGATTTTAAAAGAGATATGTGGAAATTGACAAAGAAACTTGGAAAATGGTGGCTTTTAATTTGTGTCATTTTAGACTAATTTTTTGGACGGTCTTATTGGGAACGTTATTAGTGTTTAACGTGTAGTATTTTTTACTTATTTATCTATTATTGAATAATATGAATGATACACAATCATTAAATTATTATCTTTGAGGAGAAATATTTGTTTATACTCATGTATCTATTCATAGAAATAAATAATAGGATAATGACAGGTAACTCAAATTGTATAAAAAAAAAATTTAATGTAAACCAATGAAATTTAAACACATCATACACTAAAAAATGAATAATACAAATTGTGTAAAAAAATTATATAATTATCCTTATCTTATCAGATGTAATTATGTTATTTAAAATTATTCTAAATAATATAAATTTGGAAATAAATATTTTTTCACTAAAATAGATAAAAACATATTCTTGACCGAGCAAAAAGTATGTTGGAGTATTAAATTTAGATGTACACTCAGTGTAAACAATTTTTTTTATATTGTGAATATTTTTAACAACACAGATTTAATTAGTTTAACTAATAATTATATTAGTAATAATTAATTAGTGTGGTAGGGCCATAGGAGACAAGAAAAGAAATGCTAAGTGTCCCTTTTCAAATTAGGTGACTAAATTAAAAGTAAGGCTAAATTGTTAATCAAAATGAGTGATTCCAGGAAGAACAACTCAATAAATATCATATTAATTTTTGTTAATAAGAATAGTTGGATGCATAGTAGATGAGCATATTTAGAATTAAGGGCAAGGTTTGACTTGTGAAATGTCTTTTTCTGTTAAGAGTGGCTTTGGCTTAACCTTTTTCAAGGGGAACTGTGTGGTGGGTGTTTTCTGTATCCCATTAGCAAGAACTAAGTATTGTTTATTTATTTGTGTAGTGATTAATTAATAGTATAGGTTTATCTTTCTGATGTTGGAGCATTGGTGTAAATGTTCCTATATTAGTTGTGTTGATACTATACCAAAAAAAACAAATATTGGTGTTAGAAAGGGAGGAAAAAAGAAAAGTGGCTGAACATGTAGGCTATTGTGTATAACATGTTGAGACAAAACTGTATTGAGGTTGGCTAATTAGTCATCATTACTTATCATTAGTCACAATCGTTGATAATGAAATCATTTTTAGGGGGCAAAAGTCTCAAATTTTAATCTTAGTCGTAATTAATTTAAAAAAAAAAAAGAAAAATAGCAAAATTAAGTGGTATTTAATAAAATTAAAAATTAAAAAAGTGTTTGATAATGCCATGCAACACTTAAAATTAAAATTTTCTATATTTAATCGTTTTAAATTATTTGGTAATATTTATCTTAAAGTTTTAATTAAATTATAAATCACTTAAAATAGTAAGTACAAATTTTTAACTTAAAACTATGCTAAGTATAATAAGTAATTAAATTTTTAAATATTTTTGTAATTTAAAATTTTTATCACTTATTTTAGTTAGCATTTAATTTTTAGTTTTATTAAACACCGCTTGAATACTAAATTTTAATAACTAAATAAAATAAGTGATATAATTTTTAAATTGTAGATATATTTAAAAATATAATCATTTATTATATTCAGTAAAAATTTAAAGTTGAAATTTTTTAACTTATCATTTTAAATATTTTTTTTTAATTTAATTAAAACTTTTAAGATGAGTTATATCAAACAATCTAAATTAATTAAATATTAATTATTTTAATTTTAAGTGCTAAATAATATTATAAATACTTTTTAATGAATATATTTTTTTTTTTTGCCCAAAACTTAATGAATAAATTTGAGTTGAAAGAAATTAAAGTGTGGCATATTTGTTGGTGAGCAACTCTGTTAATTGTGGAGGTTCATCCTTATGTGTGTGTATATATATATATATATATATATATATATTTGTTGTTTTATTAGGAGCGTAGGTAAAAGGGCAAAGGCTGCCGAGAATAGGAAAAAACACGTGCCAATAGGTAACAAATCAGGCAGTTTATAGTATAAAGTTTAATTGAAATTGGCGGGTTGAAATTTAGGTATTCCCATATAAAGGTTTTGCTGTGTATGTACATATATATATATATATATATTTGAAATTTTTGGGACTCTATTAATTATATTCTTATTGAGAGATTATAATTTAATAGAGTTGTAATACAATTTTTTTTTTCTAATATAAATTAAACACCAAAAAACATCTTTAATAATAACATTGATTAAAAAATAATAAAATATTGGTATATTAATGGAAAATGAATAATTTATTGAAATAAAAAAATGTATAATATATTATAGCCTTATCAAATGGTATTAAATTTAGAGCATTAAAGTTTTACAAAAATAATTATAACCTCCATTTAAAATAAGTACAAAATCACAAGATATTTTAATGTATTTTCTTAAAAAAATAAAACAGGCACATGCGTAGTGTATCATATAACAATTTCATCACTCTAAGATCATTTATTCCACAAAGTGTAACAGCTTCTTCTAGTGCTGAGTAGGGGATTCAGATATACTAAACCATACTGAAAATGTTAATCGAAAATAACAAGAACCAAAAATATATATTGATCATTTGACTTTCTTTGAATCAAACTATTTTGAAATTTTTTTGTACGATTTTAGAAATTAGTAATTATTCGTACTAAAAACTGTATCAAACCATATCGAACTGTCCCAAATCAAATAACCAAAACTATAACTGATTTACACACACATACTTTGATATTGATTAATAACACATTTTAAGAAAATTCAATAACATATAAGCAAAATTTATTTTTTATTAATTATAACATTTCATTTTTAAATTAGTTATTAGATTGCAATCTTATAAGTATAAGCTAAATTTTGAAAAGAAAATTAATAATTTGTATAACACTAATATTATTTTTAAAATTTCATAAAAATTTAATAATTTGTATTACACTAATATTATTTTTAAAATTTCATAAAAATTTAATAATTTGTATAATCCTAATATTAATAATATGTCATGGTTAAAACCAAAAAAAAAATAATTTAATTATTTTATCATATGGAATTTTTTTTAACTTTGAGCAATAATAAAACAATATTCATTTGATTATACAATTATGAAGACAGTAATAATTCCACTAATTTTTAATTGGTCAATATAATTTAAGTCAATCATTAAGTCATACAATTATTTTATGTACAAATTTGATGCTATTTTTTTTAATGGATTTAAATTTGTGATCTTACAATTTAAAATTTTAAGACCATTATATTATTAATTTATTATTGAGCATATAATTTCATTGGTGATAATATTAAATTTATAGTATCAATATAGTTTATTGTCAATCAATTTTAAGTATTAATTTTTTTAATTTTAATCATAAATAAGGTAAAAATATAATAAAAATTTTAAGAAATTTTGAGATATTACAAATTAATTTAAGATGAATATATATATTTTAATTATATATTTAAAAATAAAAAATCTCCAAATCTCTATTATATCCTATTTCATATCAAACTATTTCATTAGACCTAAATTTTTGTATTGAACTATTCAAAAAAATTAAAATAATTAAGTATAAAAATTATTATATCACAGTACAATTCTAAGATTTTATTTTAAAAATCTCTAAAATTCAGTCGATTCCGGAAAATTTCCAATTATCGGATTCCTTCCAAGCTTGCTCAGCCCCGCTTCTTCTAATCATATGAATTCCAACTTTGAAGCCAACTATTGAATATTCAGCACAATTTATATGGTTGCCATTTGCCATTTACTATTTGACAATTCACTGGGATATATGTGCATTCACACACGTATTGACTTTTGAATATATTTCTTTTTTTTTAATGCTTTTTTTAATTAATATTGACTTTTGTATGTATTTTTCTTTTTTTTAATGCTATTTTTTTAATTGTAAATTAATTACTCTTACTTTTGATATGTCATAATTTATAATTGAGTGTGTAATTGAGTTAAGTTGAATCAAAACGAGTTATATAATGTTAAAGTTTGATTTCTATTTTATTAGGAAACTCAAAATTTGGAACTCTAACTACAATTCAATTGAATTTTTATTTTTAAATTATTTTGATTATGAATAAAACTCGAATAAATTTAGTTGAACTCAAATTAATAAATTATTATATATAATATAAAAAAATATATTGAAAATTATATAGTATTTCAATATTTAATTAGACTTGCAAATAATTTACTTGAATTCGTTTGCTTGACTCATCAGTGAAGTTATTTGAGTTAATTAAAATTGCATCAAATTCAAATATAAGTCAAATATGAGTAATTTATGAATAATTTAACTCATGTACTTGTTTCAAAATTTCTATGGTTGTTTCAGAGAAGTTTAGGAGAAGTATTTTTCATTATAAAAATAGACATATAACAAAAAATATTGCAACCTATTTTGTGCTGCTCTTCGTTCATGTTGTTAATTTGCTTTGAATCCAAAATAGGTTTTTTTTTTTTTTTTTTTTTTTTTTTTTTTTTTTTTTTTTAAAAAAAACTCTATGAACAATTGAATGTTTTAGGAATTATGAAATGTAAATCTATTTGTTATATATATATATATATATATATATATATACATGCGCACACATATGGATGCGTTTGTGACTATTGGATAAGGGTTAAAAAAGAACTTTTAAAATTTTATTAATTGATTTTTATTATTTTTTATAAATTATTTTTTCAAATCTATTTATAAAAAAAGTATCAATTTATTTACTTCTGATTAAAAATAGTTTAAAAAAAATTATTAAAAAGTACTTTTGAGAAACTCAATCCCGATGGGTCCATAATTGTAACAGAAAATTGCCAACAACATAAAAAATAAATTTGTCAATATAAAAGATATGCACATTTATGGGCAACCTAACTTTAATTTTTGTACAATTGCTTTTGGCTTGGGTGACAAACTGTTGTGAAGATCCTGAATTTGAATAATGTTAATTTTTATAAAATATAATTTATTTCTCATAATTTCTTTATAAATTGAAATTCATTTCTTTGTAAATTAATTCATAAATTGAATTTATATTTCAAAAATGTGAAATTTTTTGAAGTTAAATTTGTTCTATCCTTAGAGCTAATTCGAGACTGATGAAATTGATTTCAAAAATTGCGTTTTGACAATTTTTTTAATTTTTTTAAAGAAAAATAATGATCAAATACTTATTTTGTATCGTAGGAGATTACGAGTTTAAACTCTAATAAACATCTTTCTTTTTAAAAAAATTTCCAGATTTCTTATGTTAAAAAAAAAAAAAAACTATTTCTTATGTTAAAAAAAAAAAAAAAAAAACCTATGGATGACAATTTTGATAAGCCCCAACGAATACTTGCCTATCTCTTCAAATACTGTTTTTATATTTTATGTAATATTACATTATATTAATACAAGTAAATACATATGATTTTTTTTAAATTCATTTTTATATAGGTTTATTTATATTACTACTATCCATAGTTGTCAAATCAAGATTCAAATCCAGAATCAAAAACCTTATTTTATGAATCGAGAATCGAATCGAATTGTAAGATTCGGTTCATGGCTATAATATAAATTTAAAATAATATATATTCTATATTCATAAATAAAATATATGTCCATTAAATATTATAAATTCTCTAACATATTATGTAATATCTCTAAATTAAAAAAATACTTTTAATTATTTTACTTGTAACATTTTCAAATTAAAAGTACTATCTTAAAAAAAGAAAATATAAATAACACTCTAATAAGTCACTAATAAAATCAACTCATGAAATCATCATCCGAAAGCTTAAGTGAATTAAGTCGATCATCTTCATTAGCATCTTTATCTTATAACATAGTCAAATCTTCTTGCTCTCCTTCATCTTCATTTTCTTTCTCATCATCATTCATATCTAAATCATCAATCACTTCATCTTGAACAATTGTTTCTTTTTCTTTTCTATCATGCTTTAATTTCCTTGGACCTATATATATAATATCATGGGGAAAAAAATTAAAATTTTAGAAGTTAAAATTAAAAAAAAAAATTAAATATATGATGTTTACCTCTGTTTCTTTTGTTACTTGGCCTGAGTCCTCCATCATCTTCAAAACATTCATTTATGTCCATCCATGAAATATCTAGAGGTAAACAAGGATCTTCAATTTCACTGATCCATTCATCATCGGACTCCATATCCCTCAAACAAATATGATCATATGTCTCTCCTGTTTCCTCTCTTTTTGCTTGTCTTAATTCAAGTTGAATATTATACTTGACAAACAGAAGAGAATTTAATCTTTGTTGTTCCAAACGATTTTTCTTTTTGGAATGGACATGCTCAAATGTGCTCCAATTTCTTTCACATCTCATAGCACTACATGTAAGACTTAAAACACTTAGAGCAAGACTTTAAAGTTCTTTGCAATGTTCTCCATAACTCTCCCACCATAAAGCTAAGAAATTTAAAAAAAAAAAAAAGTTAATTAGACTTAAAGGAAGAAAAATTATAAATCAAATGAGGTAAATTGCAAACAAAATACAAATAGTTAATTAAAATAATACATGTTGCTTCTTATCTCTAGTTGCAATAGCCATACTATGCCAAATAATCCTTCTCCTCTTTTGAATTTTTCCAAATGTTGGTCAATTTTAATTTTTCTTTCAATATCTGGAAACATCTTTTCTATTGTCTTGTACAAGCCAACTTTCATTTCCATATTTGCCTTGAAAGATTCATCATAATGAAACCTAAAAATATAGAATAAAAGCAAAAAAGTTAATAAAAATATAATAAAAATATTAAATGAAAAATATTTAAAAAAATTACTTACTTGGGATTATGAAAATATCCTGTGGCATGAAGTGGTCTATGAAGTTGCAACTCCCATTTTAAGTCAATAATATTCCAAGTGCGCTCATATATTGACTTTTGATGATTAAAATTTTGTGCAATTTGCTCCTTTGCTCATTCCATGGCTTTATGTATGTATCCTATTGCTGGTTTTGCATCACCATCAATAAGTCTTAGAACTTTGACAAGTGGGCTTACACACTTCAGACAATGCTTGATTGATTTCAAAAACTTGTCATCAGATAGCAATATTGTCCCAACCTTTTTTCCTTCTACTTTAGAAGCATAATTGCTTTTAGCCCACTTTTGAGATGCAAACATAGCCCTTAGAGGAAGCTTACTTTCATCAAAACTCTTTAAAGTGAGAAATGATGTAGCAAATCTTGTAACTCCAACCCTCTTTATCTCCCTCTTATTGGAATACTTCCTAAACATGCTAAGGACCCAAGCATGTCCATAAATATAAACACGAACTTCCTTATCTTTTTTTATCATGTCTTTGAAAATAGGCAATTCACCTATATCCTCCAACATATTATCAATGCAATGAGCTACACAAAGAGACCAAAATAACTTTTTTCTCTTTTCCATTAATAATTCACCAGTTGCTACATAAGCTAAAGCACTGTCTGTCACCACTTGAACTACATTTTCCTCCCAAATTTCCTCCACTACAAAATCAAGCAATTCAAATAATTTTTTTTTGCATCTTTTATTATATCTGATGAGTCTATTGATTTAAGAAAAACCGTCCCACTAGGGCTATTTACTAAAAAATTAATGAGAGACCTATTCTTTTGATCTGACCACCTATTCGACATCAAAGTGCATCCCCTTTTTTTCCTTTCCTTTTTATATTTTTCTAGAATCAAGTTCACATTATCCACTTCCTTCTTAAAAAATGTGACTCTAGCCTCATGATAACCAGGAGGTTTTAAAGCCCTACCATATTCACCAATTTTTTCTACCATAGAAGCAAATAATTGACTCTTCACTAAGACAAAAGGCAATGCATGTCCATATAAAAATCTACATATACTTTGAATCACGGGTTCTTTATCTTTTACCATTGCATTCAAAGTATATTGTTTAAGACCCTTCCCTTTATTGACAAATGAATTAATACTAGTTTTTCTTCCTTCGACTAAATTTTGATTTCCTTGTTCATCTTCACCTACTTCAAAACATTCATTTGCATTTGTTTTTTTTTTGTTTCTATTTCTCTCAAAATTTTAATAAAAAGCTCCCTCACATTTTTAGGACATTTTGTATCAGGAGCAACATTATCATGATCACCCGCTAAATGATGTTTCATTCGATTTATCCCTCCCTATCTTTCAAGTCCACAACAATTGCATTTTACATGCATTCTACTATCATTAACTCTAGAACAATGCTCTCAATTAGGATCACTAGTTCTAGTTGTAGATCCTTTTTTTGATCTTGAAGTCATATTTCAATAATATGACTAAAAATAACATAAAAAAAATAATACACCAATTTAATTATTAATTCTATATGATGAGAAAAAAAATAATTCTTTCAGAAATAAATGTTAATTCAAATATAAAAATATTATTTGTATATTAATTTATTAATCATAACACTATTTAAATAGTAAAAACAATATTATTTAAAAAATAGTAAAAATAATATTTTATTATATATTGTGTCCATGAAAAAGTAAGTGGTGTATGTGTCGTGTGTATGTCATTGTCAAGTGTGTGTGTAAGTGGATGTCATGTGAATGTGAATCTCATCGAAGTATTAACCAAAACCAAAGCTTTTAGCCTTTAACAATCATAATATATAGAGCATTAACCAAATGTCCAAAACCAATATAATATCTATACACTTAGGAAAGTGAAATTCAAAGCATAAACATAGACAAAAAACCAAAGGATTAACTAAAATTGGTACAAAGAAGAAAACACAGACCGATGAAACAAAAGAAGAAAATAGAGAAAAGGAAGAGGATAGAGAAAACAAAAGAGAAATAGAAAATTACCTGGTATTGGTGAGTGGTAATGCTGGTAACATAAAAGCATCAGTTGGTACCACTAATTTGTTTAGTTGTTAATCTGTGTTAAAGAACACAGAGAATGGGAGGCAAGCAAGGTTTTTTTTTTTTTTTTTTCACAGTGTGTATATCTTATAAAATGTCCCTTCCTCTTCTATTGTCTATTTTATTTTAAATCTATTTATTCGATAGGATTTTTGTGTTTTAGGAATCTAAGATGTGAATTGATCGATTTATATCAATTCGGTCGATTAACTTCGATTATCCTATGATTCTGCATATTTTTCGATTCACTAATATATTTTACTCGTTTTCAATGTGACTCGATCCGACTCTTATGATTCGACTTGCAAATTGTACGATTTTAACAACACTACTATTATCATTTTTTAGATAAAATATATATAATACACACACACACACACACACACACACCCCTTATGATTTGGCTCATCCTACCCGTATTTAAATCTAACACGTCTTAGTATAAGATGGATAGAGTTATATGCCAAAATTTGACCTTGACCATCCTTGTCATGATTCGAATCTAGGGGTACATGACTGATACTAGAGAACGAGAAAGTATAAGACTTCTAAAACCCATTGTAAGCTTGAGTAATAGTTAAACAACAAAACATCACTATCACAGCTGTAACTATCATAACTCATGGACCATGGGCCCACTTATTAAAGCAGAACCTAAACATAACATCTTAATCATACAACTAAACTAAAAATCTCATACATATTAATATAATATCAGGTTTATTCTTTACTGAACATCATATAGACCATAAATCCAACGATTGACCGAATATGTAAAGGATAGCTACGACGTAAAATAATCATGCGGAGTTCTAGAATTTATACACATTAACATGAAAATAATTACATAACTAAATATAATACAATAAATTCACTACTGATGGATGAAAGGTAAGATTAACTCAATTAAAATTATTTCTTCAGCTCAACCTACAACCCAAAAATAGGAAGACAGGGGGTGAGAATCTCAACTCAGTGTGTGATGTGATCCAATATATAATCCTTGTGTCACACGCCCATTCTAAATAATATAAATGCTTGTGCATTATACCAAACAAATCAAACTTCCTTGACTCTCTTATTTTCAAACTACGGAGTCATGGTGAGTCTAGCTCTAACCAAGCATCCCTATTCTCTTATCCATAATATAGGCCATAGTAAGATCAGTTTAAATTTGGCCAAACATAATCTTCATAATCATATCATAATCATTATCAGAATGCTATATAGTCCTACATCATCTTAATGCCATCCAAACGTCCTTATGTAATTGAGAACCTAATTTATAATGCAACATTTACAATCAGATGCTAGGATGTTTTTATGTATTCGTAGTGCATAAATTTATATACATATATATATATACAATAATGCAATGCATTATAAACATGTAAAACATATTAGAAAGTATCACTCATAAATTTGACAGATATCAAATTAGCCCTCTACTTGGAATGTGACATTTGGTAGCTAGGAAGGCACCTGAGATGTAACACTCTGATTTTGAGTTCACTATGACTGTTGAGATTGTAAGAGAAGTGACTAGATTAAAAGCAAAAGAGTATAGATGACAATTGCAAAAAATCAAAGTACTTAACGGGGTATTGGTCCAGAAATTAAGCCTCTAATTATATGAAATAAGGTAAAAAATATTAGATGGGTATTAAAGGAGATGGATTTGATATAAAAATAAATGAAATAAAGAGTGTAAGAAGGAAAATAGGAAGCTAGGAGCTAATGACCTAAAAAGGATATGTGCTTAAAAAATCAAGGCATTTAGAATGAGTCGAAAAATCCTAACTCTAAAATAGATTTTTACATTTTATTTGGAGAATTTAGGCAAATATGACGATATTAGAAGTGATGAAATTCAAAAAAATAAAGTTAGAGTTGAGTATGGAAAATACCTAAGCAAATCGGTATGCTATGTGAATAACTGATGAATCATGGTTTTCATAATTTTTAAAATTCAAGTTTAGCGAAAGTGGATAGGAAAATGAATAAAAATAACACCAAGGACCTAAATTAGTGATTAAAAATATTATTAGATCATAATAGAGTAATTAAGGATTGGAAATAGCAATTTTAAAATTGTCATCATTATGTGATGACTCACCATCCAGCTCATCAATAAATAAAAAAAAAAAAAGAAAAATTTCTAGAAAAGCTACTGGCCTAGGCATGGAAATGTGGAGGATGGAGATTTTTCTAAAATTTCAAGTGAGTAAAATAAAAGAAAAAGAAAATAAAAACTATATAAAATCTTATGAGAAGATAAACATCATTTTATGCTTCTAACACTTAAAAATCTACCTAAGTGAGAGGAAAGAAGAAAAAATCCAAGAAAAATCCCAAATCTAGCTCCAACTAAGGTAAGAACAGTGTCGTACTTGCTAGTTTTGAATATGCTGTGATTATGTTGGTTTGTTTGTTAGTGTCACATCCCAATTTTAGAGATATGACGTTTCTAAAACACGGAGAGACATAAGGTCACCCATGTCCGTAGAACCCATTGACGCATATACAAATCACGCTTAGGATCATACCAAACCTCATATAATAACTCATTTAAAACATTAAATGAATACCTTTAATTGCGGAAGATTGTAATTAGACATTTCATATAAAATTCATAAGAAAAATAATATTCATATCCCATTTGGAAACTTAAGAAAATAATACATCTCAAAATAAGCATCAATTAATATTCTCGGAGCATCTAATGACGACATTTCATAACATGGTATTATGAATGACTTTGACAAGGAATCCCCAAGCAGAGTAGAACGCTTTAGTCATCACCTTGCCTCCTCACATTTGCTCACCTGGAACCACACAAGGAAAAAGGGGTAAGATAAATGATCTCAATGAGTAAACAATATAGTACACACATTAACACATCTTCCTTTGAAAAGTAATCACATAGCTTATACACATAGCTTATGATTTATAATTCATGAATCAAATTGCAATTGGGCCAGGGTTTAATTTAGCAAGGTTGCAGAAATCACACATATAACATATAGTGAGTGAAGGCTATTGCTCTATCACTCGAACACATAAAGGAGAGGTGACCTATACCAAATTCCAACTCCTATCACATAGAAAGCGTGAAGCTGATTAGGCCCCATGGCTAGAACTGCCCTTTTCTAGCTGAGGTGGATACACTACCCCTATCTATCGAGTTAAGACTGTGTGCACAGGTTTTGATGATTACCCACATCAGCATGAGGATTCTGTATAAAGGGTTAAATGTACCATAGCTAGAGCTAATGGTAATGACATATGTCAATAACATTCAAGGCAATAATCACATATTTCATAATAGCAATATTAGTTTAACTTATTGAACAAAAGATACAAGAACCGTGTAGTTCTAGAAAGAATACAAGTTAGGGTAATAATCACAAGAATTTCTCATAGGATGAACAAAAGTGGTTTTTGGACCAATTGTCCTTGGCAACCCAAGCTTAAAAAGGAAATCATGGGATTTCATTTTAGAATAGAAAGAACTTGGGTTTTAAGAATGTCAAAGGTACACATATAATGATAGCTTATACTTGTAACAATATCATAATGTTTACTCACACTTGTAGCATGAATACAGTGTTTACTCACCTTGTGTTTCCTTTGCTCCTAGTATACGTAGCCCTTTTGAACTTCTAAAGCTCCTCAAACTCTAACATAATATTTAATTTAGTACTTAGTATTTATTTAGTCATGATGCTCCTATCCTATAACTACTCCATGCAAATATAACATTCACATACACTTAGAGTTACACATATAAGTGTACTCATTACTTGCACATAATATGTTGACTTTAAAAGTTTTATATACTTAGCCCTTATAGGCTCATATGAAAGACATTACACTTATGTCAATACCTTTCTAAGTTCATCATAATATCATTATCTTAATAATAATTCACTTTAACAATCAACTTATTACACCTAACACTTCCATACATGTCAACTAATCATTTAACCTTTCAAGTGTCATGCTTATCTTTTATGATTCATTTATCAATCAATCACCTCATCGACTCAAGACTATTTATTCATCATCAAGTCATCATAACATCTAATTCCATATTTCCCAATCATATTCACATTCTAATTACAATATAAGATTAAGATACCTTAAGTATACTAAAGTGCCTTTAAGCTTGTCTAGGGTCATTCCTTTAACTAACATGCAATTTATCATTTATTATACATACATACATACATGGCAATAATCATCAAAATACATTGCATAAAAATTATAGACATTGGGATAAAAATCCCATAGTAGGCCGAATGCATCATCAAAGGGAAAACTGAATTTTTCTTACTTTTCTTACTTTTCGTCTATTACAGTAATATATAAAAACATAGTTTGAACCAAGATTTTTCATATAAACATAACAAAAATCATTTTAGAACATTAATTCACATGAATTGGCATCCATATGTGTGACATGTACATGAAAATTCCAATTTTAGCTTTCAGGATGCAAAATCATGAGTTTTCTTATTTTTGGTATTTTCCGGTCATTATAGTAATATATAAACAGGTGGTTTAAACCATTATTTTTCATTAAATCATAGAAAATATCAGTTTGAACATCTCCATGTGTGATTCGGCAGCCATAGGTAAGATTTATATAAAAAAATTCCAAGTTTTAAGACTTAGGTGAAATTCATGAATTTTCACGCTTTTCGCGCTTTCCGTTTATTACAACAGTATGCAAACACATAATTTAAATCATTATTTTTATTCAAACAAAACAAATATCATATATGAATTCATTCACACACAAATTGGCAGCCACATGTTTAATTAATAATAGAATTTTCTAACTTCTAAGTTATAGCACAAAAATCTTGAATTCCTTTGTTTTCCAAAACTTTTCGGTCATTATAGAAATATGCATAAATATAATTTAATCTAATATTTTGCATCAAAACACATCAAAAATCAGTTTAGAAATCAATAATGCTCAAATCGCTCCCTTTTAGTGATGTTTATGCATAAAAATTATGATTTTAAGTTATGAGATTCACCTTTGGAGAAATCTCGTGGAAAGAGTTATGTTTTTGGTAGAGAATAAATTTTCTCTTTCAAAAACTCACCCAAACAGAATTAAATCTATAAAAAATAGTAAACAACTAGTTCAAAATAATTTTCCCATAATTTATTTCATAAAAATCAGTTAAGGAATTGATAGAAAAGAAAAACTTACGATTACGGGCGAGAAATTACAAAATTGAAAGGTGTTTTCTTAATTTCGGTATAGAGAAATATTTTGAGAGAATTTTTCTGTTAAGATATAGAAAATTAGAGTAATGGCTGCTGGACATTAGGGCTGGCCAAATTTTTCATATTAATATGTAGGGTTTTGGCAAATTTTCTCTAATACCCTTAATGAGCTAGGTTAGGAGGATTTTTGGGTAGTAGGCTTTTATGTATTAGGGCTTTTTATTTAAATTAGGGGCTGATTATGAGTAATTAAAATAAAAATATTTTTTTATTATTTCTATAATATTTTCCCCAAAATTATTATTTTAAAAATTATTTTAAAATACTCATAAAATCATTTTATGCCTAAAAAAATTATCTTTATGCATGAAAATTCATTTTATTTAAAATAAATTATTTTATGCAAATGCACTTCATGTAAATCATTTAATTCACAATAACAACTCATATTATGCATATTAAAATTAATTTAATATGCCATATGCTCATCAACACATAGAATACTAATTTTCACAGAAGCACACACTTAACCTTAATAGTTCTAAATCAAGTAAATCATCATGAAAATTTTAGAGTAGGTGTGGATTGTTACAGTTAGTTTTTTTGGTTTGATTGATGATGGATGAAGTTGGGAAAGAGAAGAAAATGAAGGGAAGTGTTGATTAGAAAAGGAAGTGGTCATTTGAATGTAGACTAGTGAGGAAACATGTAAGATAAAGTGAAAGGAAGGAAATGGTTAGGGTTTGGTGGAAAGAGCTTGATTTAATTTTCAATACGTTGGGAGTTATGGGAGTGAAAATAAGGCTGCCCTGCATGTACGTTAGACTATGTTGTTGGAATTTGGGACTCGAACTGAAGATCCTAAGATGGGATTTGGACTTGACTCAAAACAGATAAAATGAAGCTTATGGTGTTATTCAAAGTCGATTAATAATAAAAAAAAAAAAGAAAAAACTTTTCAAAGACTCTTTTTTTTTTCTTTACATTACTCTTTTTCTTAAACTTTATACTTACAATGCTATCCCCACTCGGACCAAGACATAACTTTTACTTGTTTAAATAGGCCTGAGTTGGACATCCAATTGCTTCGATTTGAATTACAAGATGCCTTATGTATTATATCAAATTCTATATTCTATTAGAAAAATGGACAATCAAACTCATTTCTTAATTCAATAGAAGCCAAAAGAGGTGAATATAATAGGGTACAAAATAAAGAGAGATATATATGTAAAAAAGGGGTCTGATTATGCCTATTCCTAATCCTAAATGGAATGTAACAACAGAGAGAATGATCTAAAAATTTGGTAGCAAAATTCTAAGAAGATAAAGAGTTATTAAACAGTTATCAGGGTTATCTCAGCAGGAAGGAAAGTCAGGATTTTAGGGGTTTCAGCCTAAGTTTTGGGAACCCTATGGACAGAAATAGTTAAAGACCAAAACTAATGAATTGTTCCCTTATGAGTCTAATTTCATTTAAAAAAAAATTAAGTCAATTTGATAGCTCAGTGAACCTAAGCAGCAAAGTTAGGGCAGACTTTGATAAGTCGCCATAGAAGCTAGAGATGTCCAAATACATTGAATTTTGGATATGTTAGAGAAAAATGTGTTAGGATTTAAATTCTCAAGAATCATGATGATTGGAATAGTGTAACTCATGTTATGGTAGTAATTAAGATGCTAAATTAGGATAAAAATCGATAGATTGATTTTCAGTTTTAATGTTCTGATGAATTTGCCTATAGAAATTTAAACCTAATATATTTGTATATTGTATGTAGAGGATTTAGAAAAACCAACAGAAGTGAAAGACTTTGGGGGGGGGGGGGTGTTGGGGGTTAGTAGAGACAATCCTCATATTGAGCAGTAGAAAGGAATTAAAGAAAACAAAAGAAAAGGTGGGTGTATTCTACACTTTGATGTACATGGAATTGCAACTTGCTTCTTTGATTGAATTGTCCATTTTTTTTTGATATCTAAATCTTTTACTTTTGAATATGAATTCTAAATTATTATTTGAAATTGCATTAAAACCATATCATATGTTCTTTGACAATGATATTGTACATTGCCTGGATTTCAAGAGAATCCTATTGCCATATTGTTCTATTGATTTTTGCTAACTATATTTTCATATTTATTAGTGAATTAAACTTTTCTCAGTGTTAATTGAATATTCCTTGAAGTACCAAAAATGGTACAATGCTATTATCTTTAATGCAGAGATCCACTTTTTTCGATATAGAGAACACCGAGCTTTTTGCACAATGAACTGACCCTTTCTAGGAGGGATTTTGAATGACCTAGCCATAGGGTCTAGTTAACCTTACGTTGTGTATTTCTCCGCAAGAAGAGCCCCTACCACTAGTGTAATATTGATAAGTTGCAAGGAAAAAAAAAACTTTCTCACTCATCTAGTGAATTCAGATTTCTGTTGAACTCTAGTGCTAGTGTTATTGGTATTGCCTTCATTGCTATAGTTCTAGATATTATCATTCTTGCTACTGAACCTTAGTGCCAGTATTATTAATTCCATTGTGAAGGCCAATTGAAGTGAATCGACCTCATGTGCATAATTATTTAGAATACATCCACTGAGTTTTATTCATTCCCCTTTCCCTTATTTTTTTTACAAGACTAGTGGTTAATCAGTGCGGCTCAAGTTTTGCTATCCGTTTGATGCTGAAAGTTAATTTAAAGAAAAGATTTTGCATTTTGATGATTGTATAATTAGTTGTAAGAGAACATATATAATTAAAATTAGTATGATATCTAAACGCTCCATGGTACCTAAGTCTCCTAATTTATTAATGTAAGTTATTTATATATAATAATGCTAGTGGAAATTTTAGTATAATTATTTTTGTATAAAGTACTATCAACTACTAATGCATGATGTTGACCTTATAAATAAATCATTATATGTGAAAAATATTGGGAGGATTTCTATTAGATGTGAAGTTGAGGATATAAGGAAGGAAAATTATTGGAAGTGTTGTTGGCTTGTAGGTTTTGGTATCTTGAAAATATTATGTGTAATAGCAGTATGCTACCAGGATTATACTGGATTTCCAATATAATCAGATTCTATGGATTTTCGAGTGTCTTAGATTTACCCATGCTCTAGGACTATCATATCCCAAAAGTGGGATGTGACATGAGACGCCTACGTTAGACAAGATATATGAAGTACATCAGAGTAAAGACAACCCAACTAGGATATACTCAAATAACTCTACAAATTCAATCGAATTTCGATAGAACCTTCCCTATAACTAGGACATTCCTTGCCAAAATAAAAGAAATAGCATTTTTGAATAGTTATCAAAGTTCACACCAATCAAAATTTCAACTGCCCTTTTGGGCCTTTATACTCAGCAAAGATCACAGTTAATCACCTATATATAAATAATCATACTATAAGACATTGATTGAAAGAAATTTATTTAAAAGAAAATGTTACTTTAAAGGTAATTTCAAAGCTAAAAATATATTCTTTTTATAAAATCCCTTTCTAATAAATTTACCTATATAAATAAACTTCATTTATAATAAATTTAATTTAGCTTATAAAAGTTTTGATATCAATTTAATTCCTGTAAAATCATTTACTTGAATTTAACAACTTGAATATCAAAGTTCACATTCACTTCCATAAAAATAAATTTAATTTACTTAAACCAACAAAATATATATATATATATATATATATATATATATATATATATATATATATATATATATATATATATATATATATATATATATATATATATATATATATATATATAGCTTATATTTACACATATAAGAAAATTAATAATATATATAAAACATAATTTCTTCTCTAACAACTTGAATACACAATTCATAAAATTTCCAAATCATCTTCACTACAACTTAGTTCTATTCAAAACATTTCTCAACCATTCAAAAATTAATATAATTCATTTAATTCTTTACTTCAATACATTTAAAATAATTTACACATTTATGATAAACTCATTTCCCAGTAAAATTAAACTTAAATTATAAAGTATTTTAACTCATGGAAAATATTATATGTATATGTTCGAAAATAAATCCCATAATTAATTTGAACTCCAATATTGTATAAAAGAGATATTTCACAACTTTGAATCCTTTTTTAAAATTAATTCATACTATAAGATTCATACAATATTATTTCATTTGCTTATAATTTACTAGAATTATAATTACAACTATCTAAATCCACTCATAAATTTATAAGTCAAATTCCATGAATTTACAAACAATTTACATAAATTAATATTCACATAAAAATTAACACTTAACTGGAATAGTTCGTTAATTAGAATAATTCGTTTTTGACTTATCGGAGTAGAATTTAGTTAGTTTTAGAGAACCACTTAGGAGATCAAAAATCAATTTTTGAGACACAATTGTGGAACATTGCTAGAGTCGCCGATATGCTATGCCATCCATGCGATGTCGTTGATCATCAAATCAGGCAAGGTTGGTGGTATTGGAAAACTCTTCATTCTAGGAACACAATGGCATCATTCTTGCTTGCTCACTTGTTGAAAATAGGCTGAGATCTCATTGGAAAACTACGAGTTTCTTGGTGTCTGATCTCCCTCACTAGTCAACCTCATGTAACGAGTAAGAAGTCAAATAAAATCTAAAACCAAGACAAAACCATAGAAACTTAACTCACTCAATTTGAAGTTCGGATGAGAGAGTTATGACAAATTGAAATTATGAGCCAATATAGTCACTAGAGTTATTTTGGACAGCAATATCTCCTTAACCGGTCATTGGAAATGAGTAAGAACAAAGTCTTCGAACTCTCACTATGGGCTATAAGGTGGTCGACATCTCTCTCTGGTTTAGGTGGAATCGGTGGCCATACTTGCTAGTTTAGCTATTCTCTCTTCTTCCCCTTCTCATTCTGCTTTTTCTTCTTCTTATGTGATCAACATATTTAAAATCTGCCGCTTAGGTAACCATCTTGTGGCAGCCTTATTTGGTCCCTTTCTTTTTTATATAAAAATCTTTAAAAATTTATAAAAAATTTATTTTTGGTTTAAAAATTATAAGTAAATAATTATTAAATTTCTTGTAAAATATATTTTAATTTAATATATTAAAACTTGAAAAATAATAACTTTTAATTTATTAAAAAATAATTAAATATAAAATTAATTTTCAAAAATTCATAAAAATTAATATTTATATATCAAAATATAAAATTTATTATTTTCACATTTAATTTTTTAAACATAAATTTTTATAATATTCAAATTTAATTTAATTAAAGATTCAGGGTACTATAATCCAAAAAATAATATTCTAAAAAAATTAAGAATTATTTTTTTCAAATCATATTTTTTTAAAATCTAAATATAATAAAGTAATATAACAATAACCTTCTAGTCACAAGATGAAACACCCAATTTCTTTTCAAATGGAGGTCCACCACTTGACTACCAATAGTTTTAGTTGACACAATGTCGGGAGGATGTCTAAAAGATTGAACCCACAACCTCTGATTGGCAATTTGTCACTAATTAACTTGCATCAGGCGATGAATTTAACATCTGCTTACTTTGGTTAGTTTACAATGTTAAAGAGCATAAAAAAAAAAAAAACAAAATTATCCACTTTATATCTAAAAATTGATTAAAATTTCTTTATTTATATAATTTTTTTTAAATAAAAAAAAACTGTTGAAGATGTTGTTAAGTTTTTAACTTACAATAGAAGAATCGAGAAGTGGTTTAGGTTAGCTACGTCATAAATCTTTAATTAACATAGAATTACAAATGAGTCAAATTGTTCGTAAGCAGTTTAGTATTCAGTTAAATAAAAACTCATTCGCATTCAGTTTGTTTTTATAAATAAGTCTAGTTTGAGTCTTAATTCAAGACTTAATTAATAAACAAGTCGAGTTTGAGTAAAATTAAACTCCACTCGATTAAATTCGTGCATAGTTCTATTAATAGGCTTGTGAATAAGTTTGTTTATAGGCTTATTTATAATGTTTTAATATATACATTTATGATTTGTATTTTATAATTATGAAATTAATAATGATACATGTATACAATAAGTTTTACTAATATTACGTTTTATAATTTTATTAAATAATTAAAATTTTAATTTTCAAAAAAAGAGTTTATGTTACATAATAATAATAATAATAATAATAATATTATTATTATTATTATTATTATTATTATTATTATTAGTAGTAGTAGTAGTAGTAGTAGTCTAATAATTTTGGCACTCTAAAAAATATATTTTAATATTTTTATAATCTTTTTGGTAATTTAGTTTGACTAAAATATACATACTCTTAATTTTTTTGAAATATGTAATGCTCAATTTAATGATTTTTTTTTATTAATTGAATGTTTTTCTTTATGTTAATTTGAACATAATTTTTAAACTCGATTTAGGTTCAAACTCAAAATGAACCAAATTTAAACACGATTTTTATATTTGAATCTAAACTCGAACTTAAACTTAAAAAAAAAATCGAGCTTAATATGAGCAATCTAAAATTCGGTTCAATTAGGCTTATTTGTAACCTAAATTAATAGAATTAACTAATTAAATTGTGGGTCACATTGGGTCTGTTTATTCCCACTCCCACTTATTTATTCGTACTTCTTCCGCATTAAATAACATTTACTTTTTTGAAGTCTCGCACTCGTTGTGCAATATTTTTATGGTCCTAATCCGAGTAATATTTTTTTTTGTAAGCCTAGGGATCAAACTATTTATAAAGAAGATGTAGCACCTTTAGTACAATATCTCTAATGAAAAAAGGTATACTACAAGAAATAGAGGACAAGCCCTGGAATATGCCACAATAGCAAAAAAAATTAATGAGCTGGGACATTTACTTGCCTCTTTACAAATTTAACAGAAAATAATTTCTAATTTTGATAGGATTGAGAGTCTTGAACAATAATACCAAAATTAGAGTTATCAATATGCTTGGAATTGAAGGCATTAACCACAACCTTCACATCTAGTTCAAAAACCATCTCATTTCCGTGTAATATTTTTTAAAATTTCTTAAATTTTATTATTTTATCAAAATTTTATTTCACAACTCCAAAAAAAAAAAAATCTTTTTAGTATTTAAAATTTTAATTAATGAATAGATTTATTTCTCAAATTATCAATAAATTTTTGAATTTTAAAACTAACCTTTAAAAATTATTTTGAATATGAGATACACTCTTAAATATCATAAAAAAGAACTGAGTTTAAAAAAAAATTAATATGTGTCTAAAAAAATAATATGAAAATATCCTTAAACATTATAAACTAAAAGAAACTTCTTAATTAGTTTACTGTCATAATATCTTAATCCATTTTACGAAATATTTAGATTAACATATTTAGTTTTAATTATTGAAATTGTTTGATAAAAGATGAACAAAGCCTTCAAAATAAATATTTTCATTAAATATCAATTTATTAATTTTTCTTTAAATTATTACATATTTTTTGAGAGGTCTGTAACTTGAAATACTGATTTGTTAATGATAAATTTTTTTAAATATTGATTTCTTTAAAATATATAGTAAAATTTAAGAAATTCAAAAAATACAAAAATTTTATTAATTCAATCTTAAAATTTTAATAAAATAAATTGTATATTTTATGAATCATTTGAAATTATTTTTTGTCATTCTATTGAGCGAAAATAAATTATGTTATACGTGTGCTAATACTTCAAATCACCTAAGGCTAGTGTAGTAAAAAATAAAATACCGCCAACAAATTTGTATAAAGCTTTTAAAGATAGACAATGAGGGCCAGACTTTAAAAAAAGTAAAGCGATAATTGCAAATTTGGTGTCTTCATATATATATATATATATATATATTGGTATTTGGACTAAAATTTTTTGTAATTAAGTGCTTGAACATGACAAATTTGTATTAATGTAATGTTTTGCTCCGTTTTGAGTCTTGCCTGGGTACTAACTTAATTCTGTGGGACCTAATTTCTCACTAACAGATAAGCCATATAAGATTTCCACTAATATCTTAACTGAATCGCATCACTTTCAATTGGGGATTAGGGATTTACTTTAACACTCATAAGAATTTGCTCTAACTTTGGACACATAGTCGTAGATGTAAAATTTGGAGATTATCAATTGTAATTTAAAATCAAGTGGAACAATATGATTCACCAATTTTGAATCTAATTTGATAGCTTTTCCAATAAAGATTGAAGTCTTTTCTTTGCATTCCTTCCATTTGAAAAGGTGAACTATTCTTACTATTTAATTGTCTTTTTTTTTTAATGGTAAATGTTACTTATTTATTTTTTTATTCATTAAAATAAGATTTCTAGAGTTTGATCACATTCTCTATTAAGATTTAGCAAATGGATATTTGGGTATTGTGTTGGAAAAATATTTTTTGATTTGTTTGAAGAATCGATATGTTTTTATTCATTAAAATATAATTTCTAAAACTTTTTCTATACTTTATGAAGCTTTTTCTCTATTATGAAATGGGTGATTGAATATTATGTTGCTGAAGTATTGGCTTGTGTTGTTGAAGTATTGGCTTTTCCTTGTTTGCAGTATGGGTATACATGTGATAAACATTTCTTATGATGGAATCTTTATTAGAGAGATTAGCAAAAATTTAATATATGTTAGGGGACATATAATGGTAGTGAAAGATATGAGACTTATTTCTATACCTTGTTTGGAGAAATTAGTTCTGTGAATACCTAAGGTTAAAATTGCGTAAGCAAAAGATTGTACAATTTTAAAGGGAGCTAGAGAGGAAAATAGTGTTATAGTTTGGATTATAGCTGTTGATTTTGATTTTACATTAAATAAGGAGTTAGTTGTTGTTAAGAATCCTAATTCATTGAATGTAGAAGTTAAAAAAAGTGAGGTAAGTGATGGGGAGAGAAAATTGTGGCAGATATGGAAGTTGCTAGGAGAAATGCTGCAAGGAGCACTAATATTGCAGAATGGAGAATTGTTGCAGCTATTCAACCTTCATTAGGTGAAGAAATAAATACAATACTTAAAAGTCTTAGTGAATGAGATATTCCATATGAGGTATTGGAAAATATCTCAGAAGATTTGTTAACAGGAGATACATTAGTTGAGGTAATATTTGTGAAGATGTGTACTTGGAGAGGTGAGATTTGATATTAACAATGAGGAACAACATATTGAAGTTGAAAATCTTATAGCAATAGCTGAAGAGGTAACAACTATTAAACTAAGTGAAGATCTTGTAGTTGAGGGAAGCAATAGAGATGAGGAAGAAAAAGATGACACAAGAGTTAATAGTAACAGAGATGAAGATGAGGAAGATATTGAAGTAAAAGGCCTATGTGTAGAAGATGATAGCAGTATCTACCCCAGGAACTATATAATAGCTATGTAATAGTGGATATTAATTGTAACATCCCAACTTCTAAGACATGACGTTCCTAGAACATAGGGTCCTAGAACATGAGGAGACATAAGGTCACCCATGCCCATAGAACCCACTTATACTTGTACAAATATTGCTTAGGATTGTACCAAAACCTCTTACATTAACTTAAATAAAACTTTTTTTTTTTGAAAACCTTAAGTTGCAGAAGCATAATTAAAATATACTTTAAATATAATCCATAAGGAAATAATATTTAGAATCCAATTAAAATCTCAAAGGATAACATTTCAAAATAAACATCCAAAAATAAATATTCTCGGAGCGTCTAAGGATAACTCTTCATAACATATTAAACTAATTATCTTGGACAAGGTATTCCCCCAAGTGAAGTAGAATGCTTGAGCCATCACCTTGCCTCTTCATACTGCTCACCTAGAACCACACAAAAAAAAAGGGGTAAGATAGATGATTTCAATGAGTAAACAATATGGCAAATATGATGACACATATCCCTTTTTTTTTTTTTAAAGGAAACCCATAACTTATAACATATAGTTCATGTTTTACAATCCATGAATCAAGGTTTACAATTTAACAAGGTTTGTAGAAACCACACTTATAAACATAACACATAGAGTGAGGGCTACTACCGTAATCATTCAAACACATAGAGTAAAGGCTATTACCATAATCATTCTAACACATAAAGTGAAGGCTATTGCCATAATCACTCGAACACATAGTCGATGATTACTCACATCGGTACGAGGATCACATAGCCGATGATTACTCGAGTTGGTACAAGGATCACATAGCCAATGATTACTCGTATTAGTATGAGAATCACATAGTTGATGATTACTCACATCGGTATGATAATTTCTGCATAAAGGGTTAAAGGTACCATAGCTAGAGCTAATGGTAATCACATATAAAAATAACATTTAAGGCAATAATAACATGTATCACAATAACAATACTAGTTTAACTTTTGAACAAAAGATACAATGATAGTGTATTTCTAGGAAGAATGTAAGTTAGGGCAATAGTCATAAAGGTATTATCATTGGATAATAAAAAATGATTTTGGACCAATTGTCCTTTGGCAACCCAAGCTTAACAAAGAAATCATAGAGTTTCATTTTAAAAGTAGAGAAGATCTTGGGTTTTAAGAATATAAAGGTACACATATCATGATAGCTTGTACTTGTAATAATAGTATAACATTTACTCATACTTGTAACATGAATATAGTGTTTACTCACCTTGTGGTTCCTTTGCTCCTAGTATATGTAGCCCTTTTGAACCTCTAAAACTCCTCAAGCTCTAACATAATATTTAATTCAATACTTAGTATTTATTTAATCATGATGCTATCCTATTTCATAACTATCTCATGCACATATAACATTCACATACACCTAGAGTTGCACATATAAGTGCACTTTATCACTTGCATATACATGTTGACTTTAAAAGTCTTGTACACTTAGCCTTCATAGACCCATATGAAAATACATTATAATTCATGTCAATACCTTTCTAAGGTCAATACAATATCGTTGTCTTAATATTAATTCCCTTTAACAATCATCTTAGTACACTTAACACTTCCATATATGTTAACTTAACAAATAACCTTTCAAGTGTCAAGCTTATGTCTTATGACTAATTCATTCAATCAATCTCTTCATCAATTTAAGATCATTAATTCATTATTAAGTCATCATACAACCTACTTCCATATTATCTAATCACATTCACATATTAATCACAACTTAAAATTAAGATACCTTAAGTATACCAAATTACCTCTAGTCTTGTCTAGAGTCATTCCTTCAACCAACAGGCAATTTAACTATTTATCATTCATGCATACATGTCAATAATCAACAAAATACATCCTATAAAAATTATAGATATTGGGATAAGAATCCCAATGTAGGTTGAATGCTCCATTAAAGGGAAAAATTGAATTTTCTTACTTTTCACACTTTCTGTCTATTACAGTAATATGTAGAAACATGGTTGAACCAAGATTTTTTATGTAATCAAAACAAAAATCATTTTAGAATATTAATCCATAGGAATTGGCACATATATAAATCCATATGCATGAAAATTTTCCAACTTTAGATGTTAGGGTGAAAACCATAAACCTTTCTTGTTTTTGGTACTTTTCGGTCATTATAGTAATATGTAAACATGTTGTTTAAATCATTATTTTTCATTAAATCACAACAAATATCAGTTTAGAATATCAATGTACTCAAATTGGCAGCCATGGATGCTTCTTATGCATAAAAATTCCAAGTTTAGGGTTTAGAGTGAAAATCATGAGTTTTCTAGCTTTCTGCTCTTTCCATTCATTACAGTAATATGTAAACACATGATTTAAATCATTATTTTTCATCCAAATAAAATAAACATCAGTTCAAAACTCCATCATGCACAAATAAGCAGCCAGATGTATATATAACCATAGAATTTTTCAACTTTAAAGTTCTAGAATGAAAACCTTGAATTTCTTTATTTTCTGAAACTTTTCGGTCATTACAGTAATATGCAGAAATATGATTTAATCCAATATTTTTCATCTAAACACATCAAAAATCAGTTTAGAATAGAAGCATGTAAAAATCACCCCCCTGTTAACGTTTATGCATGAAAATTTTAATTTTGAGTTGTAGGATTTACTTTTGGAAAAATCGCATAGAGAGGTTGGTGTTTTCGATAGAAAAATTGATTTTTCTCTCAAGAAATCACCTAAGCCTAATTTTATTAGTAAAAATCAGTAAATATTCAGTTCAAAATAAATTTCTCATAATTTATTTCTTAGAAATCAGAAAAGAAATTGAAAGGAAAGAAAAACTTACTAATACGGTCAAGAAATCATAAAATTGAAGGTGTTTTATGAATTTCGGTAGAGAGAATGATTTTGGGAGAATTTTTCTATCAAATAATAAAATAACAAAATAATGGCTGCTGAAATGAAGGGCTGGTTGAATTTTAGGTATTTATATATAGGGTTTTGGACAATTTCCAAAATTACCCTTAATGAGCTGGGTTATGAGTGTTTTAATACAATAGGCTTTTAGGTATTTCGGATTTTTAATTAATTGTGGGCCTGATTATAAGTAATTAAAAATAAAATATTTTTCTTATTATTTTTATTAAAATTTCCCCCAAAACATTAATTTAAAAATATTTTAAAAATACTCATAAAATTAATTTATGCTTAAAAATTGCCTTTTTGCATGAAAAATCATTTTATGTAAAATAAATTATTTATGCTAATGCACTTCATATAAATCATTTATTTCATAATGATAACTCATTTTATGCATATTAAAATTAATTTAACATGCCACATACTCATCAATCACCTAGCACATGAATTTCCATAAAAGTATATACTTAGTTTTAATAGCTCTATGTCAAGCAATTTGATCATGAAAACTCCTAGGGTAGGTGTGGGTTATTACATTAATTCCCAATGGTACGATAATATATTCATAATGTGAAAAGGGTTTCATATTATTGAATATGGTTCTTAAGTATATGTAAAAAGATCTATTCTCAAGTGTTGAGAATATGGAAGTTAAATCGCTTTTGTACAAATATTTTAAATATGTTCATGATCATAGGATTAATGACTGAGCATCATTAATTTTGAAAGACCATCATCTTTGTTTGTTTTCTATAATCAATATGTGATATAGATGATTATAAAGGCAGTGAGTCTCATGCTGCTTGACATGTGATGTTGATACAAATATGTGGATATTCATAGGATGAATAGTCGAACTGTGATGTTAGATGATAATAATATGGGATTTTACTACTTATCAATTATTTATCATCTAGGTCATAATAGTACATATAATCTTTTGACTTGAGGGATACTATATCTTATACATAGGTAGTTAGGATTTATTACTGCCAACATAGATGTACTATTCATGTACAAATATATGGCATATGATGGTTCTAATTTGTTATATATGAAGATAAGTGAGCCAAGATAGAATTCATTACCTTGAGTAAATGAGGTTAAGATCCTCTGCTATCTGGTTATTCTTGATACTTAAGTTCTTTGCCAAGATAGTAAGATTCACTAGAAAGAGTTTCTAACAGGAATCTAATCTCATTAAGAACTAGAACTAAGATAAGGACATAGAATCGAGGCACATTATGGTTTGACATAAACCGTTACCCTAGTCAAGATTGGGATCCTTAATGGAGGGATTTTAGTGCATGATAATTTATGATTGATGGTCCATGTGATGTTTAATTTTTCAACTATAAACATTCATTTCTAATTAGGCAGTCGTGATATAGAATGCTAGCAATCACTCACGACTTATGGAACTAAGTGTGAAGTGGGGATTTCACATTAGTAGAGAAAAGTGTTTTCTCATTCCCATTGCTATATTAGATATGAACCTAGAAAGTCATACACCCAATAGTGATCACCTTCCAAGTGTAAAAGGTTTACCATAATAATTAATTAAAGTATTTAATTAATTGATTAGTAGTAAAATGATTAAACATGTAATTAAATTTACAAGGACCCTAGCATGTCCTGATGTTTAATTTAAAAAAGTTTCTATTCAATTAAATCTTAATTTGTATATGATGCAAATGAGAAAGATTAAGTTGAAAATTGATTTGGACTAAATCAAAGACTTACTTTTAAGCTTAGTGAAAACCCTAAACACATAAGATGTGGCCTAAGTCCGTATATGAGATGAAAAAAAAGGCAATTTAGGAGTTAGAGAAAATTCACTATTCATAAGCCCATATGATGGGTTTAGGGGTTAGAGAATTTTCTACTAAGGTTAAAATTGTAATTTAATCTTTTAGCTAATGGAAATGTCCATTTTGTCCCTAAAGGATAAAATAGTCATTTCACCATTTGAAGAAGCAAAGTCAACTTTGCCCCTTCACCTTGGAATGCCAAGTTTATATACATAAGGAGATATGGAGGTGCAATAACAAGAAGAGTTCAATCTATAAAGATAACTAGTGGGAGCATGAAGATACAAATGTTGTATTTTCATGTTTGTAATTTGTTTAACCTAAATACCTAATCCATTCCTTGTGGCCAGGAAGTGGATCCATAGAATCCATGATCATACTTATGTGTATGTTGTCCATTTTACGAAATATATATGTGATATATTTAAATGCATATGATGTATGTTTAAAATGGATAATGTGCAAAGTGAGACTTATAATTAAATCCCGAAAATCTTCCAAAGAAAATATTGAGTCATGGTTCTCTACTAGAGCAATAATTCAAGAAAATTTAAACACTTATGTCATTAGTTATGGTTATATAGGGATGACATATTTGGTAATATCTTTTTGAAGTTATTGTAAAGCATGTGATGTTAAAAGTATACGATACATTGTATGTCAATAATGACAATGAGTATTTGAGACATATAATGTTCAAGTCATTATATTTCTTGGTCCAATAGGTTTGACTTGACTAGTGTGAAAAGCCAATAACGATAATGTGTATCTGAGGTTAGAAACACTAGGAACCAAATTGATTAAAACTCACAAAGAGTTGTGATGAACAAGTGTTATTCACTTGTTAGATATCAAAATTCTAATAATGACAATGTGTTTCTGAGGAATTTGTGATGATTTAATAAGAATTTAATCACCTACTAGAAATCCACCCCAACAGGATTTTCGTTTCCTATTTGGAAGTATAGGATTCTTCAAATTAGTAGGATTACCATTTTGATCAAAAATCAAATCATTATGGTAGCTACTTAATTACATAAGTTATTAATTTTGTTGTTTTCTGCATTTTGATAATATGAAATTGACAATCCCACTTGCTAATATATTTGATTCTTTTAGGCTCACAGGGCGTAAATCTATGGATTGGTTTTTGATAACCTTAAAATGGTCCTTGCATTTGAGTACATAATGTATGCATTCAACTTGATTTGTTCTTGGTCTTTTAGAGAAAAGACTACTCCAAAGGAACATATCATTCTAAGTGCAATGGAAACAAAATATTGGATGAGATTGATGCTATATGATTGCAATGGAAACAAAATATTGGATGAGATTGATGCTATATGATTGTTTTATAAGCCAAGAGTTGCAAAAACAATATATGAGCATAACAAGACTCCAAGTAATTATACATCGTCTACAAGAGTTGTATGATGACCATAAATATATTGATTAATATGAGATATTAAGGTAGTTATTTTGTTTGAATATGAAGCAAATTATAAAGAAAGAAAAAGAAAAGAAAAGAAAGAAAAAGGAAAGGAAAAGAAATTATAAAGGAAGAAAAGAAGAAAGTGTTTCTTCTTAGTCTTCATAACTTTATTTTTCTTTGTCTTCTCTATATTTTTCATTCTTGTTCTTATTCTCACTATTCAACTAGAATAAGAAATTAGAGAAAAGAAATCAAAGAAGAAAATGTTTCATCTTTAATTTCTTGTTCTTCTATTTTTCTATCTAGTACTCTTTATGAAAGGATTTGAATTGTGAGTAACTTCTTTTATTTTTTATTAATTTTTTAATTAAACTAAATTTGGAATTACTTTCATATTATGATTAATTCATCAAATAACTAGAGAGTCTAGATGTTTTGATGAATAATAATTTTCAAATAGTTTAATTCTTCAAATTCATTCCTAATTTCCATTGGATGGAAAATGCATTTTAAAGTAATAGAAAAAGTTTATATTATAAATCCTAAAAGGGAAATTTGCAAGAAACAAGTCCATGGATAATGCTATTGTTGAGTAAAAAAAATGTTTCTATTGTCAATGTAATGAATATTGGAAAGGTAATTGTTCTAAGTATTATGAATACTAAACGACAAAGAGAAGGATAAACCTTGTGAAGGTAAATTTATCTCTTGTTACTATATTCCAATGATTCATATAGTTCATCTATTGCTTGGATTCATGATATAGGTGCTTCTGTGCCATATGCATGATCAGAGTAAGCAACGAAAACATGGAGTTAAGTGAAGTGATTTTGAAAAATCTAAGGGGCAAAGTGTTTATTTCCAAAGAGCTTTTAGAATACTTCATGATGATTTTAGAAATCATATTTTGTATATGTAGTATGTAATTAATGATGATTTGAGAAAATCATGTTTTGTAAATCATGTATGTATTTCATACTTAAGCTATATTATTTTGTAACTTCAAGGAATTGTGAATTCTGTTACTAGAAAAATGTTTGCATGGTACTTAAGAGTATGAATTATATGGTTGATGTATTATTATTAAGTTAATAATAACAAAACCACTCCAAATGCTTTTATGATAATGCCATAAAGAACTCTAATCTAAAACCACTATGATTTCTTAGATTAGTTTGTTTAGCTGAAGATAAGAAAACTTAATTAGATAACATTTGTTACTACCCATCAGGGTGTGAACTTGTCTCTACTTAGTAGTCTAGTATCTAATGCAAAAACAACTAGATCACCTTTTGTTGGACAAAAGGATAGAAATCAAAGAAGTTTTAGAACTTATACATATAGATGCATCAATACCATTTGTGAAATGGTTAGTGAGAGTTTTTCCTAATTCATTGTATTTATTGATATATATAATATTGAACCGTTTGGAAAAAGGTAAATAAAATGAATTGATCATTTGAATTTTGGTTGATGCATTAAATGGTGAAGAGAGGATGTAATTTCTTGGTTATCGATGGTTTTGATGTAAGAAGATATGTCTTAAAGTATGAAGTTAAATTTGGACTGAGATTAGACTTTTATCTTTTTGGAGAAAAGATGGAATTATGATAATGGAGCTTAGATGTTGGGTTAGACCATTAAAATTTTAAGAATTGATTTAGAGGCAAGTGATGAAAGTAAGCAAGTTGATGAGTAGGTAAGTTATCGAAGACAAGCAATATAAGAGAAGTGAAAGGCTTCAATGACAAGGATAAAATGGAGCTCAGTATTAAAGATAAGTTGATATTAAGGAAAATGAACGAAGGAGTTTGAAATGATGAGAACAAGGATGAATTGAGAATTCAGTAGCTAGGCTATGGAAGTCTATATAGGCTTATGAGGAGAGTTGTAGGATCGATACTGTATGGTGTCAATTAGTATATAGATAAGTTTGAGTAAAGTTTTAAGCTATGGATGGACAGAGTATGTGTTAGTATTTGATTAGTTTAAGTGATAAGATATTTTCTTGAATAGTTTTTATGATAAGAAGTGATAGATGTGTAGGTAAAAGTGAAAAAGCTACCCCTGGACAATTCATTTCAGAAATTCTATAGATCAAATTGAGAGTTATCTTCCCAATGAAAAATTTACCGTTCCTAGAAACATTGTTGACTAATTTTATGCCCTTCAAAGATTATTTTATTAATGTTTCTTTTTAAAGAACCATAAGACTATTTCATATACCATATAGCTTATAATGCTTATTACATTCGAGTAACATCTGTTATGAGTTTTCACACTCGTGAATTTCCTTTTTGTCTCAAATTAATTTTTGGACTATCAGTAGTAATAAACGTTATTGTGAATGCTTGATTTTTGACTTAAGAGGCCAATAAGGAAGGAAAAAGCCTTTTTTTTGTCAAGGAATGAGTTCACAAAGCAAAGAATATTGAGAAAACTCGGGTTGGGAACAAAATCAAAGCTCTAAAGATTAAAAAAAAAAAAAAAGAAGAAATAGGAGTCTTACCTTAAGGAAGGGGTGTATCTATGCCTCTAGCATGAAGCCTGCTGAAGAATCATGCTAAAGGCGTATTGTACCCCATTGCGCCCCTAGCTTGATGGCAACCCCATACGCCCCTAACTTGAGGTGTATGGACCTCCATGCACCTTTAGCAAGCCCAACAATCAATGTTGTTTGGGTTTTGACTCTTGATTGGATTTCTTTTCTTTTATGAATTTCCTCCACTTTTATGAAACCCTAATCTGCGTCCTAAATCCCTTTGTTAGTGCCTAAACCAAAGATTTAACCCCATCAAAAACCTAAATTCCAAAATCAATAGGATCTTTTCCATTTCTTTCTTGGAAACTGTAAACCTTACTTATATAATTCACCCTTTATGAACTCTTAATTTTGCACCCTTTGATATGCATTGGAATCTTAGAAGCAACTAGGCTCGATGAATAGACCTTCGAAATCCAAAATTGCCAAAAACCACTAAAATAAGAAAATAAAAAAATGGAGCCCCTGGAAATGAAAACTATCCCTTCGATCTTCAAATCACTCTTGAATTATCTAGGACTGAATAATAATAATTAGAATTGGGAAAAACGAATAAGAAATGAGTAAGAATGGGCAAAATGGGCTTACTGCATAAGCCTTTGCGGATGTTGCAAAGCCTTATGCAGTTCCACAGAGAGCTGTGTGGCATTATCGTGGAGACCTCTATGGCACTGCATAGCCCTATGCAACAACTCTTGCGAATTTCCCTATTTTACATGATCCCACATCAAAAATTTAGTGTTTTCCTCCTCCAATCTTCCCCTTATTTATAGAGGACCTCTCTACACTCTAAGACATCAACTTTTGGATCTTGAAAGCCTTTGCATTAAGCAAACCACTCTAGTTCTAAAGCTTTTCTTTTCTTTTTCTTTTATTTTGCATTTGCTTATTATTTTGCAAATGAGTTGAAGGGGTTTCTCCTTAATTCCTATCCAACGAGTCAAAGGCTTTCTACCCACCTATTCAAGATAAGTCTATAGCTTAGTGCTCATGCTTGCCATCCAAGATAAGCAGCTGCGCCATCCAAGGCTAGTCGTCACTCGTCGTCTGAGGCTAGTCATCAGCTACCATCTGAAGTAATTTTGTTTTCCTTTTCTTTATTTTATTTATTGTTTCCCTCCTTAGGATTTGTATTCTAAGGCTCCTTGCTTAATTCTTGATTTGCTAAGGTAATTAATTAGAATTGGATTTAATTAACTTCACTTGATAATCAATTGGTTAAATCAATTAACTGAATCCTCTTTTAATCACTCAATCAAAATATGATAAAATGGCTAGGCTAAACTAACTCCTTTGCAAGAAGGGAGAATTGAATGGGTCTAATTCCCATTCAAAGGGATATGCAAGCATGCTTGGTTGAAGCATCGAATCCAATTAAAACTAACTAACTCCTTCCCCCTATCACCTTCTTTATTTCCTCTTATTTTGTTTTATATAGTTATTAGGTTTAGTTTAGGGAACATGTGACTTTCTTAGAACCCGTAAGGGTTAGAGGAGGTATCCCCCAAAGTTTGAGATTTTATTGTAATATTAACTTTCTTTTATTTCACACTGTAATTGTGTATTTACTTTATTATTAAATGAATGAGTTGAGTGAACATACATATTACAAAATGCTTATGCATCTTAAGTTGTTCATGAAATATATTTTAAGTTACTCTTATATTAAATAACCAAACTTATCTTGTTAAAATAAACCAGAAATCTAGTCCCTGAATCCTTTTTAGTTTCGAGGCTAGTAATTTTTTCTTTTGTGTAATAATTGGAGTCAATATGGATTTTTTCTTATATTTTCCCAAATAGAAATAAATTAAGGTGGTGAATCTAAGAAATAATCTATCAAAAATAAGCTTGAGGGCTTCTTTGTAAGTTCTGTCCTAAATGAGCGTTTCAATTCCTTTTAGCAAATCGGACCGGTGCTCGGGCGAGGCCTCATACCCATATAACATACTAGCCAAAGAACTATAATTTAGGACAATTAGGCATATAAAAAAAAAAACCTTCATCTTTTAAGAATTAACCCTAAAAAGCACTTAAAGATAGATAAATAAATAAATAAAAAGGGACGAGAGAAAAGAAATAGGTGTGCATGTTCTTCAATCTTAAGCTATTGTGAATTCAATCCTTGAAGAAGAAAAAGTATTGATTTAATCTAAAGTCTAAAATGACGGCATTAGAACCAAAAACCAAGGATTTCAAATGTTTCTCATCCAATCAATGGATTGAGAATGCCATGGGATAGGTTTGCATGAACTTAGTTCTTTATTTAAATTTCATGCTATTTAATTTTGTTTGATTTATTTATGCAATTATTTTATTTCATTTTTGCAAATATATATTCTATATTTTATTGTTATAAATGAATTTTTAGGATTAAACTTACCACAAGTTGATAAGTTTGGTTCTTAAAGTGTTATTTGCAATGTTTTTGGGATGCTTAGGCTTGATTCATGTTTCTATTTCAACTTGATGTTATTTAAATTAGTTGAATTCTATAATTCAATTATGTTCATATCCAATGCATATTTATTCTTTGTATTTCAATCATATAGTGGCTATTTAAAGATTAAGATTATAATAACTTTATAATTTTGGTTCTTAAAATGACATTCATAATGTTCTTAGTTTAATCTTGTTTGATTCTTATTTATGGAGTTTATGTATTGTTTATTATTATTTATTCAACTGAGTATTTGAATATTTAAAACCAAAAGTTTTGAGGTGAAAATTAGATTTCTGCTCACTTGAGGCGCAAGGGTATACTAAGGGCTCATGGACCCCTTGCCATGATAGTCCAAACAACCTGTTGTATTGTGATTATAACTTGAGCTATATATATTGAATGAGGTGATTCAAGATGTGTTGGAAAGATGACAAAAGAATTATAATTCTTATGAAGACACCAAAACCCAGTTAGACTACTTCAATCCTAACTTCAGCCATCGAGATACTACTTTAGTTCATTTAGTTTATTTCACTTGTATTTTTTCATTAAATGGTTGTAACCTTTAATCCTTCACATTTTGAAAGAATTCCTTCTCTTAATTTCAAATTAATGGCTTAGAATTAGTTTTTATGGTCACCAATCCATTGATAAATTTATTATTTTGTTTGAGCTTGAATTTGGAATTAAATTAGAACCATCACCATAGAATGCATGTTATTTAGGTTGTTAATTAAAATCTAATTTAATTAGACACAAGGCATGTTTAGGTTGATTGATTGTTAGTATACATGTTTAGGTATTTTAAATCTTATGTTCAATTATTTCTCGTTATTTGTGTAAACCTTTAAACCTCGAATTAGTTCATAATTTGGTAGAAAGAATGCATGTTTAGGTTAAATAATTAGGATGACATGTTTGCATGTTAAAAACCACCTAAATGGGCTTTTGCATGATAGTAAACAACCTAGACTTATCTAATGGTATGAATTATAATGAATCTAAAGCTCCTTCTTCTCTGTTTAACTTAAGAAAATTATATGTTGAGGTAAACTGCAATAATGTGATGTAACTAGTGCATTGTAATAAGGCCCAAATAAAGCTTAATCCACCTAAATTAAAGATAAACTAGTTAGTGGAAGCCAGCCTCATAGCTTAGTGGGCTTGGGTGCCTATGGTGTAGGTAAAGAAGCGTAAAGATCCTAGTCACCTCATTTTCCTAGTTTTTAAAAACTAGATGGCAACTCCATTCTGTAAGGTCTCGCTTGAGCACTGGTCCAATCCACCAAAGGGAATCAAAATGCTCATTTGGGAAAGAACTCATGGGGAAGCCATCGGGCTTATCTTTAATAGATTTGAAAATTGTTTCTTAGAGTTGCCACCTTAATTTATTTTTATTTAGGAAAATATAAGGAAAAAATCCATTTGACTCTAATTATTATCCAAAGGAAAAAGATCACTCACCTCAAAACCAAAGAGGATTCAGGGACTAGGTTTTCAGTTTACTTTAATAAAATAAGTTTGGCCAATTAATATAAGAGTAACTTAAAATATATTTCATGAATAATTTAAAATGCATGAACAGTTTATAATATGCATGATCATTCAATCCACAAAGTTTATACACAATTAGGATCTGAAAAAATAAAGGAATGTTAATGTTACAATGAAATCTTAAACTTAAGGGATACCTCTTCTAGCTGTTATGGGTTATAGGGAAGTCACACATTCCCCAAACTAAGCCTAATAACAAAGCAAAAAGAAAAGAAAATAAAAGTAAGTGAAGAAGGTGATAGGGGAGAGAGTTGGTTAGTTTTAATTGGATTCGATGCTTGAAGCAAGTATACCTGCGTATCCCTTTGAATAGGAATTAGAACCTACGCAGTTCCCCCTTCTCGTGAAGGGGTTAGTTTAGCCTAGCTACTTTATCATGTTTTGATTGATTAACAAAGGCTTGAGTTAATAATTAACTTAATTGACTACCAAGTTAATTAGCTAGCAACCTAAATGAATCAATTTAATTAACTAACTAAAAGAGGTAAGGAAATTTAGACAAAAGAAAATTAAAGGAAAAGAAGCTTACCTCAAATAATGGGTGACTATTGGCCTTTGACGATGGCGATGGCTTGCCTCGGATGGCCGACGGTAGCTGACCTTGGATGGCAGGTAGCAGCTAATCTCAGATGGCTAGTGGAGGGTAGCCTTGGATGGTGTGGTAGCTTGGTTTGGATGGTGGGCGATGACTAGTCTTAGATAGCATGGTGGCTCACCTTAGATGGTGGGCGGTGGCTAGCCTCAGATGGTGGACACGAGCCTTAATAATAGACTTACCTTGAATAAGCAGTCAGAAAGCCTTTAATTAGTTAGGTAGGAATCAAAGAGAAACCTCTCAACATGAGCCTTAAGCAATAAACTTGCCTTAAACAAGTGGGCAGAAAGCCTTTAACTAATTGAGTTGGAATCAGGGAGAAACCCCCCAACTTGCTTTGCATAGCAAAGAGCAAATACAAAGCAGTTTGCTTGAAGTTAATACTATCAAGGTCTAAAAGTTAGTGCTTTGAAGTGTGGAGAGGTCCTTTATATATAGAGGGAAGGCTGGAGTACATAATGCATAAATTTTCAATGTGGGATACTGTAAAAATAGGGAAAATCGTGTGAACTGCCACACAGTCCTCTCCGGCACCACATAAGTGTGTGTGGCACTGCCATAGAAGCCTATACGGCTACCTTACACATCTGTATGGTGTCGCAGAAGGCTCTATGATAGCCTCATAGCCTTGTTCAACAGCCTACCTTGTTTCATCTATCCCACCTATTTTTGCCTGTTCTTGCTCATTTCTTGTCCGTTTTTTACGATTCTAGTTGCATTGTATTCGTTACTTAGTCTTTGATGCATGTGTTGGTCTTCTCGATTTTCCCATTTTAAGAGTTTTAGGCTTCAGAGGTTTGTTTATGAGTATAAATGCTTCTAAGGTTCAAATGCATACTAGAAGGTGCAAAATTAAAGGTTGACACATTCTCTCTTTAGGCTTCACCCCTTTGTGTCTTTCTCCAATATCAAATTAGAAAGTAGTGTAGGGTCTATCCTCCTGGGGCCATAAATATGGTTATTATAGTGGCGACTCCACTAGAGATTGAGAAGTTGATTTAGATACTGGTTTTTTAATGGCTTCAAGTGCTGGCATTGGAGCAATGCTAACATAATAAGGGAGACCCATAGCATTCATAGGCTGAGCCTTAGGAATCAAAAAGCAATCATGGTCTACCTATGCTAAAGAAATGCTTGACATTATTCAAGCTATTTAAACTTAACATCCTTACTTGTTAGGCCAAAAGTTCTACATCCAAACTAACCAACACAACCTTAAGTATTTGGTAGAGCAGCGAATAATGATGCCAAAACAACAAAGTGGGTGTCTAAATTGTTGGGGTATAAATATGAGATCACTACAAACCGGTAAGGAAGAATTTTGCTATCGATGCCTTTATCAATAGTAATACACAGCCCTAGCTTTAATACTTTTTTTGTTCCTCAAACATGTATATGGAATGCAATAAAGATTGAAGCCAAGGGGCACCCCTACATGGTTCGAATTGGCAAGCTTGCAATTGAAAATCCTAGAGCTCCTTATAAATGGTGGAATGGTTGCCAAATAGTAATTCCTCCTAATTCCCGCCTTGTCAATTAGCTATTGTATGAATTCCATAATTCAATATCCAGAGGACATTCTAGAGTATTAAGAACATACATGCTATTGACACAAATTCTATTGGTCATTAATGCATAAGATTATTCAATAATGTATAGCCTTTTACACTGTTTGCTAAACGAATAAAATAGCTATTTAGCTCCAGTGGACCTTCTCCAACCATTTCCATTCCTTACCAAGCCTGGGAAGACATCATTATGGATTTTATTGACGGGTTACCTCCATCTAATGGCAAAAGCACTATTTTTATGGTAAATGATCGCTTAAGTAAATCAGTTAATTTTTTGGCTTTGTCGCTTACTTATACGGCAAAAATTGTAACTGAAAAATTTGTAGAAGGAATTTTCAAGCTTCATGGCATGCCAAAATCAATTATTAGAGATAGAGATCCCATTTTCATAAGTCACTTTTGGCAGGAATTCTTCAAAATGTCGGCTATTAAGCTGCACATGAGCTCCACTTGTCATCCCCAAATTGACGGTCAACCTGAGGTAGTTAATAGCTGTGTCAAACATATCTTTGCTATTTTGCTTCTCACCAACCTTAAAAAATAGAGTTCTTTTCTTCCTTAGGCTGAATTTTTGTATAACACAATACACCACTCCTCTATTGGATATCTTTGTTCAAGCTCTCTATGAGAGGCCACCATCGAGCATTCCATACTATTAAATTAGAGCATCTTTTGTTGATGAAGTGGACCAGACAATGGTATCTCAAAATGCCATTTTACAATAGCTCAAAATTAATTTACATGTAGCAGCTAATTGAATGAAACAAATGGTTAATTAAACAAGAAAGAATGCAGAATTTCAAGTAGGGGATTTGGTCTTCCTTAAAATCCATCCCTATTGCCAGCAATTTGTTTATAAGAGAGCATATCAAAAGTTGGCTAGTCCCTTTTACAGTCTATACCAAATTGAAGTAAAGGTTGGAAATGTATCTTACAAACTCAAACTGCTTGAGGGTTCTTGAATTCATCTTGTTTTTCATGTTTCAATGCTTAAAAGCAAGTAGGGAGACTAATGCTACCAATACTAAATTATCGCCCATAGCTAATGATGGTGAGATTATGTTAAAATTTGAGTCTATTTTGGATGGTTGATGGATTAAGAAAGGATCAAGTTTTATTGAGGAAAGCTTGGTTAAATGGAAGCACTTGGCTATAGATGATGCTACTTGGGAAAATACTCAAGAGTTACAAGATCTCTTCTTCAATTTGAACCTTAAAGACAAGGTTTAGAAAAACAGGGAGGTATTGATAAGTCAAGGAGGTCATAATGTGTACCTGTTAAAATCCAAGTTTCTTTGCATGAAAAGCTATCAGATAATTGTTTTAGACTTGGTCATATTTTCTTAGTCAACTATTGTTATTTTTTTAGCCATTATTTTGTTATCTATTACCCACTAGTGAGTTGTAGTCCTTGTTAGTGAGTAGTTGTTGGAGTCCTTGCTCCAAAGGATTGAGAACTTAAGTCTAGAAAAGTTTGTTGTTTTCTTTATGTATTTAAATTGCTCCATTATGCAAAAATAAGAACAAAGTCCATTTAGATCAAAATATTGTGGTCTATTCTCACCCAAAGTAGAATCCTATTTAATCTTTATCGTAGCTTTGCTTGGGACCTATTAGTAATATTGTCTTTTTAATTGTAATTATATTTATATGATACTAATAAAGTTTTAAATTAAAATTTTGTTAATAATTAATATTCTAATATTTAAAAATATCTTTTTATTAATTAACATATTTGGGATACATTATCAATAAGAAAGTATTTGTAATAGGCTAATAGTTTGTATAAAAAGTTAGAAAGTGATTATAAGAAATTATGCATGAGCTTCAAGTAGTGTATAAGTCAAGATTAAAATTATTTGAATTTAGTATATAAATCAAGATTAAAATTATTTCAATTAATTAAAATACTAATATAATTATATTTATTAATATAATAATTTCTAATTATACAATCACTACAAGAAATTTGTGCTCTTGTGATGACTGTAAGCCAAATAATAATAATAATAATAATAATAACAAATACAAATATAAATAAACGAATGATGTGAGTATTTGCTCAAAACTAGATAATTTTGATTTGCTTAACTCTCATTCTCTTGACCTAAATATAAATGCACCCTTAACTCTCATTTTCTTTTAAATCTAAATTTTATTCTCTTTCTCTTTTTGCCTTTAGCAGCCCCTGCCTTCTTTTCTATTTCTTTTTTTTGTTCTTTAACACATACCCATCTTCAAAGCTTAGAATTGCTGCTGCCCATGTCACGACTTGAACCTGAGGGACATGACTGGAATTAGGATACAGGTGATGCACGTGGCTACCAATACCCATAGTAAGCCTATTAACTCACAAAACGACAAAACTAATAAGTGACAACTGTAATTGTCACAAAATAGGGCCATAGACCCACATATTAAACAAAATATGCTAAACATCAAATTAATAGTTCCATACAGGGCAAACATCTCAATCACATCATCGTAAACATTGGTTTATGCTTAACAAACGTCTCAGCAAACTTAAGAAAATTGAACAACTAACTAATAATATAGAATTACAAATAAAATTAAATAACAATATGAAGTACCAAAGATTTAATATATAGATTAATATAAATTAATTACATAATTGAACAATAATATAAACTTCACTGCCAAAAGATGAAAGGCAGGAATACTTGATTAAAATATCTTCATAAGCTCATCCTGCATCCTAGGAAAAAATATTGAAAAGGAAAGAGCGTTTGAATCAATGAGCTATGTAGTTCCTAATATAACATGCCATTCAATAGTCATAAATGCTAATGTACTATTTTGTCATAGTTTTATCATATTTTTGGTTCATTTAATTGTTAATTTATAGTTTATTTTTATAATTTTATGATGCTTTTAATGTGTTTGTTAAGTTGTTTTTTATTGCATCAATAATGGAAAAAATGGAAGATATTTAGGTTAAATTGGAAAATTCGGCAAAACGTTGCACGGTAGGAGGAATATCATTGCGCGAGTAGCAAGCAAACTAGTGCCTAGCGCCATACAACAACTACCCAGTGCATGCATAGCCTGCCACCAGTCTCCAGTGCCACACAGCAAAGTGCTACCTGCAACCCACCAGTGCCTAGTGCTCGCAGTAGACTCCCGGTGCCCCGCTACACTACATCTGAGCAGTTATTAAATTTTATCTGAGTTTTTGAGGGATTTTTAACCCTAGATTATTTTGGGAAAGTATAAATAGTAGAAGAAACATTTTATTTTGGGGAGAGCCATCTGGAGGAAGAGGTGAAGATATTGTTCATCTAAATTTTAACAGTATTTTCTCCTCCAGTTTCTATTTTCTCAATTTTATTTTAGTTTTTAGATTTTAATACTTAGATAAGATTGTCTTTAGTGAATTTTGGGAATTCTTTGTAAAGACGCCAGGAGATTAGGATAGTACATCGAATTGGTTTATATGATTAATTTCTTGGTTATTTTCATCTTTTAATTATTGAATTAAAAGTTTTAATTCAATGGATTATTTTGATTTTAATAATTTAGAGATTATTATTATGTTTCCCATGAACTAATTTCAGTCTTGTCTAGGGTTTGTATGATGTGTTCATGATATGGAATTGAATTAAATCCTATTTGATTATTCTTGTTATTCTTAATTGAATTGATTGATTGTTATTAAACAATTGCTTAGCCACTAATTGTTTGACCTAGGTTTTGAACGAAGGAATGAGAGTTGAAGTTCAATTCCAGAATTTATTCCTTTAGGATCTCAAAAAGAATTAGAAATATAAGTTTTAAGATTATGCTTTAGTTTTTGATATATAATTTGATAGAATGATTTCTATAAATGCGATTGCTAATAGATTGATTTTTATCCTTTGAGTTGTTAGAAACTAAGGTTTTAGCATAATCAATTAGGTATATTCATGAACATATATGATTGATAAACTGAATACAAACCCTAGGCATTCTTCATTCATCGCATTTGAACTGATTGCATTTTAATCAATATTTTCTTTTAATTTCCTGTTTGGCAATTATTTCTTTTTATATTCAAATCAAACAAACTTTTGTACATTTAATTTTACTTTATAAAGGAACAAGTAATTTTCATTTGCAATTCCTTGAGAGATATGACCTTGGGTGCTTTCAATATACTACAATTACCCCGTATACTTATAGGTCGCTTTTGGATAGTATATTTTAAGGCGAACAAGTTTTTGGCGATGTTGCCGGGGAATTGCAAGGCGAATTTGCTTGTTTCATTGTAATTATTTTTGTTTCTAGTTTTTGTTTACATTTATTTTTTTTCGAGATTTTTATGTAAGGGAGAAGATCTCTAGAAGGAGAGATTGTCCCTTTTGTTAATAATATTCACAGGATAAGTGGAAGGAGATTTGACATAATTGAAGAAGAAACCGATCAAGGAGAACAAGAAGTAATGGCATAGGAACGCCGACCCATGGAGTATGATCGGCCAATCATAGGCACCGCAACATTATGCATTAGACTTGATGTGATAGCCCTGAATTATAAGCTAAAGAACATACATTATAACATACTCCCATCATTCTATGGAGTGTCGAATGAAGACCCCTTGAACTTCATCTGAGATTTCTATGCTACCATCCAGACCTTCCCTCTACAAGGTCTGATGGAAGATCAGCTGCGGATGTGATGTTTTCCCTACACTCTAAAAGACAGTGCTAAATCATGGTTGATGACACTCACTCTTAACTCATTGACCACTTAGGAGAAGGTGTATAATAAATTTATGTGGAAGTTCTACTCTCACCAAAACATGGCTGAGTTAAGGATGAAGATTGCAACATTCTCGCGAATGGAAGGAGAACCATTCTATAATGCATGGGAAAGGCTCAAATTGTTACAAATACAGTGCCCACACCATCATTATCCACTACAGTTGCTCAACCAATTTTTCTATAACGGGCTCACCTTTCAAAGCCAAAGGATAGTTGACAACGCAGCTGGAGGGGCAATGGGAGAAATTACTACTGAGGAGACTTATAATCTCTTTGAAATGCTTGGTGCCAACTCTCAATAGAAAAGTGTAAGAGGGAAAAGAGTTGGAGTTCAAGAATGAGCTCCCGGGAATGATGTGGCTATGCAAATAGCCAAGCTCACTAGATAAGTCAAGCTCCTAACCATGAAGGGAAACACATCGGTTCAAAACCAAGAGGTATGTGGTATTTGTGGTATTTATAGGTATGGTGCTAATATGTGTCCTTCTACTTTTGATGCCTTTGTAGGAGAATCGAAGTAAGCACAAGCTTTGGATAGTTACCAACCTTGGTCAAGAAGTGATCCTTTCTTTAACACTTACAACCAATGTTGGAGGAACCATCCAAATTTTTCTTAGAGAAATAATAATCAGCAGCAACAACAACCTTAAGTTCAAATGATGCGAAGAGGACACTAGTTTCAAGGAGAAGCATCAAATCAAAATCAGCAAAAGAAGCCATCCTTGGAAGATAGCTTAAACACCTTCATTCAGGCTAGCACTCGAATTCTGGAGGCTAATGATTGAAGATTTGACTCTTTGGAAGCAGCAGTGAGAAATATGGAGACTTAAGTTAGTAAGATTGCAAATTAGGTGCAATCAATAAAAAAGGGAAACTTCCTAGCCAATCAGACAAGTTAAGTCTATCTCGGTTCTTTGGAGTGGTAAGCCAATAAATAATAATGTTAGTGAAGTTACTAACTATATAGTGGAGGAAGAGAAAGAGATTGAGACACTTTCTCCATTTAAGTTACACAAAGCGGACGATCCTTATCGACCTCCTATTCCATTTTCAGGCCGTTTAAAAAATGGTAAGAATTTGATGAGCTTTTCACAATGCTATCCAAGGTAAGTATCAATTTGCTCTTGCTTAATGTGATTAAGAATATGCCTGCGTATGAAATTTTTTTTAAGGAGCTGAATTCTAAGAAAAGGAGTCTAGAAATGGAAGAGAAAGTAGTAGTGTTTAAGGAGATAAATCCTGTATTCCAACAAAAATTACCTTCAAAAGCTAAGGATCCTGGTAGTTTTATCATTGACTTTAGTATGGGTGGTGGTGAAAAGGTCAAAGGTATGTTAGATTTAGGTGCTAATATTAATTTGATGCCACATGCCTTATTTAAGCAGTAGAATATAGGAGAGCTAAAACCCACCAAAATGAGCTTGCAATTAGCTGATAAGTCATTGAGATTTCCTAGGGGGATTATAAAAGATGTGTTAGTGTAAGTAGGAGATTTGATAGTGCCTGTTGATTTTGTGGTGTTGGATATGGGAGATGACTTGTTTAATAGGTTAGACTTGCATATCTTATTGGGTTGGCCTTTTATGGCAACTACTAATACTTTGATTGATGTCAAAAATGGGAAATTGATTATGACTGTTTTGGGCCAAACTGTTGAATTTTCCATTTTTAATAGTTTATCTATTTCTACCACATCACTTATTGAGGAATGCTCTTCTATTGAATTCTTTAATATTACTGTCAAAGACGTTTTCTTGCAGGGATCCTATGATAAAAAATGTTGTAGGTGTCTAAGTTGGTTGAGCTCAAGAAAGAAGTGTATGGGAGCTCTCAAATGTTCAAGGAACGGGCCAAACCTCTTCGTGATACAAGCCATGTCTGGAAGTCCCTTGAACCAGGTATGAAAGTACTACTCTACAACTCATAGTAGCGTCACGATCCAGATAAATCTAAACCCTACTGGAGTGGTCCTTTTATTATAAATATGGTACATCCCTCTAGAGCAGTAGATTTATTTAACTCTCATAGATATAAAATTTTTAGAGTCAATGATCAGAGAGTTAAATCACATTTTAAGGGAGTGGAAAAATATAAGGACTTTTTTTTTTTTTGCCAAATAATATAAGGACTTTAAGGTTCCTTAATGTCTTCCAAAACATCCAGCTAAGATGACGTTAAAGAAGTGCTTGATGGGAGGCAGCCCATCATTATCTTTCAAATTTCATTTTCAAAATCTATTTTGTTTTTAATAAAGTCCTATCTTGGAAACTGTTTGCGTCGAGTCATTTTTGTGGCATAATTGTTGGAATAATTTAATTGTCCTGTACTTTAAGGAAAATTTTTCAAGTAATCTCAAGTGCTAATGTTTCAAATGTTTTGCTCTTGTCTTGATCTTAAATGTTTTTATTTACCTCTAATTCATGGCGAAGCACGCTAGACTCTACCATACCTTGGTCAGCTTTTGAGCCTAAATATTGTTTTTGTTTGTTGTAATTGAGTGTGCCATTTTGATTGAGCATCTCTAGACCTTGCCTAGGCATACTTGTTGAGACCACATTATAATTTTAATTCAAGCATTAAAATGATTTAAGGCATTAGGATTCACCCTTTGAGCTTAAATGGTTAACCTTGAATATTACTTCCATTAGTAAGCCACTTTGAGCTTTGACCTTTTCTTTAGAAACACATAGCTTTAGCCTGAACTCTTACTTTAATTTTCATCTGTTTGTCCCTCCTTGAGGATTTGAGCATTTGGAGATCATTTCATTGAAGTTGAATGTGTTTGACATTGCTTGTGGTCAAATAAAGATTTTAAGTGTGGGGTGAGGGAATTTATATTGCCTTGGGGAACATGTTCTTGAGTAAAATATGATGTAATAGACTTCATTTTCCTTTAAAAAAAATTGAAAAGAAAATAATGGAAAATGAATGAATGATGAAGTCTAACATGAATTTGAATATATTGTTGCATTGCAATTGTTAATTTAACGAATATGGTAAGATGTTGCAACAAATGTTTGGGTAGAATTCAAGGAAGTATTTTGTCTTTGGGCTTGTTATTTGATCTTGAATGCTCTTATGCTTAATGGTTAAACTTATTTTTCCCTTTTCCTACCTTTACCCTAGCCCCATTACAACCAAATGAAAGACCTTTTGATTGATGCCTTGAATTAAATTAGTGGTGGAGATTGGATCAATATGCAAATTTATGGTAGTTTTCCTTCAAGTATGGTTTGAGTGATTTTCTAAATAAATCGAGAGAAACACTTAGTGAGCAAGTAGTCTATCTTGTTAGTCATATTTGGAGGTAACTAATTTCTAAATAGAGGAGACATGTGCAAACTTTTGAATTGTTTTTGCTGAGGATATTGTTATCTAAGTATTAGGATTGCTAGATGATTAATGAATTCCTATTCTATGCTATGATTATTGCTTGAGGACAAGCAAATTTCTAAGTGTGGGTTAGTTGTTTTGTCATAGTTTTATCTTATTTTAGGTTCCTTTAATTATTAATTTATAGTTTATTTTTATGATTTTATGATGCTTTTAATGTGTTTGTTAAGTTATTTTCAGTTCCATTAGTAATGGAAGAAATGGAAGATATTTGTGTTAAATAAGAAAATTCGGCAGAATGTTGCACAGCAAGAGGAATGTCATTGCGCAGGCAACAAGCAAACCAGTGCCCAGCGCCACGCAGCAGCCTGCCACCAGTCCCTAGTGCCATGCAACAAGCCCCAGTGCTATGCAGCAGAGTGCTTGTTGCAACCCACCAATGGTCAGTGCTGTGCAGAAACTTCCCAACACAATGCAACAGGAATCCACCTGCAGCCCACCAGTGTCTAGTGCCCGTAGTAGACTCTCGATGCCTTGCTACACTACATTTGATTAGTTATTGAATTTTGTCCGAGTTTTTAAGGGATTTTTAACCCTAGATTATTTTGGGAAAGTATAAATAGTAGGAGAAATATTTTATTTTAGGGAGAGCTGTCTGGAGGAAGAGGTGAAGATATTGTTCATCTAAATTTTGATAGTATTTTCTCCTCCAGTTTCTATTTTCTCAATTTTATTTTAGTTTTCAGATTTCAATACTTAGATAAGATTGTCTTTAGTGAATTTTAGGAATTCTTTGTGAAGACGCCAAGAGATTGAGATAGAACATTAAATTGGTTTATAAGATTAATTTCTTGGTTATTTTCATCTTTTGATTATTGAATTGAAAGTTTTAATTCAATGGATTCTTTTGATTTTAATAATTTGGAGATTATTATTATGTTTCCCGTGAACTAATTTCAATTTTGTCTAGGGTTTGTATGATGTGTTCATGATATGGAATTGAATTAAATCCCATTTGATTATTCTTGTTATTCTTAATTGAATTGATTGATTATTATTGAACAATTGCTAAGCCACCAATTGTTTGACCTAAATTTTGAATGAAGGATTGAGAGTTGAAGTTCAATTCTGGAATTTATTCCTTTAGGATCTTAAAACAAATTAGAAATATAAGTTTTAAGATTATGCTTTAGTTTTTGATATATGATTTGATAGAATGATTTTTATGAATGCGATTGCTAATAGATTAATTTTTATCCTTTGAGTTGTTAAAAACTAAGGTTTTAGCATAATCAATTAGGTGTATTCATGAACATATAGGATTGAAAAACTGAATACAAACCCTAGGCATCTTTTACTCATCACATTTGAACTGATTACATTTTAATCAACATTTTCTTTTAATTTCCTGTTTTGCAATTCTTTCTTTTCATATTCAAATAGAACAAACTTTTTTACATTTAATTTTACTTCATAAAGGAACAAGTAAGTTTCATTTGCAATTTCTTAATAGATACGACCTTGGGTGCTTCCGATATATTACAATTGCCCCATATACTTGCAGGTTGCTTTTGGACAATATATTTTGAGGCGAACATATACTATGCCAAATAAACAGACAAATCACAAAATCATATAAGGATGGAATACAAACTACAGTACCATGATAATCCTCGATATGAGGAGCCGATCCTCTTATCCTCACTCTCTTAGTCTAATACTATCTTTTAATCTAATACAAGGATTGTAGCCGGCCTAATAGTGCTTACCCGATTAGCAGCAGCGCATAGGCAATAAGCAAGCTGGCAGCCGTCATACTCTACTCATTTAGCATCATCACAACCGTAATCATATTCCTAAATGGCATCATGTCATCCTAATCCCATCCAATGTATACAAGTAATATGCAACATCAATAATAATAAACAATCGCATATATATGCCAAGATGTTAAATTATATTCATAATGCATAACTATGTATATATAATATACAAACAATTAATTCAGGTGCAATTTTAAATAATTAAAGAATGAAATGTTATATTAAGCTATATAACTCATAAATCTAATGGAATCCAAAATAACTATCTCCTCATAGCACGACATCTGGAAGTTAAGAAAACATATGAAATGCACAAGTTATATAACTGGAAGATTATTAGAACATGAATGACTCAACTTTAACATATAAAATTCTACCCAATGACTCTTAAGATTCTACTAAAATTTCAATAGAGTTTCCCCTATAATTAGGACATTTCCCAACTGAAACAAATGAAATGAACCCTTCTAAATTATCATCACAACTCACAATAATTAAGCACAACTCTACGACCCCCTCTTGGGTCACTAACTCAACAATCATCACAACAATTCCAACTCATCTATTCAATATCAAATTCAATAACATAAATACCTATCCCAATCATTCATACATTGATTAAAATAATTTATTTGAAAGACAAATTAAGAATATAAAATTCCATAGATCATTTATATTCAAAAAATCCTTTTTAATAAAATTTAGTTTTGTTAATAAAACATTTAAAATTAATATTACTCATTTAATGTTATTCTTTAAATCTTGGTGATTTTATTTTTTTAACAATTATAATAATTCATTTACAATATCACATAAATAACTTAATGAAAATTACTACTTAACAAACTATATGAGATTTTGAAATAAGAAATTAATTTAGTTTAATACTCAATCTACAGATAAAACATAAAATTTATATAATATAAAATTTAACTCAATAGATTCATAGAAACTATATTAATCTCAATACATTCATAAAAATTCATAAATTTTTATTTTCACTAGGTTATTTTACTATGATTATAATATTTATGAAATAATCATTTAGATATAAATAGTAATGAATTAAAAAAAACTATATATAATTTATTAATAATCAATTTAAAAATTATTGATGATTTAATTTCATATTAGACAATTTCATAATAGTTTTAAATTATCAAATCTAGCCTTAAAAGCAAACAAATACAAACATAGTATTAATTTTCTAGGCAATTGAATACCAAAATTAATCATTCGCAGAGCATTCTAAGCTTGCCAAGGTTGAATTCCCTCAAATTGGTTCCAAAATTAGACCTTATGCGTTAAAAGCATCTCGTTGGAACTTTTGGTCCATCGACCACGTGCCAGTCATTGGCATGTGATGCGCCGTTGCTGATGGTAGTAGGTGGAGAAGAGGTTGATGTCATTTGACTTGCCTTATTGCTAGGAGTTTGAATCTAGCCTCCCCTCGCCAGAAAATGTCTTGAAAGTTTAAGTGGTTCAATTTTTTAATCTCCTTCTTCAATGACAAATCAGAGGCAAAATAGGTACCAAATTGAATCTTGAAGAGATGGTTCTAACGGCACCAAAATAGCTAAGAATGAAGCTTTAGAATGGCCAGAATCTTGATTGGAAGTTTCGGTCGCTGACAAAGCTTCTCTCCTCACATGCATTGCCTCCAATTGCCAATGTTCGTCGCTTTTGGTTCTCAACTGCTCACTAGTGACCAAGCTATGGCGCGGTGGTGGCAGTTCCGGAAGCCACTGTTTCCTCCTTTCCTCATTCGGTCTCTCTCTCTCTCTCTGTTCTGCTTGTTTCTTCCTCGACCAAATCGAAAATATGATTGGTCCTTTTTTAGACCAATCAGTAGCAAGTAAAAGTGTTATAATTAGTTTTGTTTATAATAATAATAATAATAATAATAATAATAATAATAATAATAATAATAATAACAACAACAAATTTAAAATTTAACAAAAATTAAATATTTTCTTAAATTTGAACATTCAAGGAATAATAATTTGAGTGAACAAATAACTTAATTCTAAAAATAATAAATTACAAATAATAATATTTTTTACATTAAATATTTCTTCTTAAATCAACTTGTAATAACCAATAAAATCTTAAATTAACTATTTCATAATAAAATGTTTTCTTTACATTAATTACCTATTTATTAAAATTTAAATATATTCTATAACTAATAACATATTTTCAAATCATATAAAATTAAAACTAAAATTGAGTATTCTTATGTACAATGTAGCATATATAATTTAATAATTATATTCTATGTGAAAATAAATTTTCTAAAAAAATAAATTTGGGTTGTTACAACCTAAGCTAAGGTTGATAGCAGTCTCCATCACTGCTTTAGCAGATCTCCATGGGTACGCTCCACTCATGCATAAAAAACATAGATCTACATTGAACCATAAGTTCTTTCTCTTGATTCTCACTCTCACTCTCTTTGATTTTGTTTATAGATTTTTAAATTTATCGATTATTAATCAACAGTGGAGGGAAAATAGTGGAGAATAAATTGATTGTTTGGCAGTCCTTGGCACATGGAGGATGTCTAGTCTCCAAAAGCCAAGTTCTTTAATACATTTTCTTTGATTTTTCTTTAATTTTTCTCATTTTCTTCTCGTTTTCAATTTATGATTTAAATGTTGAATTGGTTGTTCACTTCTCATATGCTTTCTTAAATTCCTTGGGCTATCATTTTTCTTATTGATTCTTGGTGAATCTTGGTTCGAATTGAATATACACAAAAGCTAGATGTAGATATTTAATTTTTTTGTTCTAAAAATTTTCAATTTAAGTTATAAATTTCTACTTATTGTATTTTTAATCATTTTCATTATTTTTAATATGGGATTTCTAATTATAGATCTTTATTAATTACATGTTTTCTTGTATTTAGGAAATGAAGGAACTTCGTGATGTTCAAGCCGCGACTCCATTGTTTAGTTCTAAGGTGAGTTTCTTATACAAAATCTCTATTATTTATTGTATATAGATTTCAATTTATTTATTTCTATTTTATTTTCATTTTTTTATTTGTGTTTACAAATTTGTTTTGATTTATTTCTTTTTTCGTTACAACTTATTTATTTCTATTTAATTATTGTTTTGATTTATTTCTATTTGTTTCTTTTTTGTTTTGATTCTATTTGTTTTTTTATTAGTTAGGTTTGTTTCAATTTTTGGTTTGATTTATTTATTTTTTATTTCATTTCTTGATATTTGTTGGTTTTGTTTTAATTTATTTCTTTTTTTCAATTTTTTCAATTTGTTTCTTTTTTTGGCTAAAAAAAAATTCAAAAATTAATTTCAGCATGATATCTGTTGATTTTATCAAATTTGTTTTGATTTATTTCTTTTTTCGTTACAACTTATTTATTTATATTTTAATTATTGTTTTGATTTTTCTATTGTTTCTTTTTTTGTTTTAATTTATTGTTTTTCGATTTATTTAGGTTTGTTTCAATTTTTATTTATTTTTTATTTCAACTTCTTGATATTGTTGGTTTTGTTTTAATTTATTCTTTTTTTTCAATTTTTTCTGTTTGTTTCTTTTTTTGGCTAAAAAAAATTTAAAAATTAATTTCAGCATGATATCTGTTGGTTTTATTTTGTTTCTATTTCTTGATATCTACTAGTTTTTATTTGTTTCTATTTCTTGATCATACTTTCAGAAGTTAACTTTCTTTTTATCACTAATTCTATGTTATCGTGGTTTTGCTTCTCCTTTTTATTGTGTAAATCTATGAGTTTCCATTTTCTAAGAGATGGAGTAGCTC
>CANTUT010000426.1:955000-1205215 GCA_947687605.1 Reutealis trisperma | reverse complement strand
TAAAGTTTTTCCTCCAATATGCATTCCGCAGCATACTTCATGTATCTCTTGAAGGATATATTTTGCTTTGTTTAATCTAAGACACCTTAACCAATTCTTTTATTAGTATGCCTTGGTAGACTGAGAAGTGGGCACTTTGTTGTTTAACTTTCTTGGCTTCTTTAGTATTGGTGGGCAGTTTGTTTCTTTCCAGATAGTTTTTGATGGGGGTCCATCCAGGAGGGCTCTTCATCTATGTCAATTACTTCTTCCCCTTCTTGGATGCTTGGGTGAGCTAGGTACCCAACAAAGATCTTTCTAGGCAGTTTGACAAGATGTGTGGCAACTAGCTTAGAGAGTCCATCCGCCTGGCTGTTTTATTCCCTTAGGATTTTATGTATTTGTATTTTCGCTCCTCTATTCTTCATCCTCTGGATTATTGTCTTTGTCCTTTTCAGGTATTCTATTATGGTTGCTTCTTTTGCTTCAAATTCTCCTAGTATTTGTCCTATGATAAGCTATGAGTCACTATAAATGTGAAGTGATTGCAATTGGAGGCAATATGCAAATGTTAAACCTTGGATTATAGCCTTGTATTCTATAGTATTGTTAGTGGTTTTGAATCCCCGATCCCAGCGCATATTCTAATTCAAATTCTTGGTCATTTCTCAGGATAATGCCTATTTTGCTTCCATCTTTGCTGCTGGCTCTATCAATGAACAGCTTCTATTTGGGTCTTTGATTGTCCATCTACTTCTGGGTCTTTATTTTTCTTGCTAATGAGTCAGCCTCATTGCTTGTTCTTTTAGAGTCAAAATGAGCATTCTGATATGAAGTCCTCAAGAGCCTGTGGCTTAATTGCTGATCTAGGTCTATATTATAAGCCATATTATCCTATTTCTACCGACCAACATAACATATGACCTGATGTTTTTGGTTTATATAACATTTTTTATAAAGGCTGGTCGGTTATGACTATTCCTTGATAGGCTTATAGGTAGATTTTGAATTTCCTCATGGATAGCACCAATGCATATGCTACTTTTTCAATGGGGGAGGTAATTCAATTCTGTACTATGCAGCACTTTGCTGAAGTAATAAATTGGTCTTTCGATGTTTCCTTCCTCTCTAATTAGAACTGAACTTTACTACTTATTATGAGGCTGATAGATAGATGAATAATTGTTCTCTAGGTAGGGGTCAACTAAGTACTTGTTCTGAGCTGAGGTATATCTTCAGTTCATCAAAAGCTTCTTGGCAATCCTATGTTCACTCAAAATTAGCTGACTTTCTTAACTTCTTAAAAAATGGGAGGTACTTTTTTGTTGAATTTGATAAAAAACTATTTAGGGTGGCAATTCTTCCTGTGAGTTTTTATATTTCTTTGATGCTATGAGGTGTAGGCATGTCTAGGATTGCCTTGACTTTATTCGGATTAGGCTCAATGCCTTTTTCACTCACCATGCATCCTAAAAATTTACCTCCCTGAATAAAGAAGGCACATTTTTCAGGAATTAACTTCATTCTGTATTTGTTTATGATATGTATTACCTCGGCTAAATCCATCAGGTGGTCCTCAAAGCTTTTGCTTTGACTATTATGTCATCTACATATGCTTCCAGATTTCACTCGTGTTACTCTTTGAATATTTTATTGACTAACCTTTGATATGTTGCTCTGACATTTTTTAATCCGAATGGCATGGAGATGTAACAGTCAATTCCTTTTTCTGTTATGAATAAGGTTTTCTCTTCATCACTTGGGCACATACGGATTTGGTGGTACCCATGTTTGGCATCCAGTGAGGATAAATACTTGTATCCTATATCTTGTAGTTGATTCCACCAATTAGTCAATCATGGGAAAGGGGAAGGAGTCTTTTGTGCAAGATTTATTCAAATCAGTGAAGTCTACGTACATTAGATATGACCCATTGGCTTTCTTCACCAACACTATGTTTGCGAGCTAGTTTAGGTATTGTACTTCCCTTATAAAACTTGCTTCCATTAATTTGTCCACCTTGCTATCTATTGCTGCCTATCTTTCTGATATGAAACACCTTTTCTTTTGTTTAACTAGTTTAAATATGGGGTCTACATTTAGCTTGTGAGTCAGAACATTTGGGCTGATACCTTTCATATCTGCTGAAGACCATATGAAGGTGGCCATATTGGACACTAGGAATTAGTATGTGTGGGCTTTTTGTTCTTTGCTGAGCGAGGCATTTATCATTAGATGTTTTTTTGATCTTGGTTCGATAGATAATTTTTCTAACTCTTCCATGGGTTCAGCTTGTTGCTCAAGGATTTCTTTCTCTGCGACTACCATTGGTACCTCCTCTGTTTGAGGGGATATTTTCCTGATTTTTTTACTTTATGGTTCCCCTCATTCTTATGTCCCATAGACAGTGACCTCCCTTCCTTTAGTCCTAGGGATTGTTATTTTTAAGTGCCTAATATTAGTAGTAGCATCTAGGTGATAGAGGAGGAGTCTTCCAATAAGGATGTTGTATGCTAAAGGAAGCTTGACCACCATAAAGTTGGCCATGGTGGTGACAGTCTCTAGGGGTGTTCCCAAGGTGATGGGTAACTTAACAGTCCCTACTGATGGCACTTTCATTATGTCTAATGTGTGAACTAGTGTCCCCACATCTTGTAACTCACTCTTTCTCAATCCCATTCGGGTGTACGCATCAGCAGTAAGGAGATTGATAGAGCTTCCATCCCCAATTAAAATTCTTTTAACTAAGAAGTTTGTAACTATGGCTTATATGACTAAAGGGTCAGAGTGGGGATATCGTAGGCCACTGGCATTTATTCTATGAGTTGACTCTCTAGTTCCATTGTAGAAGATAAACTTGGGGACTTCTTTTCTTCTTCGTAAGGCTTTTGCCTGCTTGTGACTTGGTGGTTCGTCAGGCCCCCATGTGAGGTAATTGATTACCCCTGCTGATCTGTCATTGACCGGCTGCTTCCCCTTATCTTTTTTGATCCTTCCTTAATTCATTGTTATCAATCTTTAAGAAATTCCCTAAATACCCTTGTTTGATTAATCTTTCTTTCTTCGCCATTGGTTGCCAACAATCGTTGGTGTTGTGCCCATGGGTATTGTGAAATAGACAAAACTTGGTTTTGCTTCTCTAGTCTGCAAGTTTTAGCAAAGGCTAGGGACGAATCCATATGTCTTTATCTTTGAATGTTGCTAACACCTCAGTTAGGCTTGCATTTAAAGGTTTCCTTCTCAGTAAGTTAGGGGCATAAGGAGTTCAGGTTTTGTTGCTATTATTTTGCCCTGTCTTTGGGTTTTTCCTGGCCTTTTCCTCTTGTTTTTTCATTTTGGGTTCTCCTTTTGTTGCCTCGCCTCTTCTCCTCTTTTTGAAAGCAAAGGCATCATCTTGCCTGATATACTTCTAGCTGATTTCCATGGCTTCCTTTAGAATGGTAGGTGCATGACTGCATAACCCCTTAAAGTAGTCGGTGTGGTTGGTGCCATTCTATAATGCCTCCACAGCTCAAGCTTGATCCAAGTTATTGATTTTAAGAGCTTTTCTATTAAAGTGAGATACGTAATCTCTTAAAGATTCTCCTTTTTTCTGGGTGACTGCTTCTAGACTTTGAGTTACTTTCTCTAGTGGGATGCTAGCTGCAAACCTTTGCATAAAAATCATGGCGAGTTGACCAAAGTTAGAGATGCTTTCTTCTTTCAAACTATCGAACCACTTGGTGGATGCTCCTTCTAACGACCCTCTAAAGGCTGTATATAGTACCTCATCACTCCTTGTTTAGAGCTCTACTACATGTTTATTGTCCATTACATAGGCTCTTGGATTTGTTTCTCCACTATATTTTTTTAATGCTAGTAGTTTGAACTTACCAAGTGTGAACCCCTAATTTTGCACCTTCTAATATGTGTTTGAACCTTAGAAGCACTTAGGCTTAGTAAACAAACCTTCAAAAGTCAAAATCTCTCAAAATGGGAAAATCAAAATACTTCTTTTTGGCATTTGAACCCTTTCAAATCATCCGAGACTGAGTAATGAGTACAACGCAACTGAAATTGTAAAAAATGGACGATAAGCGAGCAAGAATGGGAAAAAATGGCAAAATAAGCTAAAATAGGCCCGTTGCCGCAAAGGGCTGGGGCATTACTGCAAAGAGCTCTATGGTGCTGCAAAGCTCTCTACGGCAACTGTGGTGAAAATCTAATTTTTTGCAATCCCACATTGGAATTTGATGCATTCTATGCTCCGATCCTCCTCTTATATATAGAGGGTCTCTCTACACTTCAAAACACCAACTTCGAGAGCTTGAAAAGCAATAACTTCAAGCAAACTGCTTTGCATTTGCCTCTTGCTTTGCAAAGCAAGTTGGGGGTTTCTCCTTGATTCCTACCCAACTAATTTTAGGCTTTTTGCCCACCTGTTCGAGGCAAGTCTCTTGCCTAAGGTTTGTGTCCGTCGCCCAAGGCTAGCAACTGCCTGCCCACCGAGGCTAGTCGCCATATGCCATCCGAAGCCAGCCATTGCCTGCCATCCTAAGCCAGTCGCCACCTACCATCTGAGGCTAGTCTTCACCCTCCATCCGAGGTAAGCTTCTTTTCCTTTAATTCTCTTTTGTCTGAATTTTCTTGACTCTTTTAGTTAATTAATTAAATTAATTCATCTAGGTTGCTAGCTAATCAATTCGGTAATCAATTAAATTAATTAATTAACTCAACCCTTTTTTAATCAATCAATCAAAACATGATAAAGTGGCTAGGCTAAACTAACCCCTTCACAAGAAGGGAGAACTGCATGGGTTCTGATTCCCATTCAAAAGGATTCGTAGGCATGCTTGGTTCAGGGATTAAATCCAATTTAAAATTAACCAACTTTCCGCCTATTACCTTCTTCACTTACTCTTATTTGGTTTCCTTTACTTTGTTATTAAGTTTAGTTTGGGGAATGTGTGACTTCCCTAAAACCCATAAGGGCTAGAGGAGGTATCCTCTATGTTTGGGTTTTATTTGTAATGTCAACCTTTGTTTAGACTATTACTTGTATTTATTTTATTATTGAAATGAATGATTATGCATATTATAAATTATTCATGCATTTTAGTTTGTTCATGAAATATATTTTAAGTCACTCTTATATTAATTGGCCAAACTTATTTTGTTAAAATAAACCAAAAACCTAGTCCCTGATTCCTCTTTAGTTTCGAGGCTAGTGATCTTTTCCCTTTGGGTAATAATTGGAGTCAAATGGATTTTTTCCTTATATTTTCTCAAATAAAAATAAATTAAAGTGGCGACTCTAAGAAATAATTTTCAAACCTATCAAAGATAAGCCTGAGAGCTTCCTTGTGAGTTCTTTCCCAAATGAGCATTTCAATTCCCTTTAGCGGATTGGATGGGTGCTTGGGCAAGGCCTCATAGCTAGCGACTCCACTGGAGACTAACTTTCTTTTAATAAAAGGAAAAATAAGTGGACTACTAATTGGTTTAAAAAGAGTTTGGCATTTTGATATGATTGTGACTTTGTATGCATCATTTCCATAGGCCTTTTACCATTCAACCTAGTTTTTGGAAAACAATGGATAGTGAGTAGCATCGAGTGGATAACCTTTCTTAGGTCTATTCATCGATAGTGAAATCATCCAACCTGCGATGAATCCTTTGATCCTTTCAAAGGTGTAATGAGTATGCACACACTATTGGACCTATGAGAGGCTCTTTGACTTTGTGAACCCTCAAATTTGCACCCTTAGGATCTGATCGCAGCTTGACACTTGCTAAGATTCGTGCGTTATGCATATGGCTATCCCGCTAGTCGGTTAGCAGGCAGGGGTCAAGGGGGCAGCACCCTATTGAAAAAAATTTCTTGAAACTTACACCTTTATTTGATTAGCACTCGATTACAAACTTATGAAATCAAACTAGGCTAAAATCAGACTAAAAGCGAAGAAGAACAGGCTGAAAAATGGACTGTGGCAACCCGCGGGCCCACTGCGGTAACTCATAGCTGGCTGCGGTTACTGTACCCGCCTTTGGGGTTATTGCAGAGGGCCCTGTGGTGGCTAATTGGCTACCGCAGCTGGCCTTGCGGTAACTGCAAAGACCTTTCAGTTATCGCACTGAGCCCATTTCAGAATCCTACACAAAAACTGAGAATTTTTGACCCCAAACTCTTCCTATAAATACCTGGCACCTCCTAACAACTTAGACACATAATTACATGCTTTTATACTCTCTATAAAGCTTTCAAAACCCTATTTTGAAGCTTTTCAATCATTAAAACTCTTTTTCTAAACCTCTAAATCTCTAAAATCTCATCCCAAAACCTCCTCCATCACATAAAACCTTATTTATAAACTTCCTAATCATCTCAAAACCCATTCACAAGCCTCTTAATCACCTCAAGTTTTATTCTTAAGCTTCCTGATCAAGAAAAGGTTCAATTCAAGCCATTTCTCTCAAAGGGAATTCGTGGTTCTCAAACAAAGGTGTTATCCAAGAGTTCACACTGTTCAAGAGTCCTTTTTCCAAAAGGAGTGCTTATGATATCCCGAGGCCAAGGTGGAACTTAGATCTGGTGCGAAGCTCGCCCCCTACACTCGTCGCCAATGGAAGCCAAAGGTAAAAGTTCTTTCCTTTTCCTTTTCCATTTTAATTTCAAGATCTAAATATGAAAAGATCTAATTTTTGTTAATTAAAATTTGACCTAATTAACAAATCTCTAAAGCCCTTTAAATTCAATCAAAACATGATAACAAAGGCAATGACTTAAAAACCCCTCCTTTGTAAGAAGGAAGAACTGTGTGATGTTTGACTCCCATTCAAAGGGATATGCAAGCTTGTCGTCTCTAAGGCATTTAACTCCGCTAAAATTAACAACTTCTTCTCTCTATCACCTTCTTCACATAGTTTAGGATTGAAATTACTTTTCTTAAATAAAAATAAAAATTTTAATTCTTTTTATTATAATTGTTTTAATACTCTTATTTTAGTTGTTTGGATTATATTTGGGGAATGTATGCTTTTCCTAAAACGCATAAGGGCTAGAGGAAAAATCCCCTGTTTTAGCATTTGACTTGTAATAGTTTTAAGTAGTTTCTCCCATATCTTTTTTGCATTTTGTAATTGTCATTATTTTATATTGCCATGCATTTCATGAGTAATATTTGTTCTATACATCATGTTATATCTATTCATGTATACATAACAACTTCTTTTTAAAAGCTATTTTGTATTTAAGCCAAACTAATTTTTTGCATTGTTTTAACTAAAACTTAGTCCCCGAACCCTCTTTGGTCATTCGAGGATTAGAGCTTCTCCTTGGGATAAATGGTATAATTTGGAGTCAATCAAATTGGGTTTTTTCCTTTGATTTTCCCAACTAAAATAAACAAAATTAAAGTGGTGACTTCTTTTGCAACTTGCCACTTACAAAACACAATTTTTTTGAACTCATAGCGAGTTCCAATCGTGATGTTTCTCCCAAATGAGCATTTTTTATTCCCTTTAGCGGATCATCCTGGACGCTCGGGTGAGGCCTCACAGACTCACATGTGGTTAGGTATATTGCTGCTCTAGTATGATAGGTACCCAAATCGAGCCACCATTACCCTTTCATGTAATGAGATTAGATCTTGGCCTTAGGTTGTATCTACCATAATTAATACCTTGCATCTTTACATTCTCATGAAATGTTTTCCTCTTGCATATCATGCATCTATATTGTATAACAAAACATGCATTCATCTTATGCATAGGTCAAACCTTGAACCGAAGAAGGGTCGAACATTCTTATCTCCATTCAAACATCTCCCCCATAAACACTCTTAACTATACCCCATTCTGAGGCCTCGCCCGAGCACCCAGTCTGATATGCTAAAGGGAATCGAAAATGCCCATTTGGGTGAAACATTATGATTAGAACTTGCTATGAGTTTAGAAAATTGTATTTTTATAGATTGTTATTTGCAAAAGGAGTCGCCACTTTAATTTTGTTTATTTTTAGATGGGAAAAATTAAAGGATAAACCCAATTTGATTGACTCCAAAAATTATTTATCCTAAGGAAAAGCACTAATCCTTGAATGACCAAAGAGGGTTCAGGGACTAGGTTTTAGTTAACAAAATACAAAAAATTTAGTTTGGCTTAGATACAAAATAGTTTTTGTAAAAAAGAAGTTTTTATGTATGCATAAACAAATATAATAGGATGCATGAAACAATATTACTCGTGCAATGAATGGCAATATGAAATAATGACAATTAAAAAATGTGTAAAAATAAGGGAAAACTACTTAAAACTCCTACAAGTTAAAATATCAAAATCAAGGGATCTTTCCTCTAGCCCTTATAGGTTCTAGGATAAGCACACATTCCCCAAATAATCTAAATAACTAAAATAAGAAAAAGTGATAAAACAATCGTAATAAAAAGAACTAAAAGTTAGACTTTTTATTTAAGAAAAACAATTTCAATCCTAAACTATATGAAGAAGGTGATAGAGAGAAGAAGTTGTTAATTTTAGCGGAGTTGAATGCTTTAGAGACGGCAAGCCTATGTATCCCTTTGAATGGGAATCAAACCCCACGCAGTTCTTCCTTCTTGCGAAGGAGGGGTTTTAAGTCATTGCCTTTGTTATTATGTTTTGATTGATTTTAAGGGCTTAAGGGATTTATTAATTAGGTCAGATTTTAATTAGCAAAAATTAGATCTTTTCAAATTTACATCTTGAAATTGAAATTGTAAAGGAAAAGAAAAAGGAAAGAACTTTTACCTCTGGCTTCTATCGGTGAGGAACGTAAGGAGGGAGCTTGGCACCGGATCTAAGTTCCACCTTGGCCTGGTGATATCATGAGCCCTCCTTTTGGAAGGACTCTTGAATAGCATGAACTCTTTTCTTAAAGGAAAGACTTTGGATCACCTTTACTTGAATACCACAAATTCCCTTTTGAAAGAAATAACTTGAGTCACACCTTTTCTTGATTAAGAAGCTTAGAGATAAGGTTTGGGGTGATTAGGAAGCTTATGAATGGGGTTTTGAGATGATTGGGAAGTTTATGAATAGGGTTTTGAGTAATGGAGTTGGTTTTGGAATAAGGTTTTAAATATTTAGAGGGTTAGAAAGAGGGTTTTGATGATTGGAAAGCTTAGGAATAGGGTTTAAAAAGCTTTAAGGAGAGTATAGAACCATATGATTGTGTGCAAAAGTTGTTAGGAGGTGCTTGGTATTTATAGGAGGAGTTTGGGGCTAAAAATTCATAGTTTCCGTGTAGGATTCTGAAAGGGGCACGTTGCGGTAATTGGGTGACGCCTGCCGTAACTGCAAAGCTCTTTGAAGTTACTGCAGGACCAGCTACAGTAGCCAATTGGCTATTGCAAGGACCTCTGCGGTAACCGCAGAGGCGGTTAACTCATAGTCGGCCCGCAGGTTGCCGCAGCTCATTTTTTAACCCATTCTCATTCGTCTTTGATATGATTTGAGTCCAATTTGATTCTATAGGTTCATAATAAAGTGCTAATCATATGAAGGTGCAAGTTTCAAGAAATTTATTTTTCAACGGGGTGCTGCCCTGCACCTTGCAAGGGGCGCTGCCCCCTTGACCCCTGCTTGCTAACTGGCTAGTGTGACCGTTGTATGCGTAGCACCTGAATCTTAGCAAGTGTCAAGCTATGGTTGGATCCTATGGGTGCAAATTTGAGGGTTCACAGTTACCCCCTCATCAGGATTGGCTTTGAGCAAAAGGCGATTATGATGATAGTGAACCTTGGAATGAGGGATGGTAAGATGAATCAATGTGTAGACATGTTTGGGTGAAAATGGTTGATTTTTAAAAAAGTGGTGAAAAAAAGGAACCATAGGGATGCCTAGATGATCTAAACATTTATGGGTGAAATGATCTTAATGCTATCCTAGGATGGTCTAATTAAAAGGGATACCTAATTTAGATTTAAGGTATGAATCCTAAGGCTATCCTAGGATGGGTCTAATAAAAAAAGGGATACTAATTTAGATTTAAGGTATAAATCCTAAGGCTATCCTAGGATGAGTCTTATTAAAGAGATACCTAATTTAGATTTAAAGTATGAATCCTAAGGCTATCTTAGGATGGGTCTGATAAAAAAGGGATACCTAATTCAAATTTAAGGTATGAATCCTAAGGCTATCCTAGGTGGGTCTGATTAAAAGGGATACCTAAATTCAGATTTAAAGTATGAATCCTAAGACTATCTAAGATGAGTCTAATTAAAAGAGATACCTAATTTAAATTTAAGGTATGAATCCTAAAGCTATCCTAGGATGAGTCTGATTAAAAGAGGTACCTAATTCAAATTTAAGGTATGAATCCTAAGGCTATCCTAGGATGGGTAAAATTAAAAGGGATACCTAATTCAAATTTAAGGTATAGATCTTAAGGCTATCCTAGGATGAGTTCAATTAAAAGAGATATCTAATTCAAATTTAAGGTATAGATCTGAAGGCTATCCTAGGAAGGGTCTAATAAAAAAGGGATAGCTAATTTAGATTTAAGGTATGAATCCTAAGGCTATCCTATGATGAGTTTGATTAAAAGAGATACCTAATTTAGATTTAAGGTGTGGATCCTAAGCCTATCCTAGGATGAGTCTGATTCAAAGAGATACCTAATTTAGATTTAAGGTATAAATCCTAAGGCTATCCTAGGATGGTCTTGATTAAAAGGGATACCTAATTCAGATTTAGGGTATATATCCTAAGGTTGTCCTTTCTGGTAGGAGCTAAAAAATCATATTCTTGTTTGGTAGGAATGATGACAACCCTGTCTAGTAGGAAAGAAATGATCCATTTTGATTCGAAAGTCTTACTTATAACTTATTCTGTTGTGAAATGCATCTGACTATTCAATGATTGGATACCTTGAACTTGTGAAGGGTCAATTTCATAGGAGAGTGCTAAGCTTCTAGGAGAAAGATAACCCCACTTTGGAAAGGTGAATATTTGGAAGGGAGGTGCCCCCATTTTAGGATGATAAAGGAAAGTAGTTTGTTTTTTTTTTTTTTGGCTGATCAGCTAGCTTAGAGGTGAAATGGGCATATTAGGTATGAGGCTAGTTGGTCAATGGCTATTATTAAAGTCGCTTTGGGAGGTTAAACTAAGTATAGCTGCAAGAGGTCAGGTAGGGTTTAGGTGTGTTTGGTTTGCAATAATATTTGGCTTAAGGCTGAATTAGAAAGCTTAAATAAGGGGGTTAAGTCCTTTGAGACAATAAAGTTTAGGTCAGGTCTAATTTTAGGGAAGGTTAGGTCTGGCAATTGGCTTGGTCAGTTATGGCCTTCTAGTTTTGGCTTTAGGGGAGATTTGTTTACAATGAGTGGATTATCTTAAAAGGCTAAGTTAGATTCAGCTAGGTTCTTTTGGAAGCTCAGTCTGGTTTGGCTTCATGAGAGATTAGATTAGATGTTCGGTTAAGTTATGGCCTTCTGGTGAGTTCATTTGGAAGGCTTTGCTAGATTTTTTTTTAAAGATTTTGCCATAGAGGTCAGGTTAGGATGCTAGATCTAAGAGGCTAATCTTGGCTTAAAAGAAAAGGTGAGGCTAGGCAATCAATTTGAAAGGCTCAATTAGATTTTGCCTTAGAGGAGATCATGGGTTTCATAAATGAAGGCCTTTTAGGAGTGGGCTTCATGGTGAAGGATTTTTGGGAGTGAGCTTTATGGTGAAGGCTTCTTGGTTTGGATTTCATGGCGAAAGCTTCTTGGTTTGGGCTTCATGGCCAAGGCTTCTAAATTTGGGCTTCATGGCCAAGGCTTCTAGATTTGGGGGAAGGCTTTTAGTTTTAGGCTTCATGGTGAAGGCTTCTAAATTTAGGCTTTAAGGTGAAGGCTTTTAGGTGTTGAGGATAGTTTTCTATGAGGGTGCTTTGGATGGCTAGCTTTGGCTCAGCTATGGTGCTACAAGTTTTGGTCACAAGGATACCATAGGCTCATGGATAAGGGTTTGCCATTTGACATGGCTGCATCAAAATAGTTTGTAGGCTTTAAGAGGCTTTGATTCTCAAGGACTATATTGTTTTGCCAATTTAATCTTTCAAAGATCATGAGATATTTGCCAAAAAGGCATGAGATGGGCCTTAACTTGTTCGAGTCCTTCTTAATCAACTTGAGGATGATAGGCTTTAGAAGATATGCCTCGAGTTTTAGTTTTGCCAAGGAAATTGAATTCAAAGATGATGAGTCTTGAGAGACTTAAGATTTTTGGTTCTGCCCATGATGAGATTTTGCCAAAAAAAGGGTGGTACGTGACTTGAGCTTGAAATGGTGGTATGATTAGTAAATGAGGCTTAGGATAGAAAAGTTCGGGAATGGTTTGAAGGTAGGCTGAAACTTTTGAAAAGAATCATGGAGGTTGTATGGTTTTGCTTTTTATAGCATAAATCCTAGAAAAGAGTAAGTCAAGCTTTTCTGGTTGTTTGAGGTTGAAGAGACTCTTGGAATGACACTTAATTGGTTTGACTTGATGACACATTGACTGCACTTGCTAAAATAAAGAGCCCTTAGGAATGGTTAAAGGGCTAGTGGAGGAAGACAACTTTGGGATCATTGTCCCAAATGAGAGATAGGGATGTGATGGACTGGAGATATGTATTAACTCTTTAAACTAAGCGATGGGATAGATTGACAACAAATGATGATGTTTTAGGAAGACATGGCCCCATTGTAAGATAAGGGCATAAAAGATAGCATATCTTTAAAGAATAAGCCTTTGATGAGGAAGGATGACTTTAGAGACATGAGACTAGATAAATTGATAATTTAACAACTTTTGACATGAGGGAAGGTGACTTGGATGAGCTTTCTCTCTTTCTCTCTCTATCTCTCCCTCTCTCTCTCTCTCTCTCTCTCTCTTTTCTTAGCTCTAACTTTTGTCTCAGCCACCCTTTTCAAATTTTCAACTTAGTGAGCTTGGATTAATGAAATTTGGGAGAAAGCATTCTACCATGATTTGTTATTTTTCTTCATATCGAGTGGCTTTGACCTTTGAATTCTGTGTTTGACAGGGGTCTTCTCTGAACTTGTTGCCCCTTGTTGAGGTGCATCATTTGATTACCTAATTGTGCAATAGGTAATTACATTTACTTGCTTCTTCTGCTTCAACTATTTGATGAGAGGTCCTTCTTTAGTTAGGAGCTTGTGAAGCATTTATTGATTCGAGAGAATGAGGACACCCCACATTTTGATTGTGGTGGATTTAATCTTTACCACATTTTTTTTCATTTTCTTTTCTTTTCTTTTTTCCTTTTTTTTCTTTTTCTTCTTTTTTTTTTTAAGCTCATCCATGTCAGACTCAATAAAGAAAGATAAGAAAGTTAATGCATAAATAATGAAAAGAAAACATAGATGCATTACTATAAAGGAAACTTTATTATAAATTAACAAAAAAAGGGACTGATATGGTTGACAAAATTAAAAAAAAATGACAGACTCAGACTCACACTTTTAGGCTTAGGCTCAGACTTAGACTCTAACTTAGAATTCAACCTTAGATAGGTCAGATTAGCTAAGCTTGAACTCCTTCATGTTATGCTATTCAGAGTTGAATTAAGGTCTTGAGTCTTGCTTTAGGGGGATGATGTCTCCACTATTGATCAGATCTTGGATTCTATGTTTCAAAGCTTTACATGCATTGATTTCGTGTCCCGCTCCTTGATGATATTCACAATACTTATTGGGGTGGTAGCTCTTTGGTAAGGGATTAGGAGGGACTTTTGGTTCTAGGGGTTTTATCATTCTTGCCTTCAAAGCCTTCTTATAAACTACTCCTAATAGAACTCCCAAATCGGTGAAAGACCTTTGTTGAGATTTCAAAGGTTGCCTACTAGTCATGGCAGCTACCTCTATATTCTCTCACTTGACATTAACAAGGGGAGTGTAGGTATCCATATCCTTCCATTTAGTAGAGGTAAGGGGAGTGGAGGTATTGCTCTTCTTGCACCCTTTTTCCATTGTGAAGGTTTACTCTAATGCATCAATGTTGAGGTTTAAATTTCTTTTGATAGCATAAGAGGTGGAGTTTTCGTTACTTTGAAAAGGATTCAAAGAAGAGGCAAGGTTAGTATCTAAGACTTATGGCATGGCTAAGGCAAGAATGGCATTGGTGTTTGAGATTGAGGATGTAAAATTATGGGTCATGTCAATGGTAGTTGTAGCATTGATGGGCTTAGCTTGGTTCAACATTCCTCTCACTTCATTAATGATAAGTTAGCATTGGAAACTCAAAGCATTAGTGAAAGCAAAAGTAAGATGGATAGGGCATTATTAAAACTGGATTGTTGGCTAGCTAAAGCCTGATTGGAATAAGCTCATTGAGCGTCTAGGGCAGAGATGAGAATAGCTTGAAGGTTCTCTTCTTGCCTCTTGAGTAGGTTGGTTAGAGCTTCCATGTCAGTCAGGCTTGCCATTGGTACCTTTAAAACCAAGTCAAAGAATAAGGTAATTGCTTGGAAAAGAGGCAATGAGATGGGCATGCACACTTTGAGGAAAAAGTCTCCCATTGATGTTGTAATCTGACTTCATTTGGGCTTTTGATGATTTCCTAATGTTACATAGGTCAAGGTCTTAGGCTTAAGGTATCAGGTTGAACCAAAAGTATTGGACTTAAGATAGTGTATTGGGCCAAAGGTATTGGGCTTAAGATATTATGCTGGGCTCAAAGGTATTGGGCTTAAGGTAGTGTGTTGGGCCAAGGATAGTGTGTTGAGCCAAAGGTATTAGGCTTAGGATAGGCTTATAGGCATTTGTCAATCTAGGGGTAATGGATTGGTTTTGAAAGTAATGGGCCAAGAATGTTGGGCTTATAGATGACGGTGTCTTATGGCTAGATTGGCAAGGTATGAGTAAAAAAGAGGGTTGAGGTGTGTGATGTTATAGGTAGGTATTTAGCTAGGGGAGCTTGGTCAGATTTTAGCTTTGGGTGGCTAGGTCAGATTTTAGCTTTGAGTGGCTAGGTTGGATTTTAGCTTTTGAGTAGCTAGGTCGGATTTTAGCTTTTGAGTGGCTAGGTCAAATTTTAGTTTTTGAGGAACCAAAGTTTAGTTAGGAAGGCTAGGCTAGAGTTTAGCATCAAGTAATTGGATTTACAATTTATGGATGGTTTAGCATGGGTTTAAGGATGGAGGGACCATGGGTTTTGCGATTGGGTTATGGATGTACCATGGATTTAGAGGTTGGGTGGACCATGGGCTTAGTGATAGTTGGTCAATGGTGGACTTGACTGTGGGCTTAGACAGAAGTATGGGTTTGGATAGTAATGTTGATGGTGAAACCAAGTCAACATTTAGTTTGGGTAATGATTAAGGATAAGAGTGAAGCTATGTCAATGTTTAGCTTTAGCAAGGACTATGAAAGATGTAAGCTAGGTCAGTGTTTAACTTGGGTAAGAGTTGTGAAAGATGAAAGCTAGGTTAATGTTTAGCTTAGATGAAGGATGAAAGGTAGGTTAGTGCTTAGTTTAGGTAAGAATTGTGAAGGATGAAAGCTAGGCCAGTGTTTAGCTTGAGTAACGGTTATAAAAAATATATCTAGGTCAGTGTTTAGCTTGGATAAGGATTACGGATGAAGGATGAGGGTACCATATATGGGTTTATTTTTTACCATGAGTTTTGGATTTTGACCATGGGTTTAGGTGGACCAATGGGTTTTGGGTTTTGACCATGGGTTCAAGTGGACCAATAGTTTTTGGGTGTAAAGATGTTTGGATAGGTTTTTAACTCCTCACAAGGTTCAAGCCATGCACACATGTATGAATGATTTGAAAAAGGTTTCATAAAATACCAAGTTCAGTATTATGATGCATACAATCCTAAAGGAAGGTTCTATGAGTCATTATATAAAAAGGGTAAGGGAGGTTTGAAAGGAACCTATCACACTAGAGATGCAATATACCTAACCACATGTGAGTCAAGGAGCCTTGTATGGGTCTAATGGTGCTTGCATACTCATTACACCTTTAAAAGGATTAGAAGATACGTCATGGGCTAGATGATTTCACTATCAGCAAGCAGACCTAAGGAAGGTTGCCCACTCGATGTTACTTTCTATCTTTTGTTTTCCTAGAACTAGGTTGGATGGCAAAGAGCCTATGCAAGTGATGCATGCAAAGTCACAATCATATTAAAAGGCCAAAGTCTTTTTAAACCAGTTAGTAGTCTACTTATTTTTTCCTTTTATTAAAAGAAAGTTAGTCCTTAGTGGAGTCACCAACTGTGAGGTCTTGCCCGAGCACCTGGTTTGATCAGCTAAAGGGAATCGAAAAGGACCATTTGGGTGAAACATCACAATTAGAACTCGCTATGAGTTTAGAAAATTGTATTTTGTAGATTCTTATTTGCAAAAGGAGTTGCCACTTTAATTTTGTTTATTTTTAGTTGGGAAAAATTAAAGGAAAAACCCAATTTGATTGACTCCAAAAATTATTTATCCCAAGGAAAAGTACTAACCCTCGAATGACCAAAGAGGGTTTGGGGACTAGGTTTTAGTTAAAACAATACAAAAAATTTAGTTTGGCTTATATACGAAATAGTTTTTGTAAAAAAGAAGTTTTTATGTATGCATGAATAGATATAATAGGATGCATGAAACAATATTACTCGTGCAATTCATGGCAACATGAAATAACGACAATTACAAAATGCGCAAAAATAAGGGTTCCTTACTTAAAACTATTATAAGTTAAAATATCAAAATCAAGGGATCTTTCCTCTAGCCCTTATAGGTTTTAGGAAAAGCACACATCGCCAAATAATCTAAATAACTAAAATAAGAAAAAGTGATAAAACAATTGTAATAAAAAGAACTAAAAGTTAGACTTTTTATTTAAGAAAAACAATTTCAATCCTAAACTATGTGAAGAAGGTGATAGAGAGAAGAAGTTGTTAATTTTAGCGGAGTTGAATGCCTTAGAGACGGCAAGCTTGCGTATCCCTTTGAATAGGAATCAAACTCCATGCAGTTCTTCTTTCTTGCGAAGGAGGGGTTTTAAGTCATTGCCTTTGTTATCATGTTTTAATTGATTTTAAGGGCTTAAAGGATTTGTTAATTAGGTCAAATTTTAATTAGCAAAAATTAGATCTTTTCAAATTTACATCTTGGAATTGAAATTGAAAAGGAAAAGAAAAAGGAAAGAACTTTTACCTTTGGCTTCCATCGGCGAGAAACGTAGGGAGCGAGCTTAGCACCGGATCTAAGTTCCACCTTGGCCTGGTGATATCACGAGCACTCTTTTTGGAAGGACTCTTGAATAGCACAAACTCTTTTCTTGGAGGAAAGACTTTAGATCACCTTTCCTTGAATTCCATGAATTTCCTTTTGAAAGAAATAACTTGAGTCGCACCTTTTCTTGATTAAGAAGCTTAGAGATAAGGTTTGGGGTGATTAGGAAGCTTATGAATGGGGTTTTGAGATGATTGGGAAGTTTATAAATAGGGTTTTAAGTGATGGAGGAGGTTTTGGAATGAGGTTGTAGAGATTTAGAGGGTTGGAAAGAGGGTTTTGATGATTGCAAAGCTTAGGAATAGGGTTTAGAAAGTTTTAAGGAGAGCATAGAAGCATATGATTATGTGCGGAAGTTGTTAGGAGGTGCCTAGTATTTATAGGAGGAGTTTGGGGCTAAAAATTCACAGTTTCCATATAGGATTCTAAAAGGGGCACGTTGTGTTAACTGGGTGATGCCTGCGGTAGCCAATTAGCTACCATAGGGACCTCTGCAGAGGCAGTTAACTCGCAGCCAGCCCGCGGGCTGCCGTAGCTCATTTTTCAGCCCGTTCTCATCCGTCTTTAATCTAATTTAAGCCCAATTTGATTCTATGGGTTCATAATCAAGTGCTAATCATCTAAAGGTGCAAGTTTTAAGAAATTTCTTTTTCAATGGGGCGTTGCCCCTTGATCCCTGCCCGTTAACCGGCTAGCTGGACCACCGTATGCGTAGCACACAAATCTTAGCAAGTGTCAAGCTACGGTCGGATCCTAAGGGTGCAAATTTAAGGGTTCACACCCATCACTTATCCAATAACCCTTAGACTATCACCCTAAGCCTTTAACCTAAACACCATTATCTCTTTATTGCAGCCCTTGACCCGAAACCCTAGACAATCTAACCTCCATCTAAACACCTTTGCCCCCACAAACCTAAAACCATCATCCTAAACCTTTGACCTAAACACCATTATCTCTTTACTCTAGCCCTTAACTTAAAACCCTAGACACTCTAACCTCCATCTAAACATGTTTGCCCCTATAAACCTAAAACCATCACCCTGACCTTTAACCTTAAACACCTTATCCTAACATCCATCCAAACACCTTCGCCCTTACAAACCTAAAACCATCACTTTGACCTTTAACCTTAAACTACTCACCCTAGTCTTACCCTAAACACCTTGCCCTAGCCTTACCTTAAACACGAAACACTTGAACCTCATACCTCAAATGTAAACCTAAACCACCTATAACCTTTGGACCTTAAGCCATAAACCCACAGCCTCTATCCTTATCCCAAAAAAAAAAAAAAAAAGAAACTAGACACCTTAGGTTCTCCATGTCAAAATCATCATCTTGATCCTACCCCTTGTTCAAAATCAAACCCACTATCCTTAAGCCCAACATAATACCCTATACCCAATACCCTAAACCTTTGGTCAAACACACTACCCTAAGTCCAGTGCCTTTAGTTCAACCTGATACCTTAAGCTTGAGACCTTGACCTATGCAACCTTAGGAAATCCTCAAAAGCCCAAGTGCAATTAGCTCACAAAAGGAATCTTTTTTCTCAAAAGTTTGCATGCCCATCTTCTTGCTTCTTTCCTAAGTACTTACTTTATTCTTTGACTTGGTTCGCAAGGTCTCAATGGCAAGCCTGACTAACATGGAAGCTCTTTCAAGCTATTCTCATCTCTGCCCTAGACGCTCAATAAGCCTATTTGAACTAGGCTTTAGCTAGCCAACAATCTAGTTTTAATAATACCATAATCATCTTACTTCTGCTTTCACTAATGCTTTGAGTTTCCAACGCCAACTTATCATTGATGAAGTGAGAGGAATGTTGAACTAAGCTAAGCCCATCAATGCTGCACCTACCATGGACACGACTCATAATTTTACATCTTCAATCTCAAATGCTAATGCCATTCTAGCCTCAGCCATATGTGAGGCCTCGCTCGAGCATCGGTCGGATTCACTAAAGGGAATCAAAATGCTCATTTGGGAAAGAACTGATGAGGAAGCCCTTGGGCTTATCTTTGATAGGTTTGAAAATTATTTCTTGGAGTCATCACCTTAATTTATTTTTATTTGGGAAAATATAAGGAAAAAACCCATTTGACTCTAATTATTACCTAAAGGGAAAAGATCAATAACCTTGAAACTAAAAAGGATATGGGGACTAGGTTTTTAGTTTAATTTAACAAAATAAGTTTGCCCAAATAATATAAAAGTGACTTAAATATATTTCATGAATAATTTAAAATGCATGGACAATTTATAATATGCATGATCATTGATTCCACATATCTAAAAATAAATACAAGTAATAGTCCAAAAAAAAAGTTAACATTACAAATAAAATCCCAAATATAGGGGATACGTCCTCTAGCCCTTATGGGTTCTGGGGAAGTCACATATTTCCCAAACTAATCCTAATAATAAAGCAAAGAAACAAATACAAAAGTAAGTGAAGAAGGTGATAGGGGGTAGTTGATTAATTTTAATTGGATTCGATGCTTGAACTAAGCATGTCTATGTATCCCTTTGAATGGGAATTAGAATCCATACAGTTCTCCCTTCTTACGTGTGTTCATCTATAAATTTTATAGAGCAAGAAATTAATGCATACTTTCCTTCATAAGAAGCATCTTCAAACTTAATCTTTGGGTATTAAGGCACTTGAGGTGGCGGAATGGGTAGAGGAGGTGAATCTCCATGATTAAGCTTGGGCCTATTTTCCTTGGAACCACCTTTTTATGGGCTATTATCTTAGTTCTATGAGACAATTGGAGAATTTATGGTGGAAATTGAAAGATTTATAAAGAGATTTGGTTGGGTAATAGAGGATTTGAAGGTTTGGGTAGGTGATTATGGAGTTTTGAGGGTTTAGGGAAGAGAAAATAGTGAGGAAGATGAAGTAAGGGGCTACAAAATCATGATTCACAATAAAAAAGAATAAAAATAATTTTTTTATATGGACCTAATGCTACGCACTTGTATAAAAGGTGGACTACACTGTTGTGTAGTTCAAATCAAGTCTATAAAAAATTGCAATTTTTTTTTATATTTGATGGTACACGGCCATGTACTCCAAGTGTTACATAGTTGTGTAAAAGAAATTAGGACTTTTTTTTTTTGCAAAGAAAGAAAATAAAAATAAATAAATAAAGATTAGAGACAAAGAAAACTTCCTTGATGGATTTTTTTCTTAGATGCTTTGAAAGGCTTTTTCTTCTCATCTCTTTAATTAATCTATAAACCACAAACACTAAAAAAAAATTCTATGAAAACACATGGGCAAGTTAGTATAGAAAATTGGAAAGAAATATACAACAAATTTGAGAATTAAAAATTAAAGGAGTTAGAAAGTTGGGTTACCTCTTGTGAACCTTAATTTTTCACCCTTACCACTAAGTTGAACCTAAAAAGCCTGCGGCAGAAGTGTGGCGTCAAATGGAAGAAGAATGGAGGAAAACAAGCTTAAAAAACTAAAAGTGTGTTTGCAGTTGTTGCAGATGGCCTTGCGGTTGCTACAAGCCTATTTGTAGTTACCACAAAAGACCTTTACGATGTCGCAAGACTCATGTGCAGCAGTGATAACCTTTTTTCAGTTTTTTCTTAATTTTTGACTAAATCCCATATCAAAACTTTATAAACTCTTTCTTCACCCTTTCCATTATAAATATAGACCCCCTAACTTAGTTTTCATTACACTGGGAGTTGCATGATCAACTTGTGATCTAAAAGCAGCCGTAAAAAACTCTTTTCTTTTTCTTGTTCTATAAAAAGAATGTGCTATTAGTTGTAAAGGTTTCTTTTTTATTCACTTTGCTCTTTGCTCCTTGCTATGTAAAGTGAATTCAAGTCTTCCATGCAAGGTCTGAGTTCTACTCATGTTGAGAGAAGGTGGTATTATGATGCAAAAAGTAATTTGGCTTGTTTGTCCCTAAGAGACGTCGATGCAAAGTAATTTTCTTTTCTCTTTCTTTTATTTTCTTTTGTTTTAGTTTTCCCTCATTAGGATTTTCTTTTTTCCCTCCTTAGAATTCTTTTTCTCCTTTAAAGGCCTATTGCCTAATTCTTACTCTTCTCCTCCCTTAACCTTCGTTTAATTTACTTTAATTGGCTCATAAGGATAGTTAATTAAATATGATCTAATTAACTCAATTTGGTAATCAATTAAAATCAATCAATCAATCCTCACTAAATTCAATCAATTGAAACACGATAAAAGACTATGTCACATCCCAACTTCTTAGATATGATAGTCCTAGAACATAGGGAGACACAAGGACACCCATGCCCGTGAAACCCTCTCATGCATGGTTAAACACTACCTAGGATCGTACCAAAATCTCATGCATTAGCTTGAATGACCAACAATAAAGGAAATCCTTAACTAGTGGAAGATTAGTTTAAAAATATTTTTAATACAATCTATAAGAAAAAAAAAATTAAGACTCCAAATTAATCATCAAATGAATAATGTTCTAAAAAAAGCTCCTAGAGCATCTATGAGTAACTCTCCATGTCATAGTATATAAAATGACTTGGACAAGGAAATCTCCCAAGTGGAGTAGATTGCTTAAGCTATTACCATGCCTCCTCATAATTTTCACCTAAAACCACACAAGAAAAGGGGTGAGTGTAACAGCCCATACCCACCTTAGGAGTTTTGTAACAATTTACTTGAATTTAGAACTATTAGGACTAAGTTTGAGCTTTTATGAAAATTCATGTGTCATATGATTGATGAGTATGTGGCATGTTAGATTAGCTCTAATATGCATAATATGAATTATTATAGTGAAATAAGTGATTTATATGAAGTGCATAAGTATAAACTAATTTATTGCACATAAATTGAATTTTCATACACAAAGCAATTTTTAAGCATAAAATAATTTTATGAGTATTTTTAAAATATTTTTAAATAAATATTTTAGGAAAAATTTTAATGAAAATAATAAGAAAAATATTTCTTTTTTTAATTGCCTATAATCAGTCCTAAATTAAATAAAAGGCCCAATTTTCCAAAAGCTCACTACGCCAAAACACTTCTAATCCAGCTCATTAATGGCAAACTTGGAATTTTGCCAAAACCCTAAATATTTATAGCAAAATTCACACAGAGCTAGAGTAACAGCCACCATTCTATTATTCTTCATAATTTTTATAGAAATTCTCTAAAAAATATTCTCTCAACTGAAATTCACAATATGCTTTCAAACCTTGCAATTTCGTGATCATTTTCTTAAGTTTTTCTTTGTTTTCAATTTACTATTTAATTTTTATGAAACTGTGAACCCTCAATTTTTCACCCTTAGGATCCGACCGCATCTTGACACTTGCTAAGATTCATGCGCTACGCATACGGCGGTCTTGCTAGCCGATTAGCGGGTAGGGGTCAAGGGGGCAACGCCCCGTTGAAAAAAAAAATTCTTGAAACTTATACCTTTAGATGATTAGCACTCACTTATGAACCCATAGAATCAAACCAGACTTAAATCAGATAAAAAATGGGTGAGAATGGGCTGAAAAATGAATTGCGATAGCTCGCGGGCCTGTTACGGTAACTTGCAGCCGGCTGCGATAACTGTAGAGGTCCCCATGGTAGCTAATTAGCTACTGCAGCTAGCTTTGCAATAACTGCAGAGCACTCTGCAGTTACCGCAACGGGAGCACCAATTACAGCATCGAGCCTTTTTCAAAATCCTACTCGAAAACTGTTAATTTTTAGCCCCAAACTCCTCCTATAAAGACCTTGCACCTCATAACAGCTAAAGACACACAATTACATGCTTCTATGCTCTCTCTAAAACATTCTAAACCCTATTTCTAAGCTTTCCAATCATCAAAACCCTCTTCCTAAACCTCCAAATCTCTAAAATCCCATTCCAAAACCTCCTTCATCACATAAAACCCCATTCATGAGTTCCCTAATCACCTCAAACCTTATTCATAAGCTTCCAAATTATCCCAAAACCCCATTCATAAGCTCCTAATCACCCAAAGCCCTATCTCTAAGCTTCTTAATCAAAAAAAGGTGTGACTCAAGTTATTTCTTTCAAAGAGAATTCGTGGTGATCAAGCAAAGGTGTGATCCAAGTCCCTCCAAGAAGAGTTCATGCTATTCAAGAGTCCTTCTTTTAAAAAGAGTGCTTGTGCTATCCCTAAGTTAAGGTGGAACTTAGATTTGGTGCTAAACTTGCACCCTACGTTCCTCACTGCTGAAAGCCAAAGGTAAAAGTTCTTCTTTTTTCCTTTGTAATTTCAATTTCAAGATCTAAATCTGAAAAGATCTAATTTTTTGCTAATTAAAATATGATCTAATTAACAACATCCTTTAAGCCCTTTAAAATCAATCAAAACATAATAATAAAGCCTATGACTTAAAAACTCCTCCTTTACAAGAAGGAAGAACTGCGTGGAGTTTGATTCCCATTCAAAGGGATACGCAGGCTTGCCGTCTCTAAGACATTCATCTCCGCTAAAATTAACAACTTCTTCTCTCTATCACTTTCTTCACAAAGCTTAGGATTAAAATTGTTTTTCTTATATAAAAGTCAAAATTCAGTTCTTTTTATTAAAATCATTTTATTATTTTCCTTACTTTAGTTATTTAGATTATATTTGGGAATGTGTTCTTTTCCTAGAACCCATAAGGGCTAAAGGAAAGATCCCCTGTTTTAGTATTTTGACTTGTAATAGTTTTAAGTAGTTTCTCCCTTATCTTTTTGCATCTTGTGATTATCATTATCTCATATTTATCATGCATTGCATGAATAATATTTGTTTCATATATCATATTATATCTGTTCATGCATACATAAAAACTTATTTTTTAAAAGCTATTTTGTATTTAAGCCAAACTAATTTTTTTATATTGTTTTAACCAAAACCTAGTCCTCAAGCCCTCTTTGGTCATTCGAGGACTAGTGCTTTTCCTTGGAATAAATGGTATAATTTTGGAGTCAACCAAATTGGATTTTTCCTTTAATTTTCCTAAGTAAAATAAACAAAATTAAAGGGGTGACTCCTTTTGCAAATTACAACTTACAAAATACAATTAAAGTGGATACTCCTTTTGCAAATTCCAATCGTGATGTTTCTTCCAAATGGGCATTTCTGATTCCCTTTAGTGGATCAGACCGGATGCTCAGGCGAGGCCTTATAGCTAGTGACTCCACTGGGGACTTTCAAAATCTTATTCAAATAAAGGATAAAGCGGACTACTTTTGGTAAAATAAAAAGTTTGGCTTTTATTACAAAATGGCTTCTTCATTGATCATTACATTGGGCTCTTTGTCCAAAACCTTAGTTTCTTAGGAAAACAACGGATAGAAAGTAACATCAAGTGAGTAACCTTCCTTAGGTCTGCTTGCCGATAGTGAAATCATCCAGCCCATGACGTATCCGCTAATCCTTTTAGAGGTGTAATGAGTATGCACATACCGTTGGACCCACGCAAGGCTCCTTGACTCACAAGTGGTTAGGTATATCGCATCTCTAGTGTGATGGGTTCCTTTCAAGCTGCCCTTACCCCTTTCATGTGATAACTCATAGGACCTTCCTTTAGGATTGTATGAACCATAATACTAAACTTGGTATTTCATGAAACCTTTTTCAATCATTCATTCATACATGCATGCATAGATTGAACCTTGTGAAGAGTCTAAAACCTATCCAAACACCTTCACACTTAAAACCCATGGTCAAAACCCAAAACCTATGGTCCACCTAAGCCCATGGTCAAAACCCAAAACCTATAGTCCACTTAAACCCATGGTCAAAACCCGAAATCCATGGCCCACCTAAACTCATGGTCAAAACCCAAAACCCATGGTTCAACTAAACCCATAGTCCGATCCTACCCAAACCCATGTTAAACTTATGGTAAAAATAAACCCATATATGGTACCCCCATCCAAATCCGTAATCCTTGTCACTGACCTATCTCTATTCTAGCTTCATCCTTCATAATTCTTATCCAAGCTGAACACTGATCTAGCTTTCATCTTTCACAACCCTTACCCAAGCTAAGCACTAATCTAGCTTTATCCTTAACAATCCTTACCAAAGTTAAACACCTTCACTCTTACCCTTAATCATTACCCAAACTAAATGCTAACTTGGTTTCATCTTTTACATTACTATCCAAACCTATGTTTCCATTTAAGCCTATAGTCCAGTCCACCATTATCCAACTATCACCAAACCCATGGTCCACCCAACCTCCAAATCCATGGTACATCCATAACCCAATCGCAAAACCTATGGTCCCTCCATCCTTAAGCCCATGCTAAACCATCCATAAATTATGAATCCAATTACTTGAGGCTAAACTCTAACCTAGCCTTCCTAACTAAACTTTGGTTTCTCAAAAACTAAAATCCAATCTAGCCACTTAAAGCTAAAATTTGACCTAGATACTTAAAAGCTAAAATCCAACCTAGCCACTTAAAGCTAAAATCTGACCTAACCACCCAAAGCTAAAATTCGACCTAGTTCCCCTATCTAACATCACTCACCTCTACCCTCCTTTTTTCCATACCCAATCAACCTAGCCATAAGACACCGTCATCAATAAGCCTAACATCCTTGGCCCATTACTTTCAAAACCAATCCATTACCCCTAGATGACAAATGCTTATAAGCCTACCCTAAGCCCAATACTTTTGGCTCAACACACTACCTTAAGCTTAATATCTTTAGCCCCAGCACAATACCTTAAGCCCAATACCTTTGGCCCAATACACTATCTTAAGTCCAATACCTTCGGTTCAACCTGATACCTTAAGCTTGAGACCTTGACCTATGCATACCCATCTCATTGCTTCTTTTCCAAGCACTTACCTTATTCTTTAACTTAGTTTTAAAGGTACCAATGGAAAGCCTAACTGACACGAAAGCTATAACCAACCTATTTAAGAGGTAAGAAGAGAACCTTCAAGCTATTCTCATGTCTACCCTAGACACTCAATGAGCCAATTTCAATCAGTCTTTAGCTAGCCAACAATCTAATTTTAATAATACTATAATCCATCTTACTTCTACTTTTACTAATGCTTTGTGTTTCCAATGCCAACTTATCATCGATAAAGTGAAAGGAATGTTGAACCAAGCTAAGCCTATCAATGCTGCACCTACCATTGACATGACCCATGGTCTTACATCCTTAATTTTAAATACCAATGCCATTCTAGCCTTAGCCATGCCATCAGTCTTATATACTAACCTTGACTCTTCTTTGAATCATTTTCAAAGCAAGGAAAACCCCACCTCTTCTGCTATCAAAAGACCTTTAAACCTCAACATTGATGCACTAGAGCAAACCCTCACAATGAAAAAAGGGTGCAAAAAGAGCAATACCTCCACTCCCCTTACCTCTACTGAATAGAAGGATATGGACACCTACACTCCCCTTATTGATGTCGAGCAAGAGAGTATAAAGGTAACTGGCATGACTAGTAGGCGACCCTTGAAATCTCAACAAAGGGCTTTCACAGATTTGGGAGTTCCATTAGCAGTAGTTTATAAGAAGGCTTTAAAGACAAGAATGGTAAAACCCCTGGAACTAAGAATCCCTCCTAATCCCTTACCAAAGAGCTACCACCCCAATGAGTATTGTGAATATCATCAAGGAGCGGGGCACCAAATCAATGCATGTAAAGCTTTGAAACATAGAATCTAGGATCTGATTGATAGTGGAGATATCAGCCCCTTAAAGCAAGACGAAGACCTTAATTCAACCCTATGTAGCATAACATGGAGGAGTTCAAGCCTAACTAATTTGACTTGCCTGAGGTTGAATTGCAAATCTAAGTCTGAGTCTAAGCCTAAGCCTAAAAGTCTGAGTTTAAGTATGAATCTGAGTCTATCATTTGCCTAAAAGTCTGAGTCTAAGTTTTAGTCTGAGTTTGTCATTTTATTTTATTTTGTCAACCATATCAGTCTCTTTTTTTGTTAATTTATAATAAAGTTTCCTTTATAGTAATGCATCTATGTTTTCTTTTCATTATTTATGCATTAACTTTCTTATATTCCTTGATTGAATCTGACATGGATGAGCTTAAAAAAAAAAAAAGGAAAAGAAAAGAAAAGAAAAGAAAATGAAGAAAAAAGGGGGTAAAGATTAAATCCACCACAATCAAAATGTGGGGGTGTCCTCATTCTCTTGAATTAATAAACGCTTCACAAGCTCCTAACCAAAGAAGGACCTCTCATCAAATAGTTGAAGCACAAGGATCAAGTAAATGTAATTACCTATTGCACAATTGGGTAATCAAATGATGCACCCCAACAAGGGGCGACAAGTTTAAAGAAGACCTCTGTCAAACCCAGAATTCAAAGATCAGAGCCTCTCGACATGAAGAAAAATAGCAAACCATGGTGGAATACTTTCTCCCCAAATTTTATGAATCCAAGCTCATTAAGTTGAAAATCTGAAAGGGCAACTTAGACAAAAGTTAGAGCTAAAAAAAAAAAAGAGGAGAGAGAAAGAGAGAGAGAGAGAGACAGAGAGAGAGAAAGCTCATCCAAGTCACCTTCCCTTATATCTAAAGTTGTTAAATTATCAATCTGTCTGGTCTCATGTCTCCAAAGTCATCCTTCCTCCTCAAAGGCTCGTTCTTTAAAGTTATGCTATTTTCTATGCCCTTATCTTACAATAGGGCCATGTCTTCCTAGAACATTATTATTTATTGTCAATCCATCCCATCACTTAGTTCAAAGAGTTAATACATATCTCCCATCCATCACATCCCTATCTCTCATTTGGGACCATGATCCTTAAGTTGTCTTCCTCCATTAGCCCTTTAGCCATTCCTAAGGGCTTATTATTTTAGCCAATGCAGTCAGTGTGTCATCAAGTCAAACCAATTAAGTGTCATTCCAAGAGTCTCTTCAATCTCAAACAACTAGAAAAGCTTGACTTGCTCTTTCCATGATTTATGCTACAAAAGCAAAACCATACAACCTCTATTTTTCTTTTCAGAAGTTTCAGCTTGCCTTTAAACCATTCTCGAACTTTTTCATCCCAAGCATCATTTGCAAATCATACCACCATTTCAAGCTCAAGCCATATACCACCTTTTGGCAAAATCTCATCATGGGCAGAACCAAAAATCCCAAATCTCTCAAGACTCATCATCTTTGAATTTAGTTTCCTTGGCAAAACTAGAACTCTTGGCATATCTCCTAAAGCCTATCATCCTTAAGTTGATTAAAAAGGACTCGAACCAATTAAGGCCCATCTCATGCCTTTTTGGTAAATATCTCATAATCTTTGAAAGATTAAATTGGCAAAGCACATAAACCCTAAGAATCAAAGCCTCTTCAAGCCTGCAAACTATTCTGATGCAACCATGACTAAGGGCAAACCCTTATCCATGAGCCTATGGTATCCTTGTGACCAAAACCTATAGCACCATACCTAAGCCAAAGCCAGTCATCCAAAGCACCCTCGTAGAAAACTATCCTCAACACTTAGAAGCCTTCACCTTGAAGCCTAAATTTAGAAGCCTTCACCATGAAGCCTAAAACCAAAAGCCTTCACCGTAAAGCCCAAATCTAGAAGCCTTCGCCATGAAGCCCAAACCAAGAAGCCTTTGCCATAAAATCCAAACCAAGAAGCCTTCACCATAAAGCTCACCCCCAAAAAATTCTTCACCATGAAGCCCACTCCTAAAAGGTCTTCATGATCTCCTCTAAAGCAAAATCTAACTGAGCCTTTTAAATTGATTGCCTAGCCTGACCTTTTCCTCTAAGCCAAGAGTAGCCTTTTAGGTTTAGCATCCTAACCTGATCTCTCTAACCAAGCCTTGCAAATGAACTCACCAGAAGGCCATAACTTCACCTAGCATCTAATATGATCTCTCACAAAGCCAAACCAGACTGAGCTTCTAAATGAACCTAGCCGAACCTAACTCAGCCTTCTAAGATAATGCACTCATTCTAAACAAATCTCTCCTAAAGCCAAAACTAAAATGCCATAAACTAACCAAGCCAATTGCAAGACCTGACCTTCCCCAAAACTAGACCTGACCTAAATCCTTATCGTCTCAAAGGACTTGACCCCCCTATTCAAGCTTTCCAATTCAACCTTAAGCCAAACATTATTGCAAACTGAACACACCTAAACCCTACCTGGCCTTTTCTAGGCATACTTGGTTTAACCTCCCAAAGTGACTTTAATAATAGCCATTGAGCAACTAGCCTCATACCTAACATGCCCATCTCACCTCTAAGCTACACGATCAACCAAAAAACCAAATTGCTTTCCTTTATCATCCTAAAGTGGGGGCACCTCCCTTTCAAATATTATTCACCTTTCCAAAGTGGGGGCATCTTTCTCCCAGAAGCTCAGCACTCTCCTACCAAACTAACCCTTTATAGGTTCAAGGTATCCAATCATTGCATAATCAGATGCATTTCACGATAGAATAAGTTGTAAGTCAGACTGTCGAATCAAAATGGATCATCTCTTTCCTACTAGATAGGGTCATCATCATTCCTACCAGACAAGAATATCATTTTTTAGCTCATACCAGAAAGGACAACCTTAGGATTCATACCTTAAATCTGAATTAGGTGTCCCTTTTGATCAAACCCATCCTAAGATAGCCTTAGGATTCATACCTTAAATTTAAATTAGGTATCTCTTTTAAATCGGACTCATCCTAAGATAGCCTTAGGATTCATACCTTAAATGTGAATTAGGTATCCTTTTTTATCAGACCCATCCTAAGATAGCCTTAGGATTTATACCTTAAATATGAATTAGGTATCCCTTCTTATCAAACCCATCCTAGGATAGCCTTAGGATTTATATCTTAAATTTGAATTAGGTATCCCCTTTTATCAAACCCATTCTAAGATAGCCTTAGGATTTATACCTTAAGTCTGAATTAGGTATCCCCTTTTATTAGATCCATCATAGGATAACCTTAGGATCCATACCTTAAATCTGAATTAGTTATCTCTTTTAAATTGGACTCGTCCTAGGATAGGATTTATACTATCCTTTTTTATCAGACCCATTCTAAGATAGCCTTAGGATTCATACCTTAAATCTAAATTAGGTATCCCTTTTTATCAGACCCATCCTAGGATAGCCTTAGGATTCATACCTTAAATTTGAATTAGGTATCCCCTTTTATCAGACCCATCCTAGGATAGCCTTAGGATCCATACCTTAAATCTGAATTAGGTATCTCTTTTAAATCGGACTCATCCTAAGATAGCCTTAGGATTTATACCTTAAATCTAAATTAAGTATCCTTTTTTATCAGACCCATCCTAGGATAGCCTTAAGATTTATACCTTAAATCTGAATTAGGTATCCCTTTTAGGATAACCTTAGGATTTTTACCTTAAATCTGAATTAGGTATCCCTTTTGTTCAGACCCATCCTAGGATAGCCTTAGGATTCATACCTTAAGTCTGAATTAGGTATCCTTTTTTATTAGACCCATCCTAGGATAGCCTTAGGATCATTTAACCCATAAATGTTTAGATCATCTAAGCATCCTTGTGGTACCTTTTTTCACTAACCATTTTCACCCAAACATGTCTAAACACTAACTTAGGCATCCATTTGGTTCATCTTACCATCCCTTATTCTAGGGTTCACTATCATTAGAATCGCCTTTTGCTCAAAGCCAATCTTGATGAGGGGGTAGCTGTGAACCCTCAATTTTGCATCCTTAGGATCTGACTGTAGCTCGACACTTGCTAAGGTTCATGCGCTACGCATATAGTGGTCTCGCTAGCCGATTAGTGGGCAGGGTTCAAGGGGGCAGCGTCCTGTTGAAAAAAAAAATTTCTTGAAACTTGCACCTTTAGATGATTAGCACTCGATTATGAACCCATAAAATCAAACCGGGCTCAAATCGGATAAAAAGGCAGTGAGAACGGGCTGAAAAATGAACTATGGTAGCCCGCGGGCCCGCTTTGATAACTCGCAGTCGGCTGCAGTTACCACAGAGGTCCCTGTGGTAGCCAATTAGCTACCACAGCCAGCTCTGTAGTAACTATAGAGCACTTTGCGGTTACCGCAACCGGCGCACCAGTTACCGCACCGAGCCTTTTTCAGAATCCTACCCGAAAACTGTTAATTTTTAGCTCCAAACTGCTCCTATAAAGACCTTGCACCTCATAATAGCTAAAGACACACAATTACATGCTTCTATGCTCTCCTTAAAACTTTCTAAACCCTATTTCTAAGCTTTCCAATCATTAAAACCCTCTTCCTAAACCTACAAATCTCTAAAACCCCATTCCAAAACCTCCTCCATCACATAAAACCCCATTTACAAGTTCACTAATCACCTCAAACCTTATTCATAAGCTTCCAAATCATCTCAAAACCCCATTCATAAGCTCCTAATCACCCAAAACCCCATCTCTAAGCTTCTTAATCAAGAAAAGGTGCGACTCAAGTTATTTCTTTCAAAGAGAATTTGTGGTAATCAAGCAAAGGTGTGATCCAAGTCCCTCCAAGAAGAGTTTGTGCTGTTCAAGAGTCCTTCTAAAAAGAGTGCTCATACTATCCCTAAGTTAAGGTGGAACTTAGATCTGGTGCCAAACTCGCTCCTTACGTTCCTCGTTGCTGAAAGCTAAAGGTAAAAGTTCTTCTCCTTTCCTTTGCAATTTCAATTTCAAGATCTAAATTTGAAAAGATCTATTTTTTTGCTAATTAAAATTTGACCTAATTAACAAAATCCCTTAAGCCCTTTAAAGTCAATCAAAACATGATAATAAAGGCTATGACTTAAAAAACCCCTCTTTTGCACGAAGGAAGAACTGTGTAGAATTTCATTCCCGTTCAAAGGGATACATAGGCTTGCCATCTCTAAGGCATTCAACTTTGCTAAAATTAACAACTTCTTCTCTCTATCATCTTCTTCACATAGCTTAGGATTAAAATTGTTTTTATTAAATAAAAGTCAAAATTTAGTTCTTTTTATTAAAATCATTTTATTATTTTCCTTAATTTAGTTATTTAGATTATATTTGGGGAATGTGTTCTTTTCCTAGAACCCATAAGGGCTAGAGGAAAGATCCCCTGTTTTAGTATTTTGACTTGTAATAGTTTTAAGTAGTTTCTCCCTTATCTTTTTTGCATCTTGTGATTATCATTATCTCATATTTGTCATGCATTACATGAGTAACATTTGTTTCATACATCATATTATATCTGTTCATGCATACATAAAAACTTCTTTTTTAAAAGCTATTCTGCATTTAAGCCAAACTATTTTCTTTGTATTGTTTTAACCAAAACCTAGTCCCCGAGCCCTCTTTGGTCATTCAAGGACTAATGCTTTTCCTTGGAATAAATGGTATAATTTTGGAGTCAACCAAATTGGGTTTTTTCCTTCAATTTTCCCAACTAAAATAAATAAAATTAAAGTGGTGACTCCTTTTGCAAATTACAACTTACAAAATACAATTTTTTTGAACTTATAGCGGGTTCTAATTGTGATGTTTCTCCCAAATGGGCATTGTCGATTCCCTTTAGCGGATCAGATCGGGTGCTCGGGCGAGGCCTCACAGAAACTAATCATGAGAAACCTATTTTGGGCTATTAATTTATTTTTTTTATTAATTAAATTTGGTCTAGGTAATTATTTTGAAGGAGAAACTGATTTTTCACTGAAATCACAACTTTTTCTTCGTACATCCACCAAAGGTGAACCCTAAAACTTAAAGTTGGAATTTTTATGCATAAATATATAGGGAGGCTGCTGATTTGTATGTGTTTGTATTCTAAATTGATTTTTGTTGTGTTTAGATGAAAAATATTGATTTAAATCATATTTTTGTATATTACTATAATGATAAAAAAAATAAGAAAAGCAAGAAAATTCATGGTTTTCACACTAGAACTCAAAAATTGGAATTTTCATGTATAAAGATTACAAGAGGTACCAATTCATATATATTATTATTCTAAAATGATTTTATTCATGTTTGTATGAAAAATATTTGTTTAAATAATGTGTTTGCATATTACTGTAATGAACAGAAAGTGCGAAAAGTGAGAAAATTCATGTTTTTACTTAATAGGTGCATTCAGCCAACATTGGGATTTTAATCCCAATGTCTATAATTTTTGTATGATATATTTTAGTGATTATTGACATGTATATTTGAATGGTAAGTGATTTAATTGCATATTAGTTGAATGATTAACTGTAGACAAACCTAGAGACAATTCGGCCTACCTAAGGTTTACTAACCCTATTACTATGTTATGATTAATATTTTTATATGATTAAGTAACAAGTGAAATATGTTTTGTGATGAGTTAATAGTGAATTAGTGATCTTAAATTGACTATGAGATGGATGGTATGATTTGTTCAAAAGAGATAAGCATGACTCTTCAAGGTTACTTGTTAAGTTGATATATATGTAAAGTGTTAAGTGTACTAAGTTAAATGTTAAATGGAATTAATATTAAGATCATGATATATTATGTTTGACTTTAGAAACATCATAGTATGAGTTATAATGTGATTTAATGTGAGCCTATGAAGGCTAAGTGTGTAAGACTTTAAAAGTTAACATGTTATGTACAAGTGATGAGTGCACTTCTAAGTGCAACTCCAAGTATATATGAATGATATATATGCATGGGGTAGTTATGGTTTAGGATAGCATGATGATTACGCAAATAATAAGTATAAATTAAATATTATGTTAGAGCTTGAGGAGTAGTAGAAGTTCAAGGGGCTATAAGTACTAAAAGTAAAGGAACCACAAGGTGAGTAAATATTATGTTCTTATTACAAGTACAAGCTATCTTGACATGTGAACCTTTGAAATTCTTGAGACCCAAGTTCTTTTCTATTTTCAATTACAACTATATGACTTTTTTTATTAAGCTTGAGTTGCCAAAGGAAAATTCGTCCAAAACATTTTTGAATATCCAATGATAATAAAGAACCTTTGTGATTATTGCCCTAACTTGTATTCCTTATGGAACTACACTGTTATTTATTATTTGTTTGATAAGCTAAACATCTATTGTTATTGTGCCACATGTGATTGCATTTCTTTAATGTTATTTTTATAAGTGATTATCATTAGCTCTAGTTATGGTACTAATAACCCTTTTTAAGCAGAAATCCTCGTGTCGATGCAGGTAATCATCGAAACCTATGCATACGGTCTTAACCCAATGGATAAGGGTAGTGTATCCACCTCAGCTTGAAGGGGCAGTTTTAGTAGTGGAGCCTAATCAAATTCATGCTTTTCTACATGTTAAGAGTTGGGATTTGGTTTGATGCCACGTCTCCTCTATGTGTTTGAGTGAATATGGCAAAAGCTCTCACTCTGTACGTGCTATATGTGATTTCTATGAACCTTGATAAATTACAAACTTTGAACCATGAGCTATCAATCATGAATTGTGAATCATGAACTATGAGTTATAAGTTATGAGCCCTTTCTAAGGGACATGTGTTATTGTGTAAGCTATATTGTTTACTCATTAAGATCATCTATCTCACCCCTTTTCCTTGTGTGGTTCTAGGTGAGCATTATGAGGAGGCAAAGTGATGGCTTAAGCAATCTACTCCGCTTAGGGAATTTCCTTGTCAATAATTATTATTGTGCCATAATATGATGAGTCTCTCAATACTCCAAGAGTCCTTATATTGGGAGTTTTATTTTTAGAATATTATTTATTTGATAGTTTATTTAGAGTCTTAAATATTCTTTTCATAAGGATTGTATTTAAAAAGTATTTTTTTTAAAATTATTTTTCAGCTAGTTAAAATTTTCCTTATTATTAGATAATAAAGTTAATGCATGAGACTTTGGTAAGATCATAAGCAAATGTTATTTTGTACATAAGTGGGTTCTAGGGCATAGGTGACCTTTTGTCTCCCTATGTTCTAGGACTATCATATCTTTAAAATTAGGATGTGACAAAGTTGGTATCAAAGTTATAGTTTTTAAGTATAGTTAAGACTTGTCTATTTATTGGATTGATTAAGTATAATCTTGGAGTATAGGAATTTTCCTATCATGTCACTTACAGTCTATCACTAGTATAGTTTCATGAAATCCTAATAAACTGTAGTACTCCTTGTTATTGTTTGTGTGCCGTAGGATTCTTTTACCAGATGACCAATAAGATTACCCTTGTTGGAATACCATGACCTAAAGCATTGTGTGTGGCATGTAAGAGGACTTGGAGAGAGATGTATGAGAAAGTCCTACCTATGATTCACAGTAAGGAAGAAAATATGCCCGAAGAAGAGGATCTTGAGGAGCATTTGGACTATGATTGGGTTTATGGTAAGATTCAAAAACTGGAAAGTGACTAGTTAGATTTGATGGAGGAAAATCAATGTTTTGGCTCTTAGTTCATGCTTTAAGGGAGGATTTAGAACAACTTAAGACTAAAGATGTTGAGCAGATGGGAGATCATACACCTAAAGATTATGGCTACTTGCCATCTAAGACTTTGTCCTTGAAGAGTTGCACACCAGATAAAGATTTACTTTTCTATAAATGTCATGGATTCGGTCACATTTTTGCTAATTGTCCTCATATTGATTATTTGCCTGAGTGACCCTGGAAGATACCTGACATTCACCTTGACAAGGGACATATTTGAGATTTGAATTGGTAGTTAATAACTATTGGCCTGGTGGTATAGGATTTATACGATGCGAATAATACTATTTGATTGCTTAGCAACTTAGTATGGAAAGGTTTCTTTTGACATAATTGACTTATGTATGATAAGGAAATTCATGATGCTATAAGTTATATGCTATATGATTATGATACATAATACATGCGATGATATGTGATATACACTATGTGATATGTGATATGAGATGTGATATGATATGATGTGCACTCATGCAAAGTGCATGGTAAGTATGATGGGTTAGAAGGAAGTTAGCACTAAATTCCCTTATAGTTATAGCAGAATGCCTCCCAAGAAGAAAGTCCACATAGCTGCCTAACCTGTTAGGGCTAGTGAGGATACGATATTGGACACTACATGGAATGCTACCTTTACACCTATAAGGTCAAGAGAGAAATCTAACTCGAGGGCACCGACCATGGGCTTTAGTGAGCAAGGCTATTTGCAAGAGGCTCATGCTATGCGCGAGGAAATGAGGGACTTGGGCAAGGAATTGGATGAGCTGCGAGCTCAAAGGCAGAAAGTGACACCAACATAAGAAAGGAATAGAGCTCCACCTCCTGTGGTGGTGGCACTTGCATGGTGGGAAAGGAAGCGGCTCCTCAATGAAGGGATGATTGTCTTAGAGTTCAAGAAGCTACAGCCACCTACCTTCTACAGTGAGAAGAGTCATGACCCTTATGAATTCTTAGATGAGATGGACAAGCTAGTATGTTGATTGTCATGCACGGATGCTTAGGTAAATGAGTTGGTAGGACTCCATCTCAAGAAGAAGGCATGGTATTGGTATAAAAGGAATATTGAGGAGTGACTATATAGAGCTGACCCACCTATATGGGCAGAGTTTAAGCAAGAGATGATGGATTAGTTCTTCCCTAAAGGTGAAAGGCAAGATAGGGCACTTCAGTTCGAACAATTGAAGTAGAAATATGGAATGTCAATTTTGGAGTATGCTAAAGAGTTTAATTGACTTAGCAAGTACACTGTCAACATCGTTCCTGCCAAAGCCAGCCATGTCAACCACTTTCTAAGAGGGTTGATCACACCTCTATTCAACTCTTTAGCAGCAATTGAATTCTTGACCTTGGCTAAGTTGATAGGTAAGGACATAATAATGGAAAAGAATATAAGGTTGAGAGGGCCGAACGAGCAGAATGTAATCAAAAGGGTAGGCATAAGAACAAGGGCCATAGAGGCCAGCATAATGGAGGAGGAGGACTAGGAAAGGAATCTTTACCTACAATCTCAACACTTGCAAAGAGCAATGGTCAATCGAAGAAGCTTCCTACTTGTGGCCATTATGGCAAGCTGCATTCTAGAGTTTGTCGAAAGGTCTCTGGCGCATGTTTGAGGTACAGACAAATGGGTCACCTCATCAAAGACTGTCCAATGATGAGGAATATGGGAAATGCAACCTCATCCCCTCCACCAACTAGACCATACCAATCTCAAGGGCAAGAGCAAAGAGTAAGGGACTAGCCGCTGGAAACACATCGGGAGCGAACAACAAGAGCAAAGGTGTAACAACCCACACCCACTCTAGGAATTTCCGTGATAAATTGCTTGATTTAGAACTAGTAAGGTTAAGTGTGTGTGCTGGTGTGAAAATTTATGATCTAAGTGATTGATGAGTATGTGGCATATTAAATTAATTTTAATATGCATAATATGTGTTGCTATTGTGAAATAAATGATTTACATCAAGTGCATTTGCATAAAAGAATTTTTTTTAAATAAAATGAATTTTCATGCATAAGACAATTTTTAAGTATAAAATAATTTTATGAGTATTTTTAAAATATTTTTTTAAATAAATATTTTTGAGAAAAATGTTCCAGAATTAATAAGAAAAATATCCTTTTTATTTTAATTCCATTCAACTGAAATTTTTAAAGGAAAAGCCCAAATACCCAAAAGCCCACTACACAAAAATTCTCCTAACCTATTTCATTAAGGGTAATAGTGGAAATTCCACTCTAACCCTAATATATATTCCAATTTTTGGCCAAACAAGGGTTTCCAGCAGCCATTCTCTTATTCTTTCTATATTTTGGTAGAAAAACCTCTCAAAATAATTCTCTCTATCGAAATATTGAAAACACTTTTCCGTTTCACGATTTCATGGCCGTAATTGTAAGTTTTTATTCTCTTTCGATTTCTAAACTAATTTCTATGAAATAAATTATGGAAAAATTATTTTAAACTATTTGATTACTGATTTCTATAGATTCAATTCTATTTGAGTGAATTTTAGGGAGAAAAAATTTATTTTCTACCGAAAACATGATTCTTTCCGCAAGATTTCTCCAAAGGTGAATTCTATAACTTAAAATCACAATTTTATTGCATAACATCATAAAGGCAGGGGGTGGGGGGCAATTTGTGCATGGATGTATTCTAAACTAATTTTTGATTTGTTTTGATAAAAAATATTGGATTAAATAATATTTCTGCATATTTCTGTCATGACCAAAAAGTTTCAAAAAATAAAAGAATTCAAGGTTTTCGTGTTAGAACATGGAAATTGGAAAATTTTATTCTTTCATGAATATATGGCTGCCAATTTGTATGAATTGGTGTTCTAATATGATATTTTTTTTGTTTAGATGAAAAATAATGATTTGAATCATGTGTCTATTTATCGCTTAAATGAACGAAATGCGCGGAAACTCATGATTTTTCACCTAAGCCTCTGAACTTGGATTTTTTTTGTATAAACCCTATCTATGGCTGCCGATTCATGAAGGAATGTGTTCTAAACTGATATTTCTATGATTGAATGAAAAATTATGGTTTAAACAACCCGTTTGCATATTTCTGAAATGACCAGAAAATACTGAAAATAAGAAAACTTATGTTTTTATGCACTATAATACAAAAGATTGAATTTTTATATATTAATAACACCAATAGTGGCTAATTCCTATGAATTTATATTCTAGAATGATTTTTGTTATGTTTACATGAAAAATCTTGGTTCAAACCATGTTTTTACATATTTCTGAAATAGACGGAAAGCACGAACAGAAGAAGAATTTGGTTTTTACCTTAATGATGCATTCGGCCTACATGAACAATTTTGTCCAAATGTTTATAAATTTTATGTGATGTGTCTTGGTGATTGTTGACATGTATGTATGTATAATAAATGATAAAATTGCATGTTAGTTGAAGGTATGATCCTAGATAACCTTAAATGCGTTTTGGTATACTTAAGGTATATTTAAGGTATCTTAACCTTATAATGTGATTAGAATGCAAATGTGATTGAGGCATTTGGAACTAGATGTTATGATGTCTTGATGATGAACATATGATTTTGAGTTAATGAAGTGAAAGGGATCATAAGAGTTAAGCATGATGTTCGAAGGATTAATGGTTAAGTTGACATGTATGGAAATGTAAAGTGAACTAAGATAATTGAAAAGTGAATTGATATTGAGATAATGATATTGTGATGACCTTAGAAAGGTATTGATATGATTGCAATGTGTTTTCATATGAGCTTATGAGGCCTAAGTATGCAAGACTTTTAAATTCAACGTGCTATGTGCAAGTGATGAGTACACCTATGTGTGGACTCTAAGTGTATGTGTATGCTATATATGCATGGGTAGTTATGGGATAGAAGCATCATGAGTATATAAATACTAAGTATTAAATCAAATATTATGATAGAGTTTGAGGAGCTTTAGAAGTGCAAAAGGGACTACGTGTACTAGGAGCAAAGGAACCCCAAGGTGAGTAAACACTATGTTCATGTTACAAGTGCAAGTAACATTTTATTATGTTACAAATATGTGATATCATCTTATGTGAGCCTTGTGATCTTTGAAACCCAAGTTCTTTCTATTTTAAATATTATTATATGATTTCTTTGTCAATCTTGGGTTGCCAAAGGACATTTGGTTCAAAACTATTTTGCTATCCAATGAGAAATTCTTGTGATTAACACCCTAACTTGTATTCTTTCTGCAACTACACTTTCATTGTATCATTGTTTGAAAGCCAAACTACTATTGATATTGAATTACATGTTATTGTTGCCTTGTGTGATATTGTTAATTGTGTTTACCAATAGCTCTAGCTATGGTACCTTTACCCTTTAGACAGAATCCTCGTGCCAATATGGGTAATCATCAGAACCTGTGCGCACGGTCTTAACCTGATGGATAGGGGTAGTGTATCCACCTCAGCTAGAAGGGGTGGTTCTAGCTGTGGGGCCTAATTTGCTTCACGCTTTCTATGTGATAGGAGTTGGAATTTGGTATAAGGCCACCTCTCCTCTATGTGTTCGAGTGATACAGCAATAGCCTTCATTCTCTACGTGTTATAAGTGCGATTTCTGCAAACTTGCCCAATTGAACCCTTGCTAAATTGCAACCTGATTCATGAGTTATAAACCATGAACTATGTGTTCAGGCTATGTGTTTCCTTTCAAAGGACTATGTGATAATGTATGTGCCTTTTTGTTTATTCATTGAGATCATCTATTTCACCCCTTTTCCTTATGTGGTTCCAGGTGAGCAAATGTGAGGAGGCAAGGTGATGGCTCAACCATTCTACTTCGCTTGGGGAATTCCTTATCTGAGTTATCAATAATATTATGTTTATGAAGTCTTGTCTTTAGGTGCTCCGGGAATGTTGATTGATACTTATCGAGATTTATATTAATTCCCTTATGGATTTTATATGTACTGATTTATTTTAAGTCTTCCGCAATTTATGGTATTTATCTAAATGGTTTAAATGAGTTAATGAAGAAGTTTCGATAAGATCCTAAGCATGATTGTTATATGTTAATGGGTTCTACGGGCGTGGGTGACCTTATGTCTTCCCATGTTCTAGGACCATCGTATCTCATAAGATTAGGATATGACAAAAGTGGTATTAGAGCTGTAGTTTTTAAAAGTCTAGTTTAGGCTTGTTGTATACAAGTTGTTTAAGTAAAATCCTAAAGCATAGGAATTTTCTTGTCATGTCACTTGCAATCTATTGCTAGCATAGTTTCACGAAATCCTAGTAGATTTTAGTAATCCTTGTTATTGTTTGCTTGCCTTATGATTCTTCTGATAGATGACCAAGAAGATTACGCTTGCTCGAGGACCACGACCGAGAGCACCCCGTGTGACTTGTAAGAGGACTTGGCCAGAGATGCTTGAGAAAGTTGTAACTGTGATTCGCCCTGTGAAAGAGAAGACCCCTAACGAAGAAGAGGACCTCAAGGAGCACTTAGAACCTGATTAGGTATATAGTAAAGTTCAGAAATTGGAGGATAATTGTTCATACTTAAAGGAGGAAAACCGATGTCTTAAGGTAATGATTCATGCACTAAGAGAGGATATGGAGCAACTCAGGTCAGGGATTATTGAGCATAGACGAGACTACTTGCTAGTAAGGTCTGTATCTTCAGCTAATCGCCATCAAATGGAGATCTTCTTTGTTATCGATGTGGCAGCAGTGGCCATGTCGCTCTTGATTGCTATGGAGGTGGACACGATAATTAGGTTGAGTAGATATGATGATCGACGTAATGGCATAGCACTTTATATGATATGAATGATTTTCCTTGATTGCCTAAGTTACCTAGGATGAGATGATTTCCTTTATTATTATGCTATAGTGTGATATTATAAGATATATGCTATATGATTATGATATGTGATATGTGTAAAAATATATGATATACGATTCATACATGACATGTGCTTAGTGATGTGACATGGTAAATGTATGATAATGTGTGCTACGATAAGGGGGAGGTTAAATGGGTTAGGATAGGGGATTTGTACTAAATTCCCTTATTATGATAGATAGAATGCCTCCTAAGAAGAAGGTTGGCACAGTCGCCTAATCTGTTAGGGCTAATGATGATGTTATATTGGACACCGCATCGAATGCTGCCTCTGCACCTATACGGTCAAGAGAAAGATCCAACTCGAGGGCATCAACTATGGGCTCTAGTGAGCAAGCGACTTCGCAAGAAGTGCATGCCATGCGTGAAGAAATGAGAGATTTGCGTAAGGAACTGGACAATCTATGAGCTCAAAGGCGGGAAGCGCCGCCAACTCAAGAAAGGAATGGAGTTACACCACCTGCAGTAGTGACACCTGCTCGGAGAGAGAGGAAATGACTACCTGATGAGGGAATGACCGTGGCAGAATTTAAGAAGCTGCAACTGCCTACTTTTTATGGTGAGGAAGGAGATGACCCTCACAAATTTTTGGATGAGATGGATAAGCTAGTCCGTCGTTTATCTTGCTTAAATGCTCAAGTTATTGGGTTGGTAGGACTCCAACTCAAGAAAGAAGCTTGGTATTGGTATGAGAGGAATATCGAAGAATAACTTTACGAGGCTGAACCACCTATGTGGGTAGAGTTTAAGTAAGAAGTAATGGATCAGTTCTTGCCAGAAGGGGAAAGGCAAGATAGGGCATTGCAGTTTGAGCAACTAAAACAAAGGCCAAAATGTCCGTGTCGAATTATGCTAAGGAGTTTAGTCGACTTAGTTGATTCGCTGTCAACATCGTTCCTACTGAAGCAAGTCGCATCAATCGTTTCCTTAGAGGACTAATTTTGCCTCTATTCAATTTGTTGGCAGCAATCGAGTTTCCAACCTTAGCCAAGCTCATAGACAAGGCCAAGGTCATGGAAAAGAGATATGAGGTGGAGAGAGCCGAACGAGATAAACGAGACCAGAAGGGAAGGCATAAGAACAAAGGTCATAAAGGACAGCATGGAAATAGGGGGGAGCAAAAGAAGGAGTTTCCATCATCTGGACCACGAAATGGTCAAACCAAGCAAGAGATCCCCATATGTGGCAAATGTGGAAGGAAACATTTTGGAATCTGTCGAAAAGATACTGACGCTTGCCTTAGGTGTGGGCAAATGGGGCACTTCATAAAGGACTGCCTGCAGATGAGGAGTCAAAGGAATAGGACCATGGTACAACCACAACCTAAGCCATTTCAAACGCAAGGACAAGGAGTCAAAGACAAAGGACCAATGGTTGGGAATGCACCAACGACAGAAAATAAGGGCAAAGGTGCAGTCTTCGCATTAAATCTGCAAGAGGTTCGCGATTCATACACCGCCATCATAGGTATCATCCCCATCCAAAGTTCTAGCATAAAATGTTTAATTGATTATGGTGCTACCCATTCATTTGTCTCGCCTTGTTTTGCTAAGTATTTGGGTGTAGATAAGGAATTGATGAGTGAATCGTTAGTAATAGCAACTCCTTTAGGGGAAGTGATGGAAGTAAAGTATAAGTATAAGGGATGCAATGTAGACATTAATGGACAAACACTTCTGGTAGTGTTGCTAGAATTGGACATACTAGAATTCGATGTGATATTAGGGATGGACTGGTTATATGAGCATGGAGCTCATATCGACTGTAGGAAGAAACTTGTCAAGTTTTGAACTAGAGATGGGAAGGAGTTTGTGTACTAAGGAGATAGGAATAAGAATCCTCTGAACTTGATATCGGCCTTAGGAGCGAGGCGGATGTTAAAGAAAGGATGCCAAATGTATCTAGCCCACGTAGTAGACACTGGCAAAGAAGCTGCCATTTGAGACAAGAGCATTCCAGTAGTGGACAAGTTTGTGGATGTCTTTCCAGAAGATTTACCCGGATTACCCGATGATCATGAGATCAAGTTCAACATCGAATTGCTACCCGGTACATAACCGATATCGATACCGCCATATCGTATGGTACCAATGGAGCTGAAGGAGTTAAAGACGTAATTGCATGACCTACTCAATAAGGGCTTCATTCGACCAAGCAGTTCACCATGGGGCGCTCCAGTGTTGTTTGTGAAAAAGAAAGATGGATCGTTCCGAATGTGCATCGACTATCGTCTACTTAACAAAGTCACTATGAAGAATAGATACCCATTGCCGAGGATTGATGATCTTTTTGATCAACTGCAAGGAGCTGGTCACTTCTCTAAGATTGACTTAAGGTCTGGCTATCATCAACTAAAGATCCGAGGAGAAGATATCTGCAAGACTGCCTTCCATACTAGATATGGACACTATGAGTTCACAGTTTTACCATTCGGTTTGATGAATGCTCCTATTGCTTTCATGGACTTGATGAATCAAATTTTTAAGCCATTCCTTGACAAGTTCGTGATTGTGTTCATCGATGACATCCTGATCTACTCAAAGAATAAAGAGGAATATGAAGAACATCTGAGGATCATGCTTCAAATGTTACATGATCACCAACTCTACGCTAAGTTATCTAAGTGTAAGTTTTGGATGGAATCGAACAACTTTTTTAGACATGTAGTAAGTAAGGAAGGAATTCAAGTTGATCCTAAGAAAGTTGAAGCAGTAGTGAATTGGCTAAGGCCCATAATAGTTTCTGAAGTATGAAGTTTCTTGGGCATGGCGGGATATTATCGTAGATTCATATAGGACTTTTCTAAGATAGCAGCCCTAATGACTAAGTTGACAAGAAAACAAGTTAAGTTCAATTAGGAAGAGTCCTGTGAGAAGAGTTTTCAGAAACTTAAAGAGTGTTTGGTATCGGCACCAGTTTTGACATTACCGAAAGGAGAAGAAGGATTCACAGTCTATTGCGATGCTTTGAGAGTAGGACTTAGGTGCGTTTTGATGCAAAATGGAAAAGTCATTGCCTATGCATCATGACAACTAAAGAGACATGAAGTGAATTACCCTACTCATGATTTAGAATTAGCTACGGTAGTGTTTGCTCTAAAGATCTGTAGACATTACATGTATGGGACGAAGTATGAGATCTACACGGATCATAAGAGTCTTCAATATATCTTGAGCCAAAGAGACCTCAATCTAAGACAAAGGAGATGGATTGAACTATTGAAGGATTATGACTATCAGATTCTCTATCATCCCGGGAAGGCGAATGTAGTGGCAGATGCCTTGAGTCAAAAATTTATGGGAAGCCTAGCCCATGTGGATGTGAGAAAAAGGCCGATTGTGAAGGAATTAAAGGAATTGTTTAATCAAGGATTGAGATTGGAGATTGGAGGATCAAGAATTCTATTGGCTCATTTCCAATAAGATCTAAGTTAATGGAAGAAATAAGGAATTCACAAGATAAGGATCCATACTTGATGAAGTTGAAGGATGAGACGAGAGAAGGAAAGAATCCTGAGTTTGAGGTAGTCAATGGAATTTTAAAGTGTAAGAATAGAGTATACGTGCCTGATGTGGATGGACTAAAGGAAAGGATATTGAAGGAGGCACATCAGACACCTTACTGTGCTCATCCTGGAACTACCAAGATGTACCATGACATGAAAGCTAGTTATTGGTGGCCTGGATTGAAGAAAGATGCAGCTAACTTTGTAGCATCTTGCCTGACTTGCCAGCAAGTCAAGTATGAACATTAACGACCCTCAGGATTGCTATAAGAGATTCAACTACCTGAATAGAAGTGGGAGCGCTTCACTATGGACTTCGTTGTTGGCTTACCTAGAACCTCCAAAGGATATGATTCTATATAGGTCATAGTAGATAGATTGACAAAGTTTGCCCATTTCCTAGGAGTTAAGACCACATATTCTACAGCTCAGTATGCACAATTATATATAGATGAGATCACGAAACTACATGGAGTGCCAATTTCTATCATCTCCGATCGAGGAACTCAATTCACCTCAAGGTTCTAGCAAAAGTTGCAAGAAGCGTTAGGAACACAATTAGATTTTAGTACGGCATTTCACCCTCAAACAGACGGCCAGTCTGAAAGAATGATTTAGACACTCAAGGACATGCTTAGGATGTGTGTCTTAGATTTTGGCGGTAGTTGGGATAAGTATTTACCCCTGATTGAATTTGCCTACAACAATAGATATCATTCATCCATTGGCATGGCACCATATGAAGCGGTTGCATGGAAGAAGGTGTCGTTCTCTGATATGTTGGATTGAACTTAGAGACAAGCATATAGAAATGCCCGAATTGCTTAAGGAGACCACTGAGAAAGTACCAATAATTTAAGATTGACTGAAGACGGCATTCAGTTGATAAAAGAGTTACACAGGCCCTAAGCAAAAAGAAGTCCAATTCACCATGGAAGATCACGTGTTCTTAAAGGTCTTGCTAATGAAAGGAGTTATGAGATTTGGCAAGAAAGGGAAATTATCACCTCATTTCATTAGTCCTTTCGAAATCTTAGCTAAGGTTGGAGAAGTGTCTTATAGACTTGCCCTGCCTCTAACTTTGGCGCATGAGCACCTAGTGTTCCACATTTCCATGTTAAGGAAATATGTGTCAGATCCATCGCACGTTTTTTTACCTCCAAATATTACATTAGATGACCAACTATCCTATGAGGAGTCACCAATACCTATTGTGCATCGATAGGTAAAGAAGTTAAGAAATAAGGAGATACCCATGATTAAGGTTCAGTGGCAGAATCAGGGGATAGATGAGTGCACTTGGGAAGCGGAGGAGGAAATGCGACAGAAGCATCCTCAGCTTTTTAAGAGTAACTAGGTAAGGGTTTAAATTTGAGGATGAATTTCTTTAAAGGGGGGAGAATCTAACAATCCACACCCGCCCTAGGAATTTTCGTGATAAATTGCTTGATCTGGAATTAATAAGGTTAAGTGTGTGTGCATGTGTGAAAATTTGTGATCTAAGTGATTGATGAGTATGTGGTATATTAAATTAATTTTAATATGCATAATATGTGTTGCTATTGTGAAATAAATGATTTACATGAAGTGCATTTGCATAAAAGAATTTATTTTAAATAAAATGAATTTTCATGCATAAGACAATTTTTAAGCATAAAATAATTTTATGAGTATTTTTAAAATATTTTTTTAAATAAATATTTTTGAGAAAAATGTTCCAAAATTAATAAAAAAATATTCTTTTTATTTTAATTTCATTCAGCAGAAATTTTTAAAGGAAAAGCCCAAATATCCAAAAGCCCACTACGCAAAAAGTCTCCTAACCTATTTCATTAAGGGTACTAGTGGAAATTCCACTCCAACCCTAATATATATTCTAATTTTTGGCCAAACAAGGGTTTCCAGTAGCCATTCTCTTGTTCTTTCTGTATTTTGGCAGAAAAACCTCTCAAAATAATTCTCTCTACCGAAATATTGAAAACACCTTTCCGTTTTGCGATTTCGTGGCCGTAATCGTAAGTTTTTATTCTCTTTCAATTTCTAAATTGATTTCTATGAAATAAATTATGGGAAAATTATTTTGAACTGTTTGATTACTGATTTCTATAGTTTCAATTCTATTTGAGTGAATTTTTGGGAGAGAAAATTTATTTTCTACCGAAAACACGATTCTTTCCGCAAGATTTCTCCAAGGGTGAATTCTATAACCTAAAATCACAATTTTATTGCATAAACATCATAAGGGGGGGGGGGGGGGGGGAGACAATTTGTGCATGGATGTATTCTAAACTGATTTTTGATTTGTTTTGATGAAAAATATTAGATTAAATAATATTTCTGCATATTTCTATGATGATTGAAAAGTTTCAAAAAACAAAAGAATTCAAGGTTTTCGTGTTAGAACTTGAAAATCGGAAAATTTTATTCTTTCATGAATATATGGCTGCCAATTTGTATGAATTAGTGTTCTAATATAATATTTGTTTGGTTTAGATGAAAAATAATGATTCATATGTCTGTTTATCGCTGAAATGAACGAAATGCGCGAAAAATGCGGAAACTCATGATTTTTCACCTAAACCTCTGAACTTGGAATTTTTTTTGTATAAACCCTATCTATGGCTGTTGATTCATGAAGGAATGTGTTCTAAACAGATATTTCTATGATTGAATGAAAAGTAATGGTTTAAAAAACCCGTTTGCATATTTCTGAAATGACCGGAAAATACCGAAAATAAGAAAACTTATGTTTTTGTGCACTATAATACAAAAGATTGAATTTTTATATATTAATAACACCAATAGTGGTCAATTCCTATGAATTTATATTCTATAATGATTTTTGTTATGTTTACATGAAAAATCTTGATTCAAACCATGTTTTTACATATTTCTGAAATAGACGGAAAGCACGGAAAGAAGAAGAATTTGGTTTTTACCTTAATAATGCATTCGGCCTACATGAACAATTTTGCCCAAATGTTTATAAATTTTATGTGATGTGTCTTGGTGATTGTTGACATGTATGTATGTATAATAAATGATAAAATTGCATGTTAGTTGAAGGTATGATCCTAGATAAGCTTAAATGTGTTTTGGTATACTTAAGGTATATTTAAGGTATCTTAATCTTATAATGTGATTAGAATGCAAATGTGATTGAGGCATTTAGAACTAGATGTTATGATGACTTAATGATGAACATATGATTATGAGTTAATGAAGTGAAAGGGATCATAAGAGTTAAGCATGATGTTTGAAGGATTAATGGTTAAATTGACATGTATGGAAGTGTAAAGTGAACTAAGATAATTGAAAAGTGAATTGATATTGAGATAATGATATTATAATGACCTTAGAAAGGTATTGATATGATTGCAATGTGTTTTCATGTGAGCCTATAAGGCCTAAGTATGCAAGACTTTTAAAGTCAATGTGCTATGTGCAAGTGATGAGTACACCTATGTGTGGACTCTAAGTGTATGTTTATGCTATATATGCATGGGTAGTTATGGGATAGAAGCATCATGAGTAAATAAATACTAAGTATTAAATCAAATATTATGATAGAGTTTACGGAGTTTTAGAAGTGCAAAAGGGACTACGTGTACTAGGAGCAAAGGAACCCCAAGGTGAGTAAACACTATGTTCATGTTACAAGTGCAAGTAACATTTTATTATGTTACAAATATGTGATATCATATTATGTGAGCCTTGTGATCTTTGAAACCCAAGTTCTTTCTATTTTAAATATTGTTATATGATTTCTTTGTCAAGCTTGGGTTGCCAAAGGACATTTGGTCCAAAACTATTTTGCTATCCAATGAGAAATTCTTGTTATTAACATCCTAACTTGTATTCTTTCTGGAACTACACTTTCATTGTATCATTGTTTGAAAGCCAAACTACTATTGATATTGAATTACATGTTATTGTTGCCTTATGTGATATTGTTAATTGTGTTTACCAATAGCTCTAGCTATGGTACCTTTACCCTTTACGCAAAATCCTAGTGCCGATGCGGGTAATCATTGGAACCTGTGCACACGGTCTTAACCCGATGCATAGGGGTAGTGTATCCACCTCAGCTAGAAGGGGTGGTTCTAGCCATAGGGCCTGATCAGCTTCACGCTTTCTACATGATAGGAGTTGGAATTTGGTATAAGGCCACCTCTCCTCTATGTGTTCGAGTGATAGAGTAATAGCCTTCACTCTCTACGTGTTATAAGTGTGATTTCTGCAAACTTGCCCGATTGAACCCTTGCTAAATTATAACCTGATTCATGAGTTATAAACCATAAACTATGTGTATAAGCTATGTGTTTCCTTTCAAAGGAATATGTGATAATGTATGTGCCTTTTCGTTTACTCATTGAGATCATTTATCTCACCCTTTTTCCTTGTGTGGTTCCAGGTGAGCAAATGTGAGGAGGGAAGGTGATGGCTCATGCATTCTACTTCGCTTGGGGAATTCCTTATTTGAGTTATCAATAATACTACATTTATGAGGTCTTGTCTTTAGGTGCTTCGGGAAAGTTGATTGATACTTATCGAGATTTATATTAATTCCCTTATGGATTTTATATGTAATGATTTATTTTAAGTCTTCCATAATTTATGGTATTTATCTAAATGGTTTAAATGAGTTAATGAAGAAGTTTCGGTAAGATCCTAGGCATGATTGTTATATGTTAATGGGTTCAATGGGCATGGGTGACCTTATATCTTCCCATGTTCTAGGACCGTTATATCTTATAAGGTTGGGATGTGACAAAGGGTCATGTCTTCGTGCTGAATCAACAAGAGGCCCATGCTTTACACACTGCCATAATAGGTATCATTGATAATTGTATAATTAGCTATATTTTACTCCCTGTTTTCAGAGCATTTTATTATTAAATTGAGTTTAATTTATTTTTTCAAGTGCTTTTCAAAGTGATTCTTAAGAATTCTTCATATCTTGGAATGCCATTTTCATTTGAGCTAAAATTACAAATTTAATTCAAGAAATGGTGCCTTTTTGAGGGATTTTTCTATTGACACGCCCAGCGTGTCATTGCCCATGTTGTTCCCATATCTGAATATGCAAGATCTGTGCATTTAGAGCGTCGACACGCTCAGTGACATGGGCATGTTACTGGCCATGTCAAGCAAAATTTCAAGGTATAAAAGCAAATTTCAGACAAAATTAAGGGGATCTGGTTTTATTCATAAAAACACAGTTTTTCTTAGTCAAAGAGAGAGTTTTGCAGTGGTAATTAAAGGTGAAGATCAAAGTTCTTCAAGTTTCAAGTCCATAATTAAAGATTCCACCAGTTTGGATTACCATTCATCCACTATGGATTGTTTGATTTTTCTATCTTTTATCTTCAATTCTTGTTATTTTCTTATTATGAACTAAATTCTTTATACCTAGGTATTTGATGAACTAAATTCTTACACATATACAAATCATGCCTAGGATTGTACCTAACCTCATTGCAAATAACTCATTTAAATCATTAAATGAATACTTTCAATAGCGGAAGACTGTAATTAGACATTTCACATAAAATCCATAAGGAAAAAATAATAATATTCATATCTCATTTCAAAACTTAAGAAGATAATACATCTCAAAATAAGCATCAAATAAATATTCCCGGAGCATCTAATGACAACACTTCATAACATGGTATTATTAATAACTTTGACAAGGAATTCCCAAGCATAATAAAATGCTTGAGCCATCACCTTGCCTCCTCACATTTGCTCACCTGGAACCACATAAGGAAAAGAGGTGAGATAGATGATCTCAATGAGTAAACAAAATAGCTCATACGTTAACACATCTTCCTTCGAAAAGGAAACACATAGCTTATCATATAGTTCATGATTTATAATTCATGAATCAAGTTGCAATTTAGCAAGGGTTCAATTTCGCAAGGTTGCAGAAATCACACATAGAACACATAGTGAGTGAAAGCTATTGCTCTATCACTCGAACACATAGAGGAGAGGTGGTCTTATATCAAATTCCAACTCCTATCACATAGAAAGCATGAAGTTAATTAGGCCCCACGGTTAGAACCGCCCCTTTTTAGTTGAGGTGGATACACTACACCTATCCATTGGGTTAAGACCATGTGTACAGGTTCCAATGATTACCCACATTAGCACGAGGATTTTGCATAAAGGGTTAATGATATCATAGCTAGAGCTAATGGTAATCACATATGTCAATAACATTTAAGGCAACAATCATATATTTCACAATGGTAATATCAATTTAACTTATTGAACAAAAGATACAAAAATAGTGTAGTTCCAGAAAGAATATAAGTTAGGGTAATAATCACAAGAAATTCTCATTGAATAAACAAAAGTGGTTTTTAGACTAATTGTCCTTTGGCAACCCAAGCTTTATAAAGAATTCACTTAATTAAATTTTAGGATAGAAGATTACAGTGTTTACTCATTATGCTACTCACACTTGAAGCAAGATTACAGTGTTTACTCACACTGGAAGCAGGAATATAGAGTTTACTCACCTTGTGATTCCTTTGCTCCTAGTATACGTAGCCCTTTTAAACTTCTAAAGCTCCTCAAACTCTAACATGATATTTAATTTAATACTTAGTATTTATTTATTGATGATGCCCCTATCCCATAACTACCCCATGCAAATATAGCATTCACATACACTTAGAGTTGCACGTATAAGTGTACTTATCACTTGCACATAACATGTTTACTTTAAAAGTCTTGCACATTTGGCCATGATAGGCTCACATGAAAGCACATTATAATTATGTCAATACCTTTCTAAGGTCATCATAATGCCATTATCTTAATATTAATTCACTTTAATAATCAACTTATGACACTTAACACTTCCATTCATGTCAACTAATCACTTAACCTTTCAAGTGTCATGCTTAACTTTTATGATCCATTCATTCAATCAATCACCTCATTGACTCAAGACCATTTATTCATCATCAAGTCATCATAACATCTAGTTCCATATTTTCCAATCACATTCAGATTCTAATCACAATATAAGATTAAGATACTTTAAGTATACCTTAAGTATACTAAAGTGCCTTTAAGCTTATCTAGGGTCATTCCTTCAACTAACAGACAATTTTATCATTTATTATACATACATACATGTCAATAATCATCAAAATACATTGCATAAAAATTATAGACATTGGGATAAAAATTTCATAGTAGGCTGAATGCATTATCAAAGGAAAAACTGAATTTTTCTTACTTTTCGCACTTTCCGTCTATTACAGTAATATGTAAAAACATGGTTTGAACCAAGATTTTTCATGTAAATATAACAAAAATCATTTTGGAATATTAATTCACATGAATAAGCCATATATGGTATTTCTCATACATGAAAATTCAATTTTTTGGTTATAGGGTACAAAACCATGAGTTTTCTTGTTTTCTGTATTTTCCGGTTATTACAGTAATATGTAAACATGTGGTTTAAATCATTATTTTCATTGAATCAAGAAAATATCAGTTTAGAACATCTTCATGCATGATTTGGCAGCCATAGGTAGGATTTATACAAAAAAATTCCAAGTTTTAAGACTTAGGTGAAAATCATGAGTTTTCGCGCTTTCCGTTCATTACAGCAATATGCAAACACATGATTTAAATCATTATTTTTCATCTAAACAAAAAAAATATCATATTATAATTCATTCTCACACAAATCAGCAGCCACATGTTAAATTAATAATAAAATTTTCTAACATCTAAGTTCTAGCACAAAAACTTTGAATTCCTTTATTTTTCGAAACTTTCTGATCATTACATAAATATGCAAAAATATAATTTAATCCAATATTTTTCATCAAAACAAATAAAAAATCAGTTTAGAAACCCATAATGCATAGATCACCCCCCTTAGTGATGTTTATGCATAAAAATTGTGATTTAAGTTATAGGATTCACCTTTGGAGAAATCTCGCGGAAGGATTTGTGTTTTCAGTAAAAAATAAATTTTCTTTCCCAAAAACTCATCCAAACATAATTAAATCTATAAAAATCAGTAAAAACCCAATTCAAAATAATTTTCTCATAATTTATTTCATAGAAATCAATTTAGGAATTGAAAGAGAAGAAAAACTTATGATTATGGTCAAGAAATCGTGAAACTGAAAGGTGTTTTCTTAATTTCAGTAGAGAGAAATATTTTGAGAGAATTTTTTTACCAAATATAGAAAATTGGAGTGATGGCTACTAGAACATTAGAGCTGGCTCAATTTTACATTATATATGTAGGGTTTTGGCAAATTTCCTCTAATACCCTTAATGAACTAGGTTAGGAGGGTTTTAGTGTAGTGGGCTTTTGGGTATTTGGGCTTTTTATTTAAATTTTGGACTGATTATAATTAATAAAAATAAAAATATTTTTCTTATTATTTTCATTAAAATTTTCCCCAAAATATTTATTTAAAAATTATTTTAAAATACTCGCAAAATCATTTTATGCTTAAAAATTGCCTTTATACGTGAAAATTCATTTTATTTAAAATAATTTATTTTATGCAAATGCACTTCATGTAAATCATTTATTTCATAATAACAATTCATATTATGCATATTAAAGTTAATTTAATATGCCACATGCTCATCAACACATAGAATACTAATCCTAGCAAAGGCACACACTTAACCTTAATAGTTCTTAATCAAGCAAATTATCATGAAAATTTTTAGGGTAGGTGTGTGTTATTACAAAAGTGATGGAAGTGAAATATGTGTTTAAAGATTATGGAGTAGACATTAATGGACAAAAACTTCTTATAGAATTGTTAGAATTGGATGTGCTAGAATTAAACGTAATCTTAGGAATGGATTGGCTTTATTAGTATAGGGCTTATATCGATTGTAGAGAGAAGTTAGTAGAATTTTCAACTAAGAATGGGGAGGAGTTTAAGTACCAAGGAGATAGGAATGAGAACCCTCCAAATTTGATATTAGCCTTAGGAGTAAGGAGAATGTTAAGGAAAAGGTGCCAAGCGTACCTAGCTCACATAGTCGATGCTAACAAAGAGGCTAATGTTTGAGGCAAAAGCATGCCAATAGTGATGAATTTATGGACATTTTTCTTGAAGATGAACTTGGGATTCCATCGGATTGTGAGATCGAGTTCAACATCAAGCTGCTACTAGACATGTAGCCATATTGATACCGCCATATCTTATGGCACTAGTAGAGTTGAAAGAATTAAAGACACAACTACATGACCTACTCGATAAAGGTTTCATCCAACCAAGTAGCTCACCATGGGGTGCACTAGTGCTGTTCATGAAAAGGAAGGATAGATCATTCTAGATGTGCATCAATTATTGCCAGCTTAACATAGTCACTATGAAGAATAAGTATCCTTTACAAAGGATAGATGATCTTTTTGATCAACTATAAGGAGCTAGTTACTTCTCCAAGATAGACTTGAGGTCCGACTATCATTAACTAAAGATCAGTGGAGAAGACATCTACAAGATTGCCTTTTAGATAAGATATGATTATTATGCGTTCATGGTCCTACTGTTCAGTTTGCCAAATGCGCCTACTGCTTTCATACACTTGATGAATCGAGTAGTCAGGCCATTCCTTGAAAAGTTCATGATCATGTTCATCAACAACATTCTGACTTACTCTAAGAGTAAAGAAGAACATGGAGAGCATTTGAGAATCATGCTACAAACATTGCAAGACCGCCAACTCTATACAAAGTTGCCTAAGTACGAGTTTTTGGATGGAGTCTATCAATTTTTTTGGGCATGTGGGAAGTAAGGAAGGAATTCAAGTTGATCCCAAGAAAGTTGAAGCGATAGCCAATTAGCCACGACCCATAATAATTTTTGAAGTTCGGAGTTTCTTAGGTATGGTTGGCTATTATTGTAGATTTATATCGGACTTTTCCAAGATAGTAGCACCATTGACTAAGTTGACCAGAAAACAAGTTAAGTTTAATTGGGAAGAGTCTTATGAAGAGAGTTTTCAAAAGCTCAAGAAAGTGCTTGATATTTGCTCTAGTTTTGGCCTTACTCAAAGTTGAAGAAGGATTCATAGTCTACTGCAATGCCTTGAGAGTAGGACTTAGATGCATCCTGATGCAAAATGGTAAAGTCATCACCTATGCATGGTGACAACTTAAGAAGCATGAAGTAAACTACCCTACTCACTACTTAGAGTTGACCGCGGTAGTGTTCGCTCTTATGATATGGAGACACTACATGTATGGGATAAAGTGGCACATCCATCTTTAGAGATATAATGGTCCTAGAACATGGGGAGACATAAGGTCACCCATGCCCATAGAATCTACTCATACATATACAAATATTATCTAAGATCATACCGAACCTCATGCATTAACTCTTTGACCAAAAAAAAAAAAAAAAAACCTCATGCATTAACTTAATTAAATCATTTATATGAAAAGCATAAGTTGTGGAAGATTAGTTAAAATATACTTTGACATAATGCAAAAGGAAATAACATTAATAACTCTAAATAATTCATCAAAATAATAAAATTTAAAATAAACTCCAAAAAAATAAAGACTCTTGCAGCATCCAAAGACTAATCACGTTGAAGCATGAAAATGAAAGACTCAAACAAGGAAATTCCCCGAGTGAAGTAGATTGCTTAAGCCAATAGCTTGCCTCCTTAAACTTTTTCACCTAGAACCATATAAGAAAAAGGGGTGAGATAGATGATCTCAATGAGTAAACAATATAACTTTAACAATAACAGATATCCCATTAAAAGAAAGCCCATAGTGTATAACACATAGTTTACGAATTATCATTCATGATTCAAAGTTTGCAATTTGCAATTTAGCACGGTTCACAGAAATCACACTTATAACACTTATCACTTATAAAGAGTTCACAACTGTATTAGCTTATCACTTTGGGGAGAGGTCACATCATACCGAATTCCAACTTCCAACCCAATAATTTATAAAGAGTCATGAAACTAATCAGGCTTCACTGTTAGTATCACCTCTTCTAGTTAAGGTGGATATACTACCCCTATCCATCGAGTTAAGACCATGTGTATAGGTTCCGATGATTTCCTGCATCAGCATGAGAATTTCTACATAAAGGGTTAAAAGTACCATAGCTAGAGCTAATGGTATTCACTTATAACAATAGCACTTAAGAAAGCAATAACATGTAGTATGTTAGCAATAGCAATTTAAGTTATTGAACAAAAATAAGATAACAGTGTGATTCCAAAAAAAAAAAAAAGTAAGGTAAAGCAACATTTACAAAGGATCTTTTAATATCATTGAATAACAATAATTGCTTTGGACCAATTGTCCCTTGGCAACCCAAGCTTAACAAAGAAATCATATAGTTATAATTGAAAGTAGAAAAAAAGACTTGGGTTTAAAACATCATAAAGGTTCCCATAACAAAATCACTTGTACTTATAACACGAATATAATGTTTACTTACCTTATGGTTCCTTTACTCCTAGTACTTATAGCCCTTGACTTCTAATTGTCACGACCCAATTTCCAAACCGTGACTATCCTAGAGTTCAGGGAGACTTAAGGTCACCTAAACCCATAGAACACCATCAATCTTATTAACACCTCATATACATCCCATTTTGCCATCTTTCCTAAGATTGGAACCTTATACATTCTTTACCATTTCTCATTATTATTTTGATCATTTATTCATAACCATAATATTCTAATGCTATCTCATAATCATGATTGGAAACTCTTTCATAAGTAACAACTAATGTTATCTACACATTCTTACTTACTAGTACAATTGCATACACATAACAAGTATTATTAATTGTTTACAATATTCTTCAAAATAACATACTTTAACACTATGACTTAAGATACCATAGAGCTCTAGATTGTTTATCATCAAAATGGCATAGCAAGACAAAATAACACTTTATCAAGTCCCAAACGAGAAGTGTAGCTCGAAGTTACTTTGCTAACAGGACACCTCAACCTAGAAAATCATAAAGAATTATGGGTTGAGACTAGCTTAGTGAGCACATAGTAATATAATTTAATATAAAGACAATGTAAATAAATCATTGCTTGGATTTTCTCAAGATCACAAAGGGTGATGTTAATCAAAATTAGTCATTTTGAATTATTGAAAGCATTTAGCAGAAATAATGAGGTTAGAAGCAGAAAGTTTCACACACATAAATGTTAAAGTGTGGCAGCTTAAGCCTTACTCACTCACATATATCACATTACGCAAGATTGATAAGGCCTTGCAGTTAGGCATTCCCCCTAACAGAGGTCGGGTATTCATTAGAGGCATATTCTAGGTCCACAATGGGAATTCATTAGAAAGTATGCTGATATATCAATCATTCTTATCATTAAACAAACATGGAACCTAAGCAAAAGGTCCATCACAGTCTTCATCACATAAAGAAGATGTGGGTTCTCAAGGGGTTTATCAACCAATAGGCAACCATATAAACATATCAAATGTCATTTTAGGTATACATTAAGAAATGATTCAACAATGATTGCAAGGCAAAATGCTTGATTACATTTTATTACTAAGTACTCGCCTTAACTCTTTTGCTCCTATTGATTAATTCAAGGTCCTTCTCGGTCTTAAGCAATTTCCTTGCCCTTGCTTTAAAGTTCTACACCTATAACATATCAATGACACATTAATTAGTAACTAATGGTGTTACTAATTATATTTTTCACTCGTTTTACTACTTCTACTTACAATAGGGATATACCAATTATGTCATGCATGTGCTTATACTTTATTATTACTTCTAAACATCTTCAAGTTGAATTCCTCATTCAATTTTGTGATTCCAAGTCTACATTTCCAATTTCTCAAATTGTTCCATAAACACTGAAATTTGGGGAAAACTATCAATTTCACTTTCAAATGTCAAATTGACTAGAGATTCATCAAATTAACACCTAGGCAATTAATTCTCACTAATTAATTTGAGTAAAGTTACTCTTATTCACATGAACCCTAACTTTTCCAATTCATATCAAGTTTAGGGAAAATCTCTAATTCCTTATCAAATCTTTGAATTAGTTAAAGAAATGTGAGATTAGCATATCATATGACATAATTGATCACTTAATTATCACTATCCATTGTTAGACATCAAGTTCCTCTTTTAACTGTGTTCATTCCTCTAAGATTTCTACGTTTCAAATCATGTTCTCAAAAGTTATTCTAACACTTTTGGTGTCCTATACTTCTTGGGCCCAATGGGCTGGCCTCTTGTATTGGGTTTGGGCCTTTGCTACTCTAAGGGCCATTAACAAGCCCATAAGCCTATTAACAACTTAGAAATTTTCCTTATAACATTTCTTTCTTTCCTTGCACTATAACTCTTAAATTTATGTTCCTTAACTTTTTTATACATGATTTTAGTTATCATAAGAACTCTATTTAATTCATCAAAACATAGTTAGCCATGATAAAGTCATGAATTATGCAAACATTCCTAATGGCACCATAATGCTCCTAGTCGATTCCCTTTCATTTCCTTTACTAGGCTAACACCTAAAAATCTAGTCTTTTAGCATTACTTGTAATCAAAATGAGCTATGAAAACTTGGGTATTACATTCTACCCCACTTAAAAAAAAAAATTTATCCTCGAATTTTAGAAGAGCATACCTGTTACTAGTGAAATAGTTGTCGGTACTTTCGGAGCATATCATCTTCAGTTTCCTATATACATTCTTCTACATTATGGTTGTCCCATTGAACTTTTACCATTAGTATCTCCTTGTTATGAAGTTTCTTCACTTGGCGATCTAATATGGCAATCAAAATTTCTTCGTAGGAGAGGTCTTGATCAATCTTGATCGATTGTGGTTGCAATACGTGTAATGGGTTGGGAATGTACTTCCTTAACATCGACACATGGAAAATTGGATGCACATGTTCCATTGTTGGAGGTAATGGTAACTGGTATGAAACTTCTCTGACCTTATCAAGAATCTCAAAAGGTCCAATGAAATGTAGAGATAACTTCCCCCTCTTACCAAACCTCATCATACCTTTCATGAGGGAGACTTTCAAAAAGACATGGTCATTGATTATGAAATGGACATCCTTTCTCTTAGGATCGGTATAACTCTTCTGGCGACTAAAATTAGTCTTTAATCTTTCTTCAATTATCTTCACCTTTTCTGCAGCTTTTTTAATCATATCCGAAGCTTCAAGATGCTTTTCACCCATTTCCATCCAACAAATCAGAGATCGACATTGTCTGCCATATAATGCTTTATATAGCACCATCTCGATGAAAGAATGGTAGCTATTATTGTATGCAAATTCAATAAGTAGGAGATGTCTATCCCAACTTCCTCAAAAATTCATAACGTATATACGGAGCATATCTTCCAACATTTGTATTATTCTCTCTTACTACCCATTCCTTTATAGGTGAAAGGCTGTATTGAAGTCAAGCTATGTGCCCAATGCTTCTTGCAATTTTTACCAAAATCTTGATGTGAATTGAGCCCCTCTATCTGAGAAAATCGAGAGTGGAACCCCATGTAATCTTACAACTTCCTTAACATATATCTAGTTATACTATGCTACCATATAACTGGTCTTCACTTCAATGAAGTGTGCCAATTTCATCAGTCGATCAACTATGACCTATATTAAATCATACCCTTTTACAGTTTTGGGTAGACCCATTACAAAATCCATAGTGATCCGTTCCTACTTCCATTTTGGTAATCTTATCTCCTGAAGTAATCCAGATGGTCTTTGGTGTTAAATTTCACTTGTTGGCAAGTGAGACAGGAAGCTACAAAATTTACCACATCCTTCTTTTTCCAAGCCACTAATAAGTACTCTTTATATCATGATACATTTTGGTAGCACCTAGATATACACTATATGCAGTTTGGTGTGCCTCTTCAAAATTCTCTCCCTCAACTCTTTTACATCAGGTACATATAATCGATCTCCACATTTTGAAACACCCCCTTCTATGTGAAATTCTGAGGCTTATCCCTTTTCCACATTCTCAAAGATTTTCATTAGCTGGGGATCTTGGTTTTGTAGCTTTTTAACTCATCAAGGAGTTTAGGTCTTACTTGGAAGTAAGCTAACAATACTTGTGATTCATTTACTTTAAATCGTAAACCCTTATTAAACATCTCCTTTAATTCTCTTACTATTGGCCTCCTTTGTATGGCGATATATGATAGGTAATCCATTGACTTCCTACACAATGCATCTGTTACAACATTGGCTTTACAGGATGGTAAAGTATTTGGCAATCATAATCTTTCAACAATTCTACCCACCTTCTTTGCCTCAAATTTAAATCTCTTTGCTTTAAGATATATTGAAGGCTTTTATGATCTGTATAGATCTCACATTTCTCCCTATACAAATAGTGTCTCCATATCTTTAAGTAAGGATAACTGCTGCCATTTCTAGATCATGCGTGGGATAGTTCATCTCATGTTGCTTCAGTTGCCTAGATGCATAAGTAATAACCTTTCCATTTTGCATTAACACATATCCTAACCCAATTCTAAAAGCATCACAGTATGTGGCAAAACCTTCATTCCCATAAGGTAACGCCAATACAGGGGCTGTAACTAAGCAATCTTTAAGTTTCTGGAAGCTCTCTTCACAAATTTTATCCCACTTAAACTTAACTTGCTTTTTAGTAAGTCTTATCAGTGGCACCATTATTCTAAAAAAATCTCCTATAAAATGGTGATAAAAACCTGCCATACGAAGAAAAATTCTCACCCTATGACAGTTATGGGTCAGGGCCAATTTACTATCGCTTTTACTTTCTTAGGATCTACCTTGATTCATTCTTTGCTCACTATATGTCCAAGGAAATAGACTTTTTCCATTCAAAAATCACATTTAGACAATTTAGCATACAACTTATGCTACCTCAGAGCTTGCAACACTATTTTCAAGTGTTCCTCATGCTTTTCCTCATTCCTCAAACAAACTAAAATATCATCAATGAACACAATCACAACTTTATCTAGAAATGGCTTAAACATCTGATTCATCAAATCTATAAAAGCTACTGGTGCATTCATGAAACCAAATGGTAGTATCATAAACTTGTAATGCCCATACCTCATTTTGAATGCAGTCTTATAAATACCCTCCCGTCAAATCTTAAGTTAATGATAACCCAATCATAAGTCTATCTTAGAGAAATAAACCTTGTATCTGATCAAATAAATCATCAGTCCTTGGTAGAGGATACCTATTCCTCACAGTCACCTTATTCAACTGTCTATAATCAATGCACAATCTTAAGGACCCATCTTTCTTCTTTACAAATAGAACTGGAGCACCCTAATGAGAACCACTTAGCCTAATAAAATCCTTATCAAGTAGATCCTGTAACTAAACCATTAATTCTTTTAACTTTAAAGGTGCCATTCAATAAAGTGGTATCGATATTGGCTGAGTCCCAGGCAACAGCTTAATTGCAAACTTTTTCTTTCTATTTGGTGGCATTGCTGGTAAATTTTTAGGAAACACATTAAGGAATTCATCTACTACATGTACCTTTTTAATAGATTTCTCTACTTTTTCAATGTCTACAACATATGCTAAATACGCTTTGCAACCCTTTTTTAACAATCTTTTTACCCCAATAGCTGAGATAAAATTCATAGTAATGCTACCTCTATCACCTTGAAAAATGAATTCAGCTCTATTTTCCTCCCTGAAATTAATTCTTTTCCCATTATAATCTATGTGAACGTTATATATAGATAACCCGTCTATTCCTAATATAACATCAAATTCCAAGACTTCTAGCTCAATCAAATTTGCAGGGAATTTCCTATTTTCAATTTGTACCATGCAATCCTTATATATTTGTTTTAACTCTACAATTTCTCTTAAGGGTATGGTTATAATCAAAGGTTCATTCATCACCTCCTTATTCTTATATAATTTCTTAGCAAAACATGGTGATAAATGAATGCATTGCACTAGAGTCAAACAAACATCGAGCATCAATAGATTGGATGGAGATGGTACCTATCACAACATTATGGGATACGCAAGCATCTTATTGGTTAAGTGCATAGACTCTTCTTCTTCCTCTACCTTCCATAGCTTGCACATTATTTGATGATCATCTAGCACTATGGCCTCGTCCTCCCGATCCTTGATTTTCCATTTAATTCATTTGCATTGTCGGCTACGAAACTTCTATAGTCATCCTTAGGTTGACAGTTATTGGACAATCCTTGATAAAATGCCCCATCTATCTATAGTTTGGGCATGCTCCCTTGGCTCTTTGATAGTCTCTTTGATGTCGTCATCCACATGTCATGGAAGTAGGTATGGACTAGCCTTGTTGTCTTGTTCGATATGTGTTAACGTTACTTAGGGTTGAGGTAACCGAAACACTTCCAGCTAAAACTTGACTTTGTCCTCCCATTTTAGGCTGGTATGGAGTAGACATTAAAGGTGCACTTTCAGGACCCTTACTTTGAGTCAGGCCTCCCTATCACTGGCTGCTTTGTCCTTTATTCCTTCCCTTATTCTTTTTCTCCCTCTTTGCTCATTTGGCTCTTTCCGCCTTATGTCATGCTTCCATCAGCTTAGCTTTATCAATGAGTTTGGCTATGGTAGGGAAATCAGTGGCTACCATGACATTATATAATTGAGCAATCAATCCTTTTCTGAATCGATCAACCCCACTTGCTTCGATAGGTACTATGTGAGAGGCATATTTTGTCAGACATTTGAATTCCTGAGCATACTCTAACATAGACATTCTAGGGTTATGCTTCAATTGCTCAAATTATAGGGCACGATTTTGTCTCTATACTCTAGTTAAGAATTCATCCATTAATCTCTATTTAAATTCAGCCCATGTGGGAGGATCATCTCTATATAACTTATCCTCAATCTCCCTCTAGAACCATTCATATGCATCGTTCTTGAGCTATAGCCCCAGTAGTTTAGTTAACTTTTCATTCGACTATGATAGTCTCTAAGCTACCTTATCTAATTCCTCTAGAAACTCTTGAGGATTTTCTCCTTCTCTGTTAAACTCAGGAGGTTTCATTTTCTTAAAATCATTCATTAAAACTCCTTCTTTCAGTAACATTCTTCTTCGAACATGGTGTGGTGCCCTTGGCAGAAGAGGAGGATTACCCTTGACTCTAGGAATAGGTGGCACTACTGGTGGTAGAGGCATTTCCTACCTTCTCCTTAATTCTTTAAGTTGCTGCCTTAGTTCTTGATTCTTTTGGATCAATATGTCTATGTCCTCTGGTAATCCTCATTCCCTTGTATCTACTGTGCATTGTCTTGATCGAGATGGATCTCTATGATCATCTCTTATGGATGCAACATTAGAAGCTGCATTTAGAGCAATGCTCTTGGCCTCTTGAGATCTTTGTCTCTCTTGCTCTATTCTATAAGGCAGTATCTAAGCCACAACATTGACAACACTCTTTTTAGTTCATCTCATATGTATCTCGTTATAAATATATGTATATATATATATGTATATATATATATATATATATATATATATATATATATATATATGTATATATATATATATATATATATATATATATATATATATATATCTTTAAATATATATATATATATATATATATATATATATATATATATATATATATCACAATCACCCAATTATTATTTACTATCCCCTTTTTGTTTTATAACCTTATTAATGCATAACTTCTAACTATTCATATAAACATATCATTCATCAATGTCACATATCATTCAACCCCTTACTTACACATGTCATAAACCAATTTAATATCTTTTAGATATCTTTCACTTCTTCGAACATGGTGTGGTGCCCTTGGCAGAAGAGGAGGATTACCCCTGACTCTAGGAATAGGTGGGACTACTGGTGGTAGAGGCATTTCCTACCTTCTCCTTAATTCTTTAAGTTGCTGCCTTAGTTCTTGATTCTTTTGGATCAATATGTCTATGTCCTCTGGTAATCCTCATTCCCTTGTATCTACTGTGCATTGTCTTGATCGAGATGGATCTCTATCATCATCTCTTATGGATGCAACATTAGAAGCTGTATTTGGAGCAATGCTCTTGGCCTCTTGAGATCTTTGTCTCTCTTGCTCTATTCTATAAGGCAGTATCTAAGCCACAACATTGACAACACTCTTTTTAGTTCATCTCATATGTATCTCGTTATATATATATGTATATATATATATATGTATATGTATATATATATATATATATATATATATATATATGTATATATATATATATATATATATATATATATATCTTTAAATATATATATATATATATATATATATATATATATATATATATATATATATATATATATATATATATATATATCACAATCACCCAATTATTATTTACTATCCCCTTTTTGTTTTATAACCTTATTAATGCATAACTTCTAACTATTCATATAAACATATCATTCATCAATGTGACATATCATTCAACCCCTTACTTACACATGTCATAAACCAATTTAATATCTTTTAGATATCTTTCATAACACACTCAAGAATATATATAATACTATGGTCCAATTTCCCTTCTCAATGATCCTATTACAAAAACACAAATGAGAAAACTCATTTAAGCGCTAAATAATTTAGCCACAATTTCAAGAGTACCAGAATAAACTATTCCTTAAATTATAGGTTTAAAATATACATTAATGCTTGATAACAATAGTTCAAATGGGGCAGGTCAAAGCATGGAGAGTTAAACACGTTCACAAATAAGAAATTTTGTAAGTTTTTGAGAACTGGGTATAGGCTCTAACATGGGCAAAGTAGAATATCATCGCGCAGCAGCGAGCCAACATGCCACAGCACACTGGCCAGCCTCAGTGCCTTGCAACAAGGACTAGTAAGCCACAGCTGGGCATTGCCTGCTGCACGCTAGCCTCTAGCGACCCCCCTGTGATTGATTGCTCAATTATACATACCAACAGTTTCACCAAAATCTAACCCAAAATTTACCTATTCTTCTTCCTATTTTGTTAATCCTTTACACCTTGTTCACTATTTTCATCTTCACTTTCCCCAGGGCCCATACATCTACGGCCCATCGATGTGAGGCCTCACCTGAGCACCAGTCCAATCCGCCGAGGAATTGAAATGTTCTTTTGGAGAAACTCCATGATTGGAACTCGCTGTGAGTTCAGAAAATTGATTTTTGTAATTTGGAAGTTGTGAAAGTGAGTCGCCACTTCAATTTACTTATTTTAATTGGGAAAATTAAAGAAAACCCAAAATGATTAACTCCAAAAAATATTTGATTTATCCCAATGGAAAATGCACTAATCTACAAGTGACCAAAGAGAGCTCGGGGATCAAGTTTTGGTAATTACACAATTAAGAAAATATCATTTTCTTTAGTTTGGCTAAAAATTAGAAAATAACTCTTAAAAAAAGGAATTTTCATGTACACATGAACATGAATAAAATGTTGAATGAACAGTTATAGATGATAGGATGAAATGACAATTATAGATAAATAAGTAGAATAAATCCTACTTAATTATTACAAAGCCAAAACAATTAAAATAAAGAGAATCTTTCCTTTAGCCCTTATGGGTACTAACGAAAGCACACATTCCTCAACTAAGTTAAATACATGAAAGATAAAGAATTGAAATAAGATGCGAGTACAAATAAATCAAAGTAAAAAGGGGAAAATGTTGTTAAAAAGATTTTGGAGTTGATGCCTTTCAGAATGACAACCTGCGTATCCTATTGAATAGGAATCAAACCCTACGCAGTTCTTCCTTCTTGCGAAGGAGAGGTTCTAGAAAAAAAAAAGTGTTGATTTATTTATAATTTAATTTTGATTCTTAAATTAATAAATTTTAGATCTTTTCTATTTTAGACCTAAAGAAAATTCTAGATTTGAGATTAGAATTTTGAAAATAGACAAAAGGAATTATATCTTTGCTTTCTTTGATTTTCGAATGAACAAGACAAGCTTAACTATGAATCTAAGCCCCACTTTGGATTTAGGACCCTAAAATTGAACCTTAAACAGTGAAAGGTTAGCAAAATAGTGTAATAAATGCAAATTAAAAGAATTTGAAATGACAGATTTTAGTATCAAATTTCAAACAAAATCTTAGTAGAGCAATATAGGAGACTTTTTGCATTGGAATTCCCCCAAATAAGCTTGCCGGTGCACCAGCGGCACCTGTAGTGCGCTAGCATGCCGCCCTTGCTGCCAGCAGGCTAGGCATGCCGTCTAGCTGCTGGCATGCTGGGCGTGCCACCGAAAGCAGTGGCGCGCCACCAAACAGCTGGTCCAACCTGTTTTCGCACATTTTTGGCCATTTCTAGTCCGTTTCAGATTTGGTTGAGCCTAGTTTGATTCTATGAGTTCGTGACTAAAAAGCAGTTGACTAGAGGTGATAGATTGAGGAAATTTAAGGGTTCACAGTCAATAACAATAAAGAGGATAACATACACCTTCTAATAGGGCATCCTTTTTTCGAATGATCTAGTCTTCCATAGGCTACACATAGATGTTCGGGAAATCCTAGTATAATATCATAGAAAGGTAGGAGTGGCTCTGCTTCCTGATTTTCATACATATGTTTAACTCGAGCTAACTTCCATTTCACATTTTTCATTATTGTTTTCAAATTTCATACTTCTTCCCTCAACACATGAAGTTCCCTCATCGCCTCCTCATGCTATACTCTTATCCTTATTAACCAAACAGGATCAAGATCCTCTTCTGGGTCTATATCCTTAAGCTCAGGTAGAATGGCTGAAGCAGCATCTGATACTTCCTTTCTTCTCATAGGGTTACAAATTTGTGGCATCTACATCTATAGTCAAGTAGTATAACACAACATTACAAAGACACCATAACACCATAAAGCATAAATAGATCACAAAGATGAGAGAATAACTTAACACATATTAGTAATGCAGATCTAATTTAACAACATAAATAGACAACAATATAGATTCCTATGCTCCATGGTTTAACCTATAGTTCATATAACTGTTAAGCCTAAATTGTATTGAATCCTTTAGCTCTAATACCAATTCTATCATGACCCAATTTCTAGACCGTGACTGTCCTGGAGTTTAGGGAGACTTAAGGTCACCTAAACCCATAGAACACCATCAATCTTATTAACACTTTATGTACATCCCATTTTGCCATCTTTCCCAAGATCGAAACCATATACATTCTCTACCATTTCTCATTATTATTTCAATCATTTATTCATAACCATAATATTCTAGTGCCATCTCATAATCATGATTGGAACCTCATTCATAAGTAACAACTAATGTTATCCACACATTCTTACTTACTAGTACAATTACATACATATAACAAGTATTATTAATTGTTTACAATATTATTCAAAATAACATACTTTAACACTATGCCTTAAGATACCATGGAGCTCTAGATTGTTTATCATTAAAATGGCATAGCAAGACAAAATAACACTTTAGCAAGTCCCAAGCGAGAAGTGTAGCTTAGAGTTACTTTGTTAATGGGACACCTCAACCTGGAAAATCATAAACAACTATGGGATGAGACTAGCTCAGTGAGTACATAGTAATATAATTTAATATAAAGACAATGTAAATAAATCATTGCTTGGATTTTCTCAAGATCGCAAGGGGTGATGTTAATCAAAATTAGTCATTTTGAATTCTTGAAAGCATTTTAGTAGAAATAATGAGGTTTAGACGTAGAAAGTTTCACACACATAAATGTTAAAGAGTGGTAGCCTAGGCTTTGCTCACTCACATATATCACATTACGCAAGATTGATCGGGCCTTGCAGTTAGGCATTCCCCCTTAACAGAGTTTGGGTAATCTCTCCCTATTCATGGGCTTATACCAAGTGGACAAGGTCTGATGTTTTTCCTCACATCAAAAAGAATTTCTGCTTAGTTATGGGTATTCATAAAAGGCATATTCAAGGTCTACAATGGAAATTCATTGGAAAGTATGTTGACATATCAATCATTCTTATCATTGAACAAACATGGAACCTAAGCAAAAGGTCCGTCATGGTCTACATCACATAAAGAAGATTTGGGTTCTCAAGGGTTTTATTAACCAATAGGCAATCATATAAACATATCAAATGTTATTTTAGGTATACATTAAGAAATGATAATTCAATAATGGTTGTAAGGAAAAAGGCTTGGATATATTATATTTCTAAGTAATCACCTTAACTCCTTTGCTCCGATTGATTAATTCAATGTCCTTCTCAGTCTTGAGCAATTTCCTTGCCCTTGCTTTGAAGTTCTACACCTATAACATGTCAATGACACATTAATTAGTAACTAATGGCATTACTAATTGTATTTTTCATTTGTTCTACTACTTTTACTTATAATAGGGATATACTAGTTATGTCATTCATGTGCTTATACTTTATTATTACTTCTAAACATCTTCAAGTTGAATTCCTCATTCAATTTTGTGATTCCAAGTCTACATTTCCAATTTCCCAAATTGTTCCATAAATGCTAGAATTTGGGGAAAACTAACAATTTCACTTTCAAATCTCTTATTGACTATAGATTCATCAAATTAACACCTAGGCAATTAATTCTCACTAATTAATTTGACTAAATTTGCTCTTATTCACGTGAACCCTAACTTGTCCCATTCATATCAAGTTTAGGGAAAATCTCTAATTCATTATGAAATCTTTGAATTAGTTAAAGAAATAAGAGATTAGCATATCATATGACATATATGATCACTTAATTATCACTATCCAATGTTAGAACATTAAGTTCCTCTTTTGACTGTGTTCATGCCTCTAAGATTTCTAAGTTTTAAATCATGTTCTCAAAAGTGATTCTAACACTTCTAATCCACTCTTCTCTATCCAAAATAGCCATAGGTACACTTAATTAGAAAATAGGGTCTTTTTTATCTACCATGGCTGAATTCCCTCTATGATGTAGAAGAAATATCCAAGCATCCAAAATAATAAAATTAACCTTAAAGTGTAAAAAAAAAAGATAAATGTAATTTCTCACCTTAGTTAGCTCTAATCCACCAAGGGTTTTGTTGCAAGTGCGGTAGAGAGAATTTCTTTCTTTGGCGTAGGGTTTTGGTATAGAAAGAAGTAAAAAAGATGATTGCTCAACATAGTCTTGCTTATATATGTAATAGGATGGATGGTGAGGATTCATCAAGCTTCATCTAATGGTTAGGATTTGATCTTAATGAATGGCTAAGATTGTAGCTAGTTGGATGGGTAGGATTCTCTCTATAAAGATTGTGATCATTAATAAGCATTGGTGTTCTCAAAGTGAACCTAGACCCATATATAGGAAAAGTGAGAGTTTAACATGATTTTTGATTTTGACTTAGTCAATATATGTGGCTAATTAGTCAAGATCCTATGACTCACTATTCTACAACATATATTTTAATTTGTTGGGCTAAACATTTAAGTTTTTGTCTTTTGGTGTTTTATACTTATTGGGCCCAATAGGCTAGCCTCTTGTATTGGGTTTGGTCCTTTGCTACTCTAAGGCCTATTAATAAGCCTATAAGCTCATTAACAACTTAGAAATTTCCCTTATAATATTTCTTTCTTTCCTTGCACTATAACTCTTAAATTTATGTTCCTCAACTTTTTTTATACATGATACTAGTTATCATAATAACTCTATTTAATTCATCAAAACATAGTTAGTCATGATAAAGTCATGAATTATGCAAACATTCCCAATGGCACCATAATGCTCCTAGCTGATTCCCTTTCATTTCCTTTACTAGGCTAACACCTAAAAATCTAGTCTTTTAACATTACTACTAATCAAAATGAGCTATGAAAACTTAGGTATTACACTAATAGTCCTCAAACTCTATTATTCATTACAATTTAACACTTAATATTTGATTAATATTATGTTATCTTATCCCATAACTACCCCATGCACATATAACATTCACATTCACTTAGAGTTGCACAGATAAGTATATTTATCACTTGCACATAACATGTTGACTTTTAAAGTATTGCACACTTAGCCTTTATAGGCCCATATGAAAACCCATTATAACTCATACTAAGACTTTTCTAAAGTAAAACACAATATGTCATGATCTTAATATCAATTCAATTTAACATTCACTTAGTACCTTTAACACTTTCCATATGTGTCAACTTAGCAAGTAACCTTTCAAGTATCATGCTTATCTCTTATCACAAATTCATACAATCATTCTCATTTCCCATTAATTCACTAATAACTCATCATAGATCTATTTCCCATATGACTTAATCATATACACATATCAATCACAACATAGGGTTAAGAAACCCTAGGTATACCCAATTGTCTCTAGACTTCTCTAGAGTTATTCCTTCAATCAACATGCAATCAAATCATTCATTATTCATGTATATATGTCAATAATCATTAAAATGTATCACATAAAAATTATAGACATTGGAATTAAATTCCCTATGTAGGCTGAATACTCTATAGTCATGAAAACATGAATTTTTTGGCTTTTTGCACTTTCTATTCATTATAGTAATATGTAAACACATGGTTTAAACCAATAATTTTCATTTAAACATGTCAAAAATCATTTTAGAATAATTTTATATATGAATCAACACCTATCTAAGTATATATGCATGAAAATTTTCCAACTTTAGGTTCTAGGATGAAAACCATGAATCTTTCTTATTTCCGGTACTTTCCGTTAATTACAGTAATACGTAAATGCTTGATTTAAACTAATATTTTCATGTAAATATACTAAAAATCATTTTAGAACACCAATACAAATGAATCGGTAGCCATAGACATTTATAAACATGAAATTTCCCAATTTAGGTTTTAAGGTGAAAATCATAAATTTTCTTGCTTTTCAGTATTTTTCTATCATTATAGTAATAAATAGAAATATAATTTAATCAATATTTTTCATCTAAATAGAATAAAAATCAATTTAGAATGCAACTATACACAAATTGGCAGCCCCACTTGTTTTTATGCATGAAATTCCAATTTTGAGTTTTAGAGTTCACCTTTGGAGAAATCGTGTAGAGAGGGTTGTGTTTTCGGTGGAAAAATCGATTTCTCTTTCAAGAATTCACCTAGGCCAAATTTAATTAATAGAAAATCAGTAAATAAATATCCAAAATAATTTTCTCATGATTAATTTCATAGAAATCAAATAATAAATTGAAAGGAGCAAAAACTTACGAAAACTATCAAGAATTCGCAAGGTTTGAAGGACCTTGTGAATTTCGGTTGAGAGAATATTTTTGAGAGAATTTTCTACTGGAAATATGAGAGAAAATAGAATGGTGGCTTTCTAAACTAGGGCTAGCCAAATTTTTTATGAAATATTTGGGTTTGGGTGCAATTTTCAAGTTTACCTTTAATGTGCTAGGTTATGAGTGATTTGCTGTAGTGGGCTTTTGAGGAATTGGGCCTATTATTTAATTTAGGGCTAATCATAGGTAATTCAAAATAAAATATTTTTCTTATTATTTTCATTAAAATTCTCCCCAAAATATTTATTTAAAAACATTTTAAAAATGCTCATAAAAATTATTTTATTCTTAAATATCGCTTTTTGCATGAAAATTCATTTTATGTGCAATAAATTATTTTCTGCTCATGCACTTCATATAATTCACTTATTTCACCATAATAATTCATATTATGCATATTAGCGATAATCTAACATGATAGATACCCATCAAGTAGATAACACATGAATTTCCATAAAAGCACACACTTAGTCTTAATAGTTATAAGTTCAAGCGAATTATCATGGAAATTTCTAGGGTGGGTGTGGGTTGTTACACGAAGTGTGAGATCTATATAGATTATAAGAGTCTACAGTACATCTTGAGCCAAAGAGACCTCAACTTGAGCCAGAAGAGATGGGTTGAACTATTGAAGGACTAAGACTGCTAGATTCTTTACCATACTAGAAAGGCGAACATGGTGGCAGACGCTTTGAGTCAGAAATTGATGGGAAGCCTAGCCAATGTGATTGTATGAAAGAAGCTGATCTTGAAGGATTTAAAGCGATTGTTTAGTCAGGGCTTGAGGCTAGAGATTGGAGAATTGCAGGCTTTAGTGGCTTATTTTCAAGTGAAGTCAAAGTTAGTGGAGGAGATTAAGCTTTCACAAGTTAAGGACCCACACTTGGTTAAGTTAAAGGATGAGACTGAGAAAAGGAAGAACCTTTAATTTGAAGTGGTCAATGGGATTTTAAATTATGGAAAAAGAGTGTGTGTGCCTGATGTCAATGGACTAAGGGAAAGGATACTGAAGGAAGCACATCAGACACTTTACTGTGCTCATCTTAGAACTACCAAGACGTATCACAATGTAAGAGCAAATTATTGGTAGCCTGGGCTAAAGAAGGATGTGGCTAAGTTTGTGGCATCATGCCTAACTTGCCAACAAGTCAAGTATGAGCATCAACGACCTTATGGACTAGTGCAAGAGATTAAGTTACCTGAGTGGAAGTGGGAGCGAATCACAATTGACTTCATAGTTAAGTTACCTAGAACCTCCAAAGGTTATGACTCTTTATATGTCACAGTGGAGAGACTGACAAAGTCTACTCATTTTTTGGAAGTTAAGACCATATGCTCTGCAGCTTAATATGTGCAATTATACATTGACAAGATTGTGAAACTGCACGGAGTACTGATTTCTATCATCTCATATCAAGGCATTCAGTTCACCTCGAGATTTTGACAAAAGTTACAAGAAGCATTAGGAATGTAATTGGACTGTAGTATCACGTTTCACCCTCAAATGGATGGACAATTTGAAAGATTAATTTAGACACTTGAGGACATGCTAAAGATGTGTGTTTTGGACTTTGGTGGTAGTTGGGATAAGTACCTGCCCCTAATCGAGTTTGCCTATAACAATAGCTACCATTTGTCAATCGGTATAGCAACATACAAAGCATTATATGGGAGGAGATGTCATTCTCCAGTTTGTTGTGTTAAACCTGGACACAAGTATGTGGAGATGCCATATTGCTTAAGGAGACTACTGAAAGGGTACTATTGATTCAAGATTGACCGAAAATAGCCTTCAGTCGATAAAAGAGTTATGCAGACCCCAAGAGAAAGGACATCCATGTGGGAGAGCACATTTTCTTGAAAGTCTCCTTAATGAAAGTTGTTATGAGATTTGGCAAGAGAGGACAGCTATTGCCTTGCTTCGTTGGTCATTTTGAAATCTTGGATAAGGTTGGGGAAGTGTCTTATAGACTTACCATACCCCCAACTATGGCGCATATGCACTCAATTTTCCACATCTTGATGTTAAAGAAATATTTATTAGACCCATCCCATGTTCTGTCACTACCAAACATTGCAATAGATGAGCAACTATCCTATGAGAAATTACCAATAGCCATAGTGGATGGACAAGTGAAAAGGTTAAGGAACAAGGAAATACCCATGATCAAGGTTCAATGGCAAAATTATGAGATAGACGAGTGTACTTGGGAAACCAAGGGACAGAAGCATCCTCAGCATTTTGAGAGCATATAAGTAAGTATCTAAATCTGAGGATGAATTTCTTTTAAGGGGGGAGAATGTAACAACCCACACCCTAGAAGTTTTGTGACAATTTACTTGAATTTATAACTATTATGACTAAGTGTGTGCTTTTATGAAAATTCATGTGTCATGTGATTGATGAGTATATGGTATGTTAGATTAGCTCTAATATGTATAATATGAATTATTATGGTGAAATAAGTGATTTATATGAAGTGCATAAGCATAAAATAATTTATTGCACATAAATTGAATTTTCATGCACAAAACAATTTATAAGCATAAAATAATTTTATGAGTATTTTTAAAATATTTTTAAATAAATATTTTAGGGGAATTTTGATGAAAATAATAAGAAAAATATTTTTCTAATTGCCTATAATCAGCCCTAAATTAAATAAATGGCCCAAATTCTTAAAAGCCCATTATACCAAAACACTCCTGACCTAACTTATTAATGGCAAATTTCGAATTTTGCCAACACCCTATATATTTATAGCAAAATTTGGCCAGTCCTAGAGTATTAGCCACCATTCTATTATTCTTCATAATTTTTATAGAAAAATTCATTCAAAAATATTCTCTCAACTGAAATTCAGAAGGTGCTTTCAAACCTTGCGATTTCATGATCATTTTCATAAGTTTTTCTCTTCTTTCAATTTGCTATTTGATTTTTATGAAATTAATCATAAGAAAACTATTTTGGGCTATTAATTTAATTTTTTTTATGTTAATTAAATTTGGCCTAGGTAATTATTTTGAAGGAGAAACCAATTTTCCACTGAAATTACAGCTCTTTCTTTGCATATCCACCAAAGGTGAACCATAAAACTCAAAGTTAGAATTTTCATGCATAAATACATCGGGGGGCTACTGATTTGTATGTGTTTGTGTTCTAAATTGATTTTTTTTGTGTTTAGATGAAAAATATTGATTCAAATCATATTTCTGTATATTACTGTAATGATCAGAAAAGTATGGAAAGCAAGAAATCACACTGGAGCTCAAAAGTTGAAATTTTTCATGTATAAAAATTACAAGAGGTGCTGATTCATATAAATTAATATTCTAAAATGGTTTTTTGTTATGTTTATATGAAAAATATTAGTTTAAACCATGTGTTTGCATATTACTGTAATTAACGAAAAGTGCAAAAAGTGAGAAAATTCATGGTTTTACTTGATAGGTGTATTCGGCCTACATTGAGATTTTTATCCCAATGTCTATAATTTTTTTATAATATATTTTAATGATTTTTAATGATTTAATTGCATGTTAGTTGAAGGATTAACTCTAGACAAGCTTAGAGACAATTCGACCTACCTAGGGTTTACTAAGCTTATTACTTTGTTATGATTAATATGTGTAAATGATTATATGACAAGTAAAATAGGTTTTATGCTGAGTTAATAGTGAATTAATGATCTTAAATTGACTATGAGATGGATGGTATGATTCGTTCAAAAGAGATCAGCATGACTCTTCAAGGTTACTTGTTAAGTTAATATATATGTAAAGTGTTAAGTGTACTAAGTTGAATGTCAAATGGAATTGGTATTAAGATCATGATATATTGTGTTTGACTTTAGAAAAGTTATAGTATGAGTTATAATATGATTTCATGTGAGCCTATGAAAGAAGTGTGTAAGACTTTAAAAGTCAACATGTTATGTGCAAGTGATGAGTGCACTTCTAAGTGCAACTCCAAGTATATGTGAATGATACATGTGTATGGGGTAGTTATGGGATATGATAGCATAATGATTAAGCAAATACTAAGTATTGAATTAAATATTATGTTAGAGCTTGAGGAGTAGTAGAAGTTCAAGGGGCTACAAGTACTAGGAGTAAAGGAACCACAAGGTGAGTAAACATTATATTCTTGTTACAAGTATAAGCTATCTCGATATGTGAACCGTTGAAATTCTTGAAACCTAAGTTCTTTTCTATTTTCAATTACAGCTATATGACTTTTTTGTTAAGCTCGGGTTGCCAAAGGACAATTGATCTAAAACCATTTTTGAATATCTAATAATAATAAAGAACCTTTGTGATTATTGCCCTAACTTATATTCCTTCTAGAACTACACTATTATTTATCTTTTGCTTGATAAGCTAAGCATATATTGTTATTGTAACAACCCACATCTACCCTAGGAGTTTTCATGATAAATTGCTTGAATTTGGGGTTATTGTGATAAATTGTGTGATTATATGAAAATTCATTTGTGAAATGATTTATGAGTTTGGAGCATGTTAAATTAATTTTAAAATGTCTAATATGAATTATTATTGTGAAATAAATGGTTTAAATAAAATGCATTAGCATGAAATAACTTATTTTTCATAAAATGAATTTTCATGTAAAAAGGCAATTTTTAAGCATAAAATATTTTTGTGAGTATTTTTAAATAAATGTTTTGGGGAAATTTTAATGAAAATAATAAGAAAAATATTTTTATTTTGATTACCCATAATCAGCCCCTAATTTAAATAAAAAGCCCAAACACCTAAAAGCCAACTATATTAAAATACTTATAACCAAGCTCATTAAGGGTATTATTGGAAAATTGCCCAAAACTCTACATTTAAATACCTTAAACTCGGCCAGCACTCTCATTCCAGCAACCATCATTTTATTTTTCTATATTTTGACAAAAAAAATTCTCTCAAAAAATTCTCTCTACCAAAATTAAGAAAAACACCTTTCAACTTTGCGATTTCTTGCCTATATTCGTAAGTTTTTATTTCTTTTCAATTTCCTATTTGATTTCTATGAAATAAATTATGAGAAAAATTATTTTGAACTGGTTATTTACTAATTTCTAGAGATTTAATTTATCTTGAGTGAGTTTTTGAAAGAGAAATTAATTTCTCTATCGAAAACATCAACCTTCTTATGCGATTTCGCTAAAGGAGAATCCTATAACTCAAAAATTAAAATTTTCAAATATAAATTCATTAAGGGGGGTAGCTACTACATATTTATATTATAAACTAATTTTTGATGTGTTTTGATGAAAAATATTGGATTAAATCATATTTTTACATATTACTATAATAACTAAAAGGTTTCAGAAAACAAGGAAATTCAAAGTTTTCGCCCTAGAACTTGAGAGTTAGAAAACTCTATGGTTTGATAATTCTATGGCTACCAAATTATGGTGATGGATGTTCTAAACTGATATTTTTTTTTGGATAAAAAATAATGATTTAAATCATGTGTTTATATATTTATGTAATGAACGAAAAGCGCGAAAACTCATAATTTTCACCCTAAACATTAAAACTTGGAATTTTCATGCATAATTATTATCTATGGCTGCTAATTCATACATGTGGATGTTCTAAACTGATATTTTCCATGATTTAATGAAAAATAATGGTTTAAAACACCAGTTTACATATTACTATAATGACCAAAAAATACCAAAAATAAGAAAGGTTCATGGTTTTGCATCCTAAAACATAAAATTGGAATTTTCATATATATGTCATACCTATTGCTGCCAAATCATATAGATTGATGTTCTAAAATGATTTTTGTTGTGTTTACATGAAAAATCTTGGTTCAAACCATGTTTCTACATATTATTGTAATAGACGAAAAGTAAGAAAAATTTAGTTTTTCTCTTAATAGGGTATTCAGCCTACCATGGGATTTTTATCCCAATATCTATAATTTTTATGAGATGTATTTTAATGATTATTGACATGTATGTATGTATGATAAATGGTTAAATTGCATGTTGGTTGAAGGAATGACTCTAAACAAGCCTAGAGGCACTTTAGTATACTTAAGGTATCTTAACCTTATGTTGTGATTAGAATGTGAATGTGATTGAGAAATATGGAAATAGATTTTATGACTTGATCAGGAATTAATGATCTTGAATTAATGAAGAAAAGATAAGCATGACACTTGAAAGGTTATTTGTTAAGTTGACATATAAATAAGTGTTAAGTGTACTAAGATGATTATTAAAGTGAATTGATATTAAGATAATGATATTGTGTTAACCTTAGAAAGGTATTGACATGAATTATAATGAGTTTTCATATGGGCCTATAAAGACTAAGTGTACAAGGCTTTTAAAGTCAACATGTACGTGCAAGTGATAAAGTGCACTTATATGTGCAACTCTAAGTGTATGTGAATGTTATATGTATATGGGGTAGTTATGGGATAGGATAGCATTATGATTAAATAAATACTAAGTATTGAATTAAATATTATGTTAGAGCTTGAGGAGTTTAGAGGTTCAAGAAAGCTACGTATACTAGGAGCAAGGGAACCACAAAGTGAGTAAACATTATGATCAAGTTACAAGTACAATTTATCATGTTATGTGAACCTTTGATATTCTTGAAACCCAAGTTCTTTATATTCTAAAATGAAACTCTATGATTTCTTTGTTAAGCTTGGGTTGCAAAAGGACAATTAGTCCAAAACCATTTTCGATTATCCAATGATAGTACCTTTGTGATTATTGCCCTAACTTATGTTCTTTCAGGAGCTACACTATCAATGTATTGTTTATTTAAAAAGTTAAACTACTATTATTATTGTGATACATGTTATTATTGCCTTAAATGTTATTATTATATGTGATTACCATTAGCTCTAGCTAGGTACTGTTATCCCTTTATGCAGAAGTCCTTATGCTAATGTAGGTAATCATTAGAACCTATGCACGTGGTCTTAACCCGATGGATAGGGGTTGTGTATCCACCTTAGCTAGAAGGGGCGATTCTAGCCATGGAACCTGATCAATTTCATGACTTTATAAGTATTGGGTTGGGAGTTGGAATTTGGTATGAGGCCACCTCTCCCTCGAGTGAATGGGCTAGCATAGTCATTTACTCTTATTAGGTGTTAAATGTTATAAGTGTGATTTCTACAAGTTGTTAAATTGGGAAACTTGCTAAATTGAAAAACTTGCTAAATTGCATCTTTGATTCGTGAATTGTAAATCATGAACTATGTGTTATATGTGATGGGCTTTCTTGAAAAATGGGACATGTGATATTGTTTATGCTATATTGTTTACTCATTAAGATCATTTGTCTCACCCTTCTTCCTTTTATGGTTCCAGGTGAGCAAATATGAGGAGGCAAGGTGATAGCTCAAGCATTCTACTTCGCTTGGAGATTCCTTGTCAAAGTCTTTAATATTACTATGTTATAAAGAAATATTCGTAGTTGCTCTAGGAATTTATTTGGAATATTAATTACTAATGATTTGTCTTAAAATTTTAAATGTTATTTTTCTTATGAAATGTTTCCCAAGTGTTTTACTAAACTATTCTTCCACATATTGAGGTTTCTTATATTATTGGATATTTAAGTTAATACATTGGGTTTAGTATGATCCTATGCATGAGTTGTATATGTATAAGTGGGTTCTATGGGTGTGGGTGACCTTATGTCTCTCTATGTTTTAGGACCATTATATCTCTGAAGTTGAGATGTGACAAAGATGGTATCAGAGCTATAGGTTTTCCTTTATTGCCATTTGACCAGTGTCAAGTTGGTTTCAGAGCCATAATTTTTAAAAGTCTAGTTTAGACGTGTCTATGTATCAGGTTAAATAAGTATAATCCTAGAGTATAGGAATTTTCCTATCATGTCAATTGTAGTCTATCACATGCATAGTTCTATAAAATGCTAGTAAGTTTTAGTAATCCTTATTATTGTTGTGCGCATTATGATTTTCTTTTCAGATGACCAAGAAGGTTGCCCCTGCTAGAGGAACATGACCTAGATCCACCTCAAGAAAAAAAAAGACTCCTGTGATGTGAATGATGTTAATTTATTGCCTAGCGATTTAGTATGCATTGATTTCTTTTATTGCTTATAACATGATTGACATATATTTGATAGGGAAATTCATGATGTTATAAGTTATATGGTACATGATTATGATATAAGATACATGCCATGATATGTGATACAGGCTATGTGATATGTGTCCTATGATGTGATATTATATGATGGTTGCTCATGTAAAAGGCATATTAAGTATGATAATTTGATAGAGGGGTTAAGTGGATTAGAAGGAGAAGTGGACTAAGTTTTGCTCCAATTTAGATTAATGATTGATAGGTATAATGTTATGAGGTATGAAATGCTTACATGTTACAATGGTTTGATATGTGAATTATATGCAATTATTAAATGATAATTATGATTGATACCATAAGAAGAGAATTGATATTTAGTAATGATCAATGTGGGAATGAAACAAATCAGTTACATTATATACACATAAATTTACAGTATGAAGTAGGTGAAGTATATGTTTAAGGATTGTGAGGTAAACATTGATGGATGAAAACTTCCTGTGGAGTTGATAGAACTTGGTATCCTAGGATTTGATGTAATCTTGAGAATGGATTGTTTATACGAGTATGGAGCTGGTATTAACTGTAGAGAAAAAACAAGTAGAATTTTGAATTAAGGATGGGGAGAAATTGTGTATCAAGGAGATACTTATAATTAAGGTTTATTAGCATAATTAAGGAATGGATGAGTATACTTAAAAAGCTGAGGAAGGGATGCGGCAAAAGTGTCCCTAGTTTTTTTGAGAACATGTGAGTAAGTATTGAAATTCAAGGATAAATTTCTTTTAATAGGGGGAGACATAAAAGGATAAGTATTCTTAGACTTGTAATGATGATAAAAGGATAAGTATGATCCTAGTAGAGATTCTTTGGTGATGAGATTCCTTTGTGTATATAGGCTACGATTAGAGTATAAGGATTTGAACTTTTATAAAGTAATAGATGTTAAGGTCATATGACTGTAAATTTGAGGATCTATGAGGACTTGATCTATGAGAATATAAAATGATTTAATTCAAAATATTATATGATTTAAGATAAAATGTTCTAGATTTGATTTGATTATGTACTTGTGTCTAGTGTGTCTACCTATAGGCATTGAGTTTGGCTTTACGGAATCATACACCATCAATCATACATCATGAACTGCATCAAGCATTGCATTAAGGTTGCATGTTACATGCAAGGATGAAAATATTTTGATTATTATAATTGATTCTACATAGTTTTTAAAATTTAAATAATTTTAAACATACATGAATGGGATTTGAGTCCTCTGGATGAGAAATTTTTTATGGCGTTAGATACAATAATGTTCAGTTAAGGTTACTAGAAAATTTGGTAGTGATCTTTAGTACGGGAAGAATTTTTATTGAGATAACCTAGAATGGCATAGAGTTAAAAAGATATAAGAGTTGCATAGAGATTTTATTGAATGTCGATGGTATTAGAAGGTTTGTTATTTTAATATGGATAAATTAAATGATTAGGAATGTAAAATATAGCAAGATGTAAGTGGAAAATCTAAAGTGAAATGATATTATGAGCTAAATGTATAAAAATTATAAGGCTTTAGGTAATTAAGTCATGATAATGATGTATATATTATACATAAAGAGAGTAAGTCTAAAATAGTTATAAGAAGTTTATTTGAGATTGTGAATTAATAGGATGCAAATTCGTTTGGAATATGATATATATAGGAATGTTTGTTAAGTTTAAATATGTTTTAATTAATGAATGAACGGAGTGTAGAAATTGTAATGATAGCAAGGTATTAAACACGAAAATATCTATTGAGGTTAAGATAGATTAAGTAATGGTTATTAGTATGGAAAGAGAATTATCAAATATCAATTGGAGTATTAATTTGGAATTATCTATTGAATTCTTATATGACTAATGTGATAAATAATGAATGAAAGTGGTGATTAAGGTATTAGTATAGATATTAATAATAATAGAGATATAAGGAAAGGAAATGCTTGGGATTATATTTGATTGAAGGTGAAATTAAAGGTTCTATTACTCTTGTTTGAGGTTAAGGGATACAAAGGTTATTAAGGTTTAGTTTAAGATTTGTTTGAATAAGAGATTAACATAGGTGTAGCTTAAGTTGAAGGTTTATCAGTGTGATTTTTGATAGATTGTGAGTATGTACCTTATAGTATTTGACAGGTTAATTGAAGTTAGATATTGTGTTTGAGTGGCAAAGCAGAAGCGTAGCGGAGAAGTTAAGTTGAGTGTGTTGTGTTGTTAGATTTGGAAATTTGAGGATGAATTTCTTTTAAGGGGGGAGAATGTAACAACCTATATCTACCCTACGAGTTTTCATGATAAACTGCTTGAATTTAGGGTTATTATGACAAATTGTGTGACATGTGTGACGTGATTTATGAGTTTGAGGCATGTTTAATTAATTTTAAAATGCCTAATATAAATTATTATTGTGAAATAAATGGTTTAAATAAAATGAATTAGCATGAAATAACTTATTTTTTGTAAAATGAATTTTCATGTAAAAAGGTGATTTTTAAGCATAAAATAATTTTATGAGTATTTTTAAAATATTTTTAAATAAATGTTTTAGGGAAAATTTTAATGAAAATAATAAGAAAAATATTTTTATTTTAATTACCCATAATTACCCCTAATTTAAATAAAAAGCCCAAACACCTAAAAGCCTACTACACTAAAATACTCCTAACCTAACTCATTAAGGGTATTATTAGAAAATTTCCCAAAACCCTACATTTAAATATCTAAAATTTGGCCTGCACTCTCATTTTAGTAGCCATCACTCTATTTCTCCATATTTTGACTAAAAAATTCTCTCAAAATAATTCTTTCTACCAAAATTAAGAAAAACACCTTTCAACTTTGCGATTTCTTGCCCGTATTCTTAAGTTTTCCTTTCTTTTCAATTTTCCATCTGATTTATATGAAATAAATTATCAAAAAAATTATTTTGAATTGGTTATTTATTGATTTCTATAGATTTAATTCAGTTTGGGTGAGTTTTTGAAAGAGAAAGTAATTTCTCTACCGAAAACATCAACCTTCCTACGCGATTTCGCCAAAGGTGAATCCTATAGCCCAAAAAATGAAATTTTCAAACATAAATTCATTAAGGGGGGTAGCTACTATATATTTAGATTTTAAACTAATTTTTGATATGTTTTGATAAAAAATATTGCATTAAATCATATTTTTACATATTACTATAATAATTGAAAAGTTTTAGAAAACAAAGAAATTCTAGGTTTTTGCCCTAGAACTTGAAAGTTAGAAAATTCTATGGTTGCCAAATTGTGGTGATTAATGTTATAAACTGATATTTATTTTGTTTGGATAAAAAATATTGATTTAAATCATGTGTTTATATATTACTGCAATGAACGAAATGCACGAAAAATGCGAAAACTCATGTTTTTCACCCTAAACATTAAAACTTGGAATTTTCATGCATAATTATGATCCATGGCTGCCAATTCATACATGTGGATGGCCTAAAATGATATTTCCTATGATTGAATGAAAAATAATGGTTTAAAATACCAGTTTACATATTACTTTTATGACAAGAAAATACCAAAAATAAGAAAGGTTCATGGTTTTGCATCCTAAAATCGAAAATTGGAGTTTTCATGTATATATCACGCCTATTGTTGCCAATTCATATAGATTGATTTTCTAAAATGATTTTTGTTGTGTTTATATGAAAAATCTTAGTTCAAACCATGTTTCTACATATCACTATAATAGACGAAAAGTAAGAAAAATTTAGTTTTTCTCTTAATAGGGTATTCGGCCTACCATGGGATTTTTATCCCAATGTCCATAATTTTTATGTGATGTATTTTAATGATTATTGACATGTACATATGTATGATAAATGGTTAAATTGCATGTTGTTTGAAGGAATGACTCTATACAAGCCTAGAGGCACTTTGGTATACTTAAGGTATCTTAACCTTATATTGTGATTAGAATGTGAAGTGATTGGAAAATATGGAAATAGATTTTATAATGACTTGATAAGGAATTAATAATCTTGAGTTGATGAAGAAAGATAAGCATGATACTTGAAAGGTGATTTATTAAGTTGACATATATAGAAGTGTTAAGTGTACTAAGATGATTGTTAAAGTGAATTGATATTAAGATAATGATATTTTATTGATGTTAGAAAGGTATTGACATGAATTATAATGTATTTTCATATGGGCCTATAAAGGCTAAGTGTACAAGACTTTTAAAGTCAATATGTATGTGTAAATGATGAAGTGCATTTATATGCGCAACTCTAAGTTTATGTGAATGTTATATGTGTATGGGGTAATTATGAGATAGGATAGCATCATGCTTAAATAAATACTAAGTATTGAAATAAATATTATGTTAGAGCTAGAGGAGTTTAGTGGTTCAAAAGAGCTACATGTACTAGGAGCAAAGGAACCACAAGGTAAGTAAACATTATGATCAAGTTATAAGTACAAGTTATCATGTTATGTGAACCTTTGATATTCTTGAAACTCAAGTTCTTTCTATTCTAAAATGAAACTATATGATTCCTTTCTTTAGCTTGGGTTGCCAAAGGACAATTGGTCTAAAACCATTTTTGATTATCCAATGATAATACTTTATGATTATTACCCTAACTTACGTTCTTTCTGGAACTACACTATCATTGTATTGTTTATTCAAAAAGTTAAACTGCTATTGTTATCATGATACATGTTACTGTTGCCTTAAATGTTGTTATTATATGTGATTACCATTAACTCTAGCTATGGTACTTTTAACCCTTTATGCAGAAGTCCTCGTGCCGATGCAGGTAATCATTGGAACCTATGCATATGGTCTTAACCCGATGGATAGGGGTTGTGTATCCACCTTAGCTAGAAGGGCTGATTCTAGCTATGGAGCCTGATTAATTTCATGACTTTATAAGTATTGGGTTGGGAGTTGAAATTTGGTATGAGGCCACCTCTCCCTCGAGTGAATGAGCTAGCATAGTCATTTACTCTTATTAGGTGGTAAATGTTATAAGTTTGATTTATGCAACTTGTTAAATTGGGAAACTTGCTAAATTGAAAAACTTGCTAACTTGCATCTTTGATTCATGAATTGTAAATCATGAACTATGTGTTATATGTTATGGGCTTTCTTGAAAAATGGGATAATGGATATCATTGATGCTATATTGTTTACTAATTGAGATCATCTATCTCACCCCTTCTTCTTTGTGTGATTCCAAATGAGCAAATATGAGGAGGCAAGGTGATGGCTTAAGCATTCTACTTTGCTTGGGGATTCCTTATCAAAGTCTTTAATGTTACAATGTTATGAAGAGATATTCATAGACACTTTGGGAGTTTATTTTGGGATACTAATTATTGATGATTTGTCTTAAAACTTTAAATGTTATTTTTATTATGAGATGTTTCCCAAGTGTTGTACTAAACTATTCTTTCGCATATTGAGGTTTCTTATATTATTGGATATTTAAGTTAATGCATTGGGTTTGGTGCGATTCTAGGCATGAGTTGTATATGTATAAGTGGGTTCTACGGGCGTTGGCAATCTTATGTATACCCTTATTCTAGGACCATCATATATCTAAAGTTGGGATGTGATAGTTATCGTGCCACATGTGATTGCATTTCTTCAATGCTATTTTTATAAATGATTACCATTAGCTCTAACTATGTAACCATAACCCTTTTTATGCAAAAATCCTAATGCCGATGTGGGTAATTATTAGAACTTGTGCACATAGTCTTAACCCGATGGTTAGGGGTAGTGTATCCATGTTAGATAGAAGGAGCGATTCTAGCCATGGAGCCTAATCAGTTTCATGCTTTTGTATGTGTTAGGAGTTGGAATTTTGCTTGATGCCACCTCTCTTTTATGTGTTCGAGTGAATATGGCTAAAACACTCACTCTCTACATGTTATGTGTGATTTCTGTGAACCTTGATAAATCACAAACTTTGAACCATGAGCTATGAATCATGAATTATGAATCATGAACTATGAGTTATATGCTTTGAGCCCTTTCTAAGGGATATGTGTTATTGTATAAGCTATATTGTTTACTCATTGAGATCATCTATGTCACCCCTTTTCTTTGTGTGGTTCCAGGTGAGCATTATGAGGAGGGAAGGTGATGGCTTAAGCAACTACTCCACTTAGAGAATTTCCTTGTCAATAATTATTACTGTGCCATAATATAATGAGTCTCTAGATGCTTCAGGAGTGCTTATATTTGGAGTTTTATTTTCAGAATATTATTTATTTAATAGTTTATTTAGAGTCTTAAATATTCTTTTCGTAGGGATTGTATTTAAAAGTATTTTCTTTAAATTATGCTTCTGCTAGTTAAAATTTTCCTTATTATTAGGTAATAAAGTTACTAAATAAGAATTTGGTGAGATCCTAGGCAAATGTCATTTTATACATGAGTGGGTTCTATGGTCATGGGTGATGTTACGTCTCCAAATGTTCTAAGACTATCATATCTCTAAAATTAGGATATGACATTGAGATAGATGATCTCAATGAGTAAATAATACAACTTGTACAATAACATATATCCCTTTAGAGGGGTTCATAGTTCATAGTTTGTGATTTAAAAAGGTTTGCAGAAATTGAACTTGTAACTTGTAACTTGTAGAGTGATGACTTTTGCCTTATTCACTTAAGCATGAATGAGAGAGGTGGCCTTATACCAAATTCCAACTTTCAACTTGTAAGAAGCATGCAGGTGATCATGCTTAATGGCTAGAACCTCCCTTTATAGCTGATGTGGATACACTACCCCTATCCATCTAGTTAAGACCATGTGTACAGGTTCTAATGATTTCCTACATTAGCATGAGGATTTCTGCATATAAGAGTTTATAGGTACTATAGCCAAAGCTATTGGCAATTACTTGTAACAATAACATTGAAGAATACGATCACATGTATAATAGTAGTAATAGAATTTAGCTTATTAACAAAGATAAACAACAGTGTAGTTCCATAAAGTATGTAACGTAAAGCATCAATCACAAAGGCTCTTTTCTTATCATTGAATAGGCAATAATAGTTTCAGACCAATTGTCCTTTAGCAACTAAAACTTAACAAAGAAATCATATAATAATAATGTATGATAGAAAGGAACTTAGGTTTCGAGAATCTCAAAGGTTCACATATCTTGATAACTTATACTTATAACATGAACATAATATTTACTCACCTTGTGGTTCCTTATCTCCTAATGCTCACAGCCCTTGTACTTCTAATACTCCCAATCTCTAACATAACATAACAATTCAATACTTAGTATTTGCTTAACATCATGCTATCCTATCCCATAACTATCCCATGCACATATATCATTCACATATACTTGGAGTTGCACTTATAAGTGCATTCATCACTTGTAAATAACATGTTGACTTTTAAGTCCTACATACTTTGCCTTTTTAGGCTCATATGAATTTACGTAATAGTTCTTATGAAGACTTTTCTAAAGCTAAACACAATAAACCATAATCTTAATATCAATTTAATTTAACTTCCAACTTGGTACACTTAATACTTTCCATACATATCAACTTAACAAGTAAACATTAAAAGAGTCATGCTAGTCTCCTTTGGACCGAATCATACAATCAATCCCATAGTAAATTAGGATCATTACTCCATAATTCACACATCATAAAACTCAATTCACATGCCACTTAACCATGTACACATATTAGCCAAACATGTCAATTAGGGTTTTGGAAACCCTAGGCAAGGCTGAACCACTCTAGGAGTTTCCTAGAGTAACTCCTTCAATCATTATGCAATTAAATCATGTACCATTCATATTCACATATCAATAATCATTAAAATGAACCTTACAAAAATTGTCAGAATAGGGATCAAAATCCCAAGAATGGCCGAACCAATCTCATTATGGAAACCATGGGTTTTTCTTATTTTTCTTACTTTCTGATCATTATAGTAATATGTAAACGCATGATCTTAATCAATATTTTTTATGTAAACATAAAAAAAATTATTTTAGAACATTAAAACATACAAATTGTCCCCTTGATGGACATATGCATGAAAATTCCAACTTTTAGGTTTTAAGGTTCACCTTGGATGGATTTGAGAAGAGAGAGGTATGTTCACAGTTGGAAATTGGTTTCTCTCTTAAAAAGACAACCTAGGCTGAATATAACATATAGAAAATTAGTAAATATACAACCTTATATGGATTAAACATGACTAGTTTCATAAAATTCAAAAATTAATTTGAAAGGAAAAAGATCACAAAATCTCAAGGTTTGGAGGCATCTTGTGAATTTTAGCCAAGAGAGAGTTTTTGAGAGAAAAATTATGTAAAACCTAATTAAAAAAAATGGAGGCTACTGTCAACTCTCAAATTTACACCCTTATGATCCGACTGTAGCTTGACACCTACTAAGATGTAACAACCCTCACCCACCCTAGGAATTTTCATGATAAATTGCTTTATTTAGAACTAATAAGGTTAAGCGTGTGCTTGTGTGAAAATTTGTGATCTAAGTGATTGATAAGTATGTGGCATATTAAATTAATTTTAATATGCATAATATGTGTTGCTATTGTGAAATAAATGATTTACATGAAGTCATTTGCATAAAAGAATTTATTTTAAATAAAATGAATTTTCATGCATAAGACAATTTTTAATACATAAAATAATTTTATGGGTATTTTTAAAATATTTTAAAATAAACATTTTTGAGGGAAATGTTCTAGAATTAATAAAAAAATATTCTTTTTATTTTAATTCTTAATCAGCCAAAAATTTAAAGGAAAAGCCCAAATACCCAAAAGCCCACTACACAAAAATCCTCCTAACCTAATTCATTAAGGGTATTAGTGGAAATTCCACTCCAACCCTAATATTTATTCTAAATTTCGGCCAAAACAAGGGTTTCCAGTAGCTATTCTCTCATTCTTTCTATATCTTGGTAGAAAATTCTCTCAAAATATTCTACGTATTGAAATATTGAAAACACCTTTCCGTTTCACGATTTCATGACCATAATCGTAAGTTTTTATTCTCTTTCGATTTCTAAACTGATTTCTATGAAATAAATTGTGGGAAAATTATTTTGAACTATTTGATTACTAATTTCTATAGATTCAATTCTATTTGAGTGAATTTTTGGGAGAGAAAATTTATTTTATACCGAAAATATGATTCTTTTCGTAAGATTCCTCCAAAGGTGAATTCTATAACTTAAAATCACAATTTTTATGCATAAACATCATAGGGGGGGGGGGGGGGAGGCGGGAAATTTGTGCATGGTTGTATTCTAAACTGATTTTTGATTTGTTTTGATGAAAAATGTTGGATTAAATAATATTTCTGCGATGACCGAAAAGTTTTGAAAAACAAAGGAATTCAAGGTTTTCGTGTTAGAACTTGGAAGTTAGAACATTTTATTCTTGCATGGTCATATGGCTATCGATTTGTATGAATAAGTATTCTAATAGGATATTTGTTTTGTTTAGATGAAAAATAATGATTTGAATCATGTGTCTGTTTATCGCTGAAATGAACGAAATGCGCGAAAAGCGTGGAAACTCATGATTTTTCACCTAAGCCTTTGAACTTGGAATTATTTTGTATAAACCCTATTTATAGCTACCAATTCATGAAGGGATGTGTTCTAAACTGATTTTTTCTATGATAGAATGAAAAATAATGGTTTAAACAACCTGTTTACATATTTCTAAAATGACCAGAAAATACTGAAAATAAGAAAACTTATGGTTTTGTGCTCTATAAGCCAAAAGTTGAATTTTTGTGTATAAATAACACCAATAGTGGCTGATTCCTATCAATTTATATTCTAAAATGATTTTTGTTATGTTTACATGAAAAATCTTGGTTCAAATCATGTTTTTACATGTTTTTGAAATAGACGAAAAGTACGAAAAGAAAAAGAATTTGGTTTTTTGCCTTGATGATGCATTCGGCCTACATGAACATTTTTTTCCCAATGTTTATAAATTTTATGTGATGTGTTTTGATGATTTTTGACATGTATATATGTATAATAAATGATAAAATTGCATGTAAGTGGAAGGTATGATCCTAGATGAGCTTAAATGCATTATGGTATACTTAAGGTATACTTAAGGTATCTTAACATTATATTGTGTCTAGAATGCAAATGTGGTTGAGAAATACGAAACTAGATGTTATGATGAATTGATGATGAACATATGGTTATGCGTTAATGAAGTGAAAGGGATCATAAGAGTTAAGCATGATGCTTGATGGGTTAATTGCTAAGTTGACATGTATGGAAGTGTAAAGTGAACTAAGATAATTGTTAAAGTGAATTGATATTGAGGTAATAATATTGTGATGACCTTAAAAAGGTAATAATGTGATTGCAGTGTGTTGTCATGAGAGCCTATAAGGCCAAGTATGTAAGACTTTCAAAGTTAATGTGTTATGTGCAAGTGACGAGTACACCTATGTGTGGACTCTAAGTGTATGTGTATGCTCTATGTGCATGGGGTAGTTATGGGATAGGAGCATCCTAAGTAAATAAATACTAAGTATTAAATCAAATATTATGTTAGAGTTTAAGGAGCTTTAGATGTGGAAAAGGGACTATGTTTACTAGGAGCAAAGGAACCCCAAGGTGAGTAAACATTGTATTCATTTTTCAAGTGTGGGCAAATGGCCCATTCATGTTATAAGTGTGAACAACATTTTGTTGTGTTACAAGAATGTGATATATTGTTATGTGAACCTTTGTAATCTTTGAAACCCAAGTTCTATTCATTTTAAATATTATTATATGATTTTTTTGTCAAGCTTGGGTTGCCAAGGGACATTTGGTCTAAAACTATTTTGTTATCTGATGAGAAATTCTTGTGATTAGCACCTTAACTTGTATTCTTTCTGGAACTACACTATTATTGTATCATTGTTTGAAAGCTAAACCACTATTGTTATTAAAATACATGTTATTGTTGCCTTATGTGATATTGTTAATTATGTTTACCAATAGCTCTAGCTATGGTAGCTTTTACCCTTTATGCAGAATCCTCATGCCGATACGAGTAATCATCGAAACCTGTGCACATGGTCTTAGCCCGATGGATAGGGGTAGTGTATCCACCTCAGCTAGAAAGGGGCGGTTCTAGCCATGGGGCCTGATCAGCTTCACGCCTTCTATGTGATAGGAGTTGGAATTTGGTATAAGGTCACCTCTCCTCAATGTGTTCGAGCAATAGAGCAATAGCCTTCACTCACTATGTGTTATAAGTGTGATTTTTGCAAAATTGCCAAATTGAACCCTTGCTAAATTGCAACCTGATTCATGAATTATAAATCATGAACTATGTGTATAAGCTATGTGTTTCCTTTCAAAGGAATATGTGATAATGTATGTGTCTTTTTGTTTACTCATTGAGATCATCTATCTCACCCCTTTTTTTTTCCTTGTGTGGCTCCAGGTGAGCAAATGTGAGGAGGCAAGGTGATGACTCAAGCATTCTACTTCGCTTGGGGAATTCCTTGTCCAAGTTATAATACAATTGCTATGAAGTCTTGTCATTAGATGCTTTGGGAATGTTGATTGATACTTATCGAGATATAGTATTTTCCTTATGGATTTTATATGTAATGATTTATTTTAAGTCTTTCGCAAATTATGGTATTCATTTAAATGTTTTAAATGAGTTAATGAAAGATGTTTGGTAAGATCCTAGGCATGATTTGTTTATATGTAAGTGGGTTCTATGGGCGTGGGTGGCCTTATGTCTCCCCATGTTCTAGGACCATCGTATCTCTAAAGTTGGGATGTGATATAAGAATAATGCGCTACGCATACCGCAGTCTTGCTAGCTGGTTAGCGGGCAGGGGTCAAGGGGGCAGCGCCCCTTATGGGGTGCAGGGCAGTGCCCCATTAAAAAATAAATTTCCTGAATCTTTCACCTTCAATCGATTGCTTTTCATTCATGAACTCATAGAATCAAACTGGGCCCAAATCATATATGAAACGGACCAGAAATGAACGAAAAAGTAGGAAACAGGTCGAACCAATAGATTAGCAAGCACCTAGCACGCTGCCTCCCTGGGTGGTAGGCTGGATGTGCTGCCTATAGGTGGCATGGAATCTGTACTGGCAGTACGAGCGGCATGCTAGGTCTGCCGCCCAGACGTTGGGCGAGATAGCGGTGCTGCCTATGCCGCCGACACATTTCTGGTGCCGCCGCCGGTGCTGCCTGCATCCTCTTTAGCAGCTCTATAAATAGAGCCTCCTTCCAGCTCATTTTGGGGGGAGGGGGATTCTAAGGCAGAAACTCTCTAATACTGATATACTTGTTGCATTTAAGTTCTGTTTGAAATTTGATACAAAAGAGCTGTTGTTTCAATTTCAATTTAAATTTCAATTCACATTCGTTACACTATTTCGCTAATCCTTTGCTGTTAAGATTCAAATTTAGGGTTTCAAATCCAAGGTGGAGTTGAGATCCGAAGCTAAGCTCATTCTGATCATCCGAAAGACAAGAAAAGCAAAGGTATAATCTCCTTTTATCCATTTTCAAAATTCTAAACTCAGATCTAGAATTCTCTTTAGGTATAAAACAGAAAAGATCTAAAATTTATTAATTTAAGAATCAGAATTAAATTAATAAACAAACCAACACTTTTTTCTAGAACCCTTCCTTTGCAAAAAGAAAGAACTGTGTAGGGTTTAATTCCTATTTAATAGGATATGCAGGCTGCCATTCTGAAAGGCATCAACTCCAAAATCTTTTTATTAACATTTTTCCCTTTTACTCTAATCTATTTTAATCTTTTATTTCTAATTTCATGCTAATTTAGTTGAGAAATATGTGCTTTTCCTAGTACCCATAAGGGCTAGAGGAAATATCCTTTTTATTTCAATCGTTTTGATCTTGTAATAATTAAGTAGGATTTATTTCTGCTTATTTGTCTATAATTGTCATTACATCTTATCATATATATATGTTTCATGCATCATCATAGTCATGTTCATACATACACGAAAATTCCTTTTTTAAGAGTTATTTTGCAATTTTAGCCAAATTCAAGAAAATTATATTTTCTCAATTGTGTCATTACCAAAACCTGATCCCTGAGCCCTCTTTGGTCACTCGCAAATTAGTGCATTTTCCATTGGGATAAGTCAAATATTTTGTGGAGTCAATCATGTTGGGTTTTCTTTAATTTTCCCAATTAAAACAATTAAATTAAAGTGGCGACTCACTTTTCACAACTTCCAAATTACAAAAATCAATTTTCTGAACTCACAGCGAGTTCCAATCATGGAGTTTCTCCTGAAAAGCATTTTGATGTCTCGGCGGATTGGACCGGTGCTCAGGTGAGGCCTCATAGTTGGTGACTCCACTAGGGAGCTAAAATATTTTCAAATAAAAGATAAAGTGGATTACTTTTGGTAAAATACCAAGTTTGGCTTTAAACTTGAAATAACTCTGTCATGCATCACTACATCAGACTCCTGGTCTACAAAAACCTAGCTTATAGAAAAATAAAGGATAGAAAGTAACATTGAGTGGGCAACCTTCCTTAGGTCTGCTTGCTGATAGTGAAATCATCTAGCCGATTATGTATCCTCTAATCCTTTAAGAGGTGTAACGAGTATGCACGTAGCATTGGACCCATGCGAGGCTTCTTATCTCATATGTGGTTAGGTATATCGCATCTCTAGTGTGATGGGTTCCCTTCAAACCAACCTAACCCTTTCATGTAATGACTCATAAAATCTTCCTTTAGGATTATATACTCTATAATACTGAACTTGGTATGTCATTATCCTGAAACCTTTTCATTCATGCAAATATGCATCATAGCTTGAACCTTGTGAAGAGTCAAAAACCTATCCAAACACCTTCACACCTAAAACCCATAGTCCATCTAAACCCATGGTCAATACCTAAAAAGCTCATTACCCATGGTTCACCTAAACCCATGGTCAACACCTCAAAATCAGTGGTCCATCTTGGTCAAAACCCAAAACCCATGGTTCACCTAAGCCCATGGTTAACCCCCAAAGCCCATGGTCCCCCTAAATCCATGGTCAAAACCTAAAACCTATGGTCCATCTAAACCCATGATCAACAGCTAAAGCTCAAAACCCATGGTCCACCTAAACCCATAGTCAAAACCCAAAACTCGTGGTCCATCTAAACCCATGGTCAACACCCAAAGCCCATGGTCCATCCAAACCCATGGTCAAAGCCCAAAATTCATGGTTCACCCAAAACCCATGGTCCAGTCCTATCTAAACCTATGTCAAACTCATGGTAAAAATAAACTCATCTACGGTACCCTCATCTTATCCATAAACTCTATCTAAGCTAAACACTGACGTAGCTTTCTACTTTCATAGTCTTTACCTAAGCTAAACACTAATCTAGCTTTATCCTTAACAATCCTTACCAAAGCTAAACACTAACCTAGCTTCATTCTCATCTATAATCCTTACCTAAACTAAATGTTGACTTGGTTTCATCTTTTATATAACTATTCAAACCCATGGCCCATCTAAGCCTATGATCTAGTCCAATCAAACCCATTATCCAACTATCACTAAACCTATGGTCCACCTAACATCCAAATCCGTAGTACATCCATAACCTAATCGAAAAACCCATGGTCACTCTATCCTTAAACTCATGGTAAACCATTAATAAATCACAATCCCAAGCTAAATTCTGACCTAGCCACTCAAAGCTAAATTCTGACCTAGCCACTCAAAGCTAAAATCTGACCTAGCCACCCAAAGCTAAAATCTGACCTAGCTCCCTTAACTAAATACCTACCTAGCTAACATCATACACCTCTACCCTCATCTTTACTTAGACATGGTCAACCTAACCACAAGACACTGTCATCCATTGTCATTAAACCTAAGGTCCTTTGGTTTGTCACACCTCCACATAACCCTTTTTTCCAAAGCTTGATATTAACCCAATTTTTTTCCCTTTCGAAGGTTGATAAAATGTCTATTGCTAGAGATGAAGTCACTACTACCAGAGATGATGAAATCTTTAACGAGCTTCTTGCTAAGCTCTCTGAAGAATAAGAGACCCTGATGAAGAGGCAAGATGCCTATTTTCAAGACTTGCTCAAAGCCCAAAAGAGGGCCATTATGGAAGATGTCCGCACCTTAATGGAATAGACCTCCTTGGTCCAAAGCTCAACTGACCCAAAACTACTCCACTCAGACCCAAAACCTTCTCTTTATCCTGTTTATGGATTCGCTTCCAGAGCTGATTCCAAAGATAAAGAGCCTGCAAACACTGACATGATCCCACCACTATCTATTCCATCATTTGAATTCCTTAGAAACAACTCACTATATCAACCTATGATAGTTGAACCACCAAATTTCACCCCTACTCTCACTTCTCGACCCGCGGATCCTTTCCAAAGGAAGGAAGTCAACCCTAAAATCAAAGCCTTCATGGAAAAAGTGAAGCACATGGAAAAAATGCTAAATAATCTGAAGAAGAAAGAGAACCTAGTTGATATAGGCTCATTGAGCTTATTTCCCAATGCAAGAGTTTCGCCAAAGTTCAAGATGCCGAATTTGGATAGATTTGATGGTACTACTTGCCCTAAGATCCATTTAAAAATGTACGTGGGGGCAATACATCCCTTTGGTATCAGTAATGAGCTAATTGCTTAACTCTTTCATCAAACCCTTATGGATACTACCCTAAGATTGTTTATTAACTTGGATGATACCTAAAAATAAAATTGGGAGGACATTTGCAAGGTATTTGTCAAATAGTACCATTATAATATTAAGGTGGACATTACAAGAAGGGATTTGGAGACCACAAAGCAACTTCCAAATGAGTCCTTTTCCATGTTCCTTACAAGGTGGAGGGCTAAAGTTGCTCAAATGGTAAACAGGCCAACTGACAAGAACAAGTAGATATCATTGTCAAGAATCTACTTCTTGCCTATAAAGCCCACTTCTTAACACAATACCTACGCACTTTTAGAGCTTTAGTTGCAACTGCGTCAAAAGTTGAAGATTGCATCCAAAGTACATCATTTTAAACTAAAATTCTCCACCACCAACCCGAATAGTGATGAAAAATCTAGTTCTAACTCAACCCCACCTTACCTCAACCCTAGAAGGCATGTCATGAAGTAGTTCAAGTTTAACTAATCTGACTTGTCTAAGATTGAATTCCAAGTCTAAGCCAGAGTCTAAGTCTGAATCTCAAAAGTCTGAGTCCAAATCTGAGTCGGAGTCTATCGTCTTATTTTTTCTTTATTCTTATCGACCATAACAGTTCCTTTTGTCATCTTGTAATAAAGTTTCCTTTATAGTAATGCACATACATTTTCTTTCATCTTCCTTATTTAGTCCAGCATGGATGAGCCATAAAAAAAAAAAAGAGAGAAAAAAATAAAAAAAAAAGAGAAAAAGAAAAAGAGGAAAAAGAGATTAATGAACAATCAATTAAACCCACCACAATTAGCGTAAATCAGAATTTGAGGTGCTCACAAATTAGCTATCACTTCATCGGCTCCTAATAAAAAAAGGTTAAGTAATGGACCTCTCATCAAACAATTGAAGCACAAAGAGCAAATCAAATGGAATTATGTATTGCATATTAGGTAATCAAACAATGCACCTCAACAAGGGCAACAAGTTTAGAGAAGGCCTTTGTCAAATATAGAATTCAAAGGCCAGAGCCCCTCAAAACAGCTGCCCAAATCATGGTGGAATGTTTTCTCCCAAAATACAAGCTCGCTAAGTTGAAAAACCCAAAAAGGGTGGCTTAGGCAAAAGTTAGAGCTGAGAGAGAGAGAGGGAGAGAAAGAGAAAGCTCATCCAAGTCTCCTTCCCTCATGTCTAAAGTTGTCAAATCACCTACAATTAATATGTTATCCTTCCTAAGCAGAGGCTTATTCTCTAAGGATATACAGTCTTCTATGCCCTTATCCTATAATGGACGCATGTCTTCCTAGGTCATCATCTGCTGTCAATTCATCCCGTCGCTTAGCTCAAAGAGCTAAAGCACAATCCCTCATACATATTCTCCAGTCTATCACATCGTCCTCTCTCATTTGGAAGCATGATCCCTAATTTATCTTCTTCCACTAGCCCTTTAGCCATTCCTAAAGGCTCTTTGTTTCAACTAGTGCAATTTATTGTCACTTTGTAACAACCCATACCTACCCTAGGAATTTTCGTGATAAATTGCTTGATTTAGAACTATTAAGATTAAGTGTGTGCTTTTGTGAAAATTAGTGATGTAAGTGATTGATGAGTATGTGGCATATTAAATTAATTTTAATATGCATAATATGAGTTGCTATTATGAAATAAATGATTTACATAAAGTGCATTTGCATAAAAGAATTTATTTTAAATAAAATGAATTTTCATGCATAAGACAATTTTTAAGCATAAAATAATTTTATGAGTATTTTTAAAATATTTTAAAAAAAATATTTTTGGGAGAAATGTTACAGAAATAATAAGAAAAATATTATTTTCATTTTAATTCCATTTATTCTTTTTATTTTAATTCCATTCAGCCCAAAATTTTAAATAAAAGCCCAAATACCCAAAAGCCCACTATAGAAAAATCCTCCTAACCTAGTTCATTAAGGGTATTAGTGGAAATTTCACCCAAATCCTATTATATATTCTAAATTTCAGCCAGAATATAGTTCCAGCAACCATTCCCTTATTTTTTCTATATCTTGGCAGAAAAATTCTCTCAAAATATTTCTCTCCACCGAAATTAAGAAAACACCTTTCCGTTTTGCGATTTCTTGACCGTAATCGTAAGTTTTTCTTCTCTTTCAATTTCTAAACTGATTTCTATGAAATAAATTATGGGAAAATTATTTTAAACTAGTTGATTATTGATTTTTATAGATTTCATTCTATTTGTGAGTTTTTGGGAGAGAAAATCTATTTTCTATTGAAAACACGATTTTTTCCGTGATATTTCTCCAAAGCTAAATTCTATAACTTAAAATCACAATTTTTATGCATAAACATCACAAGGGGGGAGATTTGTGTATTGTTGTGTTCTAAACTAATTTTTGATTTTTTTTGATGGAAAATATTGGATCAAATAATATTTTTGAATATTTCTGTGATGATCGAAAAGTTTCAAAAAACAAAGGAGTTCAAGGTTTTTGTGTTAGAACTAGGAAATTGGAAAATTCTATTATTGAATGGACATATGGCTACCGATTTTTATGAGGAAGTGCTCTAATATGATATTTGTTTTGTTTAGATGAAAAATAATGATTTGAATCATGTGTCTATTTATCGCTGAAAAGAACGAAAAGTGCTGAAAGCGTGAAAACTCATGATTTTTCACCTAAGCCTTTAAACTTGGAATTTGTTTGTATAAATCCTATCTATGGCTACCAAATCATGTGTGGATGTGTTCTAAACTAATATTTGCTATGATTGATTGAAAAATAATAGTCTAAACATGTCACATCCCAACGTTAAAGATACGGCGGTCCTAGAACATAAAGAGACATAAGGTCACCCATGCCTATAGAACCCACTTACATATAAATATATCATGCCTAGGATCTTACCAAACCTCCTACATTAACTCATTTAAAACATTTAGATGAATACCATATACTGCAAAAGACTTAAAATAAATCATTACATATAAAATCCATAAGGAAAAATAATATGTATCCATAAGTATCAATCAACATTCCCGTAGCATCTAATGACAAGACTTCATGAAAATTGTATTATTGATAACTCAGACAAGGAATTCCCCAAGTGAAGTAAAATGCTTAAGCCATCTCCTTGCCTCCTCACATTTGCTCACCTGGAACCATACAAGGAAAAAGGGGCGAGATAAATGATCTCAATGAGTAAATGAAAAGGCACATACATTATCACATATTCCTTTGAAAGGAAACACATAGCTTATACACATAGTTCACAATTTATAATTCATGAATCAGGTTGTAATTTAGCAAGGGTTCAATTTGGCAAGTTTGCAGAAATCACACTTATAACACATAGTGAGTAAAGGCTATTGCTCTATCACTCAAACACATTTGAGTAGAGGTGGTCTTATAACAAATTCCAACTCCTATCACATAGAATGCGTGAAGTTGATTAGGCCCCATGACTAGAACCGCCCTTTTCTAACTAAGGTGGATACACTACCCCTATCCATCGGGTTAAGACCATGTGCATAGGTTCCGATGATTACCCGCATCAGCACGAGGATTCTGCATAAAGGGTAATACGTACCATAGCTAGAGCTATTGGTAAACACAATTAACAATATCACATAAGGCAACAATAACATGTATTTCAATAACAATAGTGGTTTAGCTTTCAAACAATGATACAATGAAAGTGTAGTTCTAGAAAGAATACAAGTTAGGGTGTTAATCATAAGAATTTCTCATTGGATAATAAATAGTTCTGGACCAAATGTCCTTTAGCAACCTAAGCTTGACAAAGAAATCACATTATAATATTTAGAATAGAAAGAACTTGGGTTTCAAAGATCACAAAGGCTCACATAGCATGATATCACATATTTGTAACATAACAAAATGTTACTTGCACTTGCAACATGAACACAGTGTTTACTCACACTTGAAGAATGGATACGATGTTTACTCACCTTGGGGTTCCTTTGCTCTTAGTACACGTAGTCCCTTTTGCACTTCTAAGGCTCCTCAAGCTCTAACATAATATTTAATTTAATAATTAGTATTTATTTACTCATGATGCTTCTATCCCATAACTACCCATGCACATATAGCATACACATTAGAGTTCACATATAGGTGTACTCATCACTTGCACATAGCATGTTGACTTTAAAAGTCTGACATACTTAGACCTTATAGGCTCTCATGACAACACATTACAATGACATTAATACCTTTTTACAGTCATCACAATATTATTACCTCAACATCAATTCACTTTATCAATTATCTTAGTTCACTTTACACTTCCATACATGTCAACTTAACAATTAATCTTTCAAGCATAATTCTTAACTCTTATGATCCCTTTCACTTCATTAACTCTTAACCATATGTTCATCATCAAGTCATCATAACATCTAGTTCCAAATTCCTCAACCACATTTGCATTCTAATCACAATGTGAGGTTAAGATACCTTAGGTATACCTTAAATATACCAAAATGCATTTAAGCTTATCTAGGATCATACCTTCAACTAACATGCAATTTTATCATTTATTATACATACATACATGTCAACAATCATCAAAACATATCACATAAAATTTGTAAACATTGGGACAAAAATGTTCATGTAGGCCAAATGCATCATCAAGGTAAAAACCAAATTCTTCTTCTTTTTGTACTTTCTGTCTATTTCAGAAATATGTAAAAACATGGTTTGAACCAAGATTTTTCTTGTAAAAGCAACAAAAATCATTTTAGAACTTAAATCCATATGAATCGGCCACTATTGGTGTTATTTATACACAAAATTCAACTTTTGAATCATAGAGCACAAAACCATAAGTTTTCTTATTTTCGGTATTTTTCGGTCATTTTAGAAATATGTAAACAGGTTGTTTAAACCATTATTTTTCATTCAATCATAGAATATATCAGTTTAGTACACATCCCTTCATGAATCAGTAGCCATAGATAGGATTTATACAAACAAATTCCAAGTTTAAAGGCTTAGGTAAAAAATCATGAGTTTTCGCGCTTTCCGTGCATTTCGTTCATTTTAGCGATAAACGGACACATGATTCAAATCATTATTTTTCATCTAAGCAAAACAAATATCATATTAGAATACTTATTCATACAAATCGGCAGCCATATGACCATGCAAGAATAAAATTTTTCCAACTTCCAAGTTCTAACACGAAAACCATGAATTCCTTTGTTTTTCGAAACTTTTCGGTCAATGCAGAAATATTATTTAATCTAATATTTTCCATCAAAACAAATCAAAAATCAGTTTAGAATACAATCATGTACAAATTGCCCCCCCTTATGTTATTTATGCATAAAATTTGTGGTTTTAAGTTATAGAATTCACCTTTGGAGAAATCTTGCGGAAAGAATCGTGTTTTCGGTAGAAAATAAATTTTCTTTGCCAAAAACTCAGCCAAACAAAATTAAATCTGTAAAAATTAGTAATCAAATAGTTCATAATAATTTTTCCATAATTTATTTCATAGAAATCAGTTTAGAAATCGAAAGAGAATAAAAACTTACGATTACAATCACGAAATCGCGAAACGGAAAGGTGTTTTCAATATTTCGGTAGAGAGATATATTTTGAGAGAATTTTCTACCAAGATACAAAAAGAATAAGAGAATGGCTACTAGAAACCCTGGTTTGGCCAAAATTTGGAATAAATATTAGGGTTTGGGTGAAATTTCCACTAATACCCTCAATGAATTAGGTTTGGAGGATTTTGGTGTAGTGGTCTTTTGGGTATTTAGGCCTTTCCTTTAAATTTTCGGCTGAATAAGATTTAAAATAAAAAAAATATTTTTCTTATTAATTCTAGAATATTTCCCTCAAAAATATTTATTTTAAAATATTTTAAAAATACCCATAAAATTATTTTATGCTTTAAAAATTGTCTTATGCATGAAAATTCATTTTATTTAAAACAAATTATTTTATGCAGATACACTTCATGTAAATCATTTATTTCACAATAGCAACTCATATTATGCATATTAAAGTTAATTTAATATGCCACATACTCATTAATCACTTAGATCACAAATTTTCACGCAAGCACACACTTTACCTTAATAGTTCTAAATCAAGCAATTTATCATGAAAATTCCTAGGGTGGGTGTGGGTTGTTACATTCTCCCCCCTTAAAGAAATTTGCCCTCAAATTTAAACCCTTACCTAGTTTCTCTTGAAAAGCTGAGGATGCTTTTGTCGTATCTCTTCCTCTGCTTCCCAAGTGCACTCATCTATCCCATGATTTCGCTATTGAACCTTAATCATGGGTATCTCCTTATTTCTTAGCTTCTTTACTTGTTGATCCACTGTAGCTATCAGTGATTCCTCATAAGATAGTTGCTCATATAATTTAATGTCTAGAGGTAAAAGAACGTGCAATGGATCTAACACATATTTCCTTAACATTGAGATGTGGAACACTAGGTGCACCTGTGCCAAAGTTGGAGGCAGGGCAAGTCTATAAGACACTTCTCCAATCTTATCTAAGATTTTGAAAGGACTAATGAAACAAGGTGATAATTTCCCTTTCTTGCCAAATCTCACAACTCCTTTCATTAGTGAGACTTTTAAGAATACGTGATCTCCCGCGGCGAATTGGACTTCCTTTCGCTTAGGGTCCGCGTAACTCTTTTGCCGACTGAATGCCGTCTTCAGTCAATCTTGAATTATTAGTACTTTCTCAATGGTCTCTTTAAGCAATTCGGGCATTTCTACATGCTTATCTCTAGGCTCAATCCAACAAATTGTAGAATGACATCTTCTCCCATACAATGCTTCGTATGGTGCCATGCCAATGGACGAATGATAGCTATTGTTGTAGGCCAATTCAATCAAGGGAAAATACTTATCCTAGATCCCGCCAAAATCCAAGACACACATCCTTAGCATGTCCTCGAGTGTCTAAATCATTCTTTCAGACTAGCCATCCATTTGAGGGTGAAACGCCATACTAAAATCTAGTTATGTTCCTAACGCTTCTTGCAACTTCTGCCAGAACCTTGAGGTGAATTAAGTTCCTCGATCTGAGATGATAGACATTAGCACTCCATGTAGTTTCACGATCTCATCTACATACAACTGCACAACTGAGCAGCAGAATATGTGGTCTTAACTCCTAGAAAATGGGCAGACTTTGTCAATCTATCCACTATAATCCATATAGAATCATGTCCTTTGGAGGTTCTAGGCAAACCAACAATGAAGTTCGTAGTGATGCATTCCCACTTCCATTCAGGTAGTCGAATCTCTTATAGTAATCTTGAGGGTTGCTAATGTTCATACTTGACTTGCTAGCAAGTCAGGCAGGATGCTACAAACTTAGCCACATCTTTCTTCAATCCAGGCCACTAATAATTAGCTTTCACATCATGGTACATATTGGTAGTTCTAGGATAACACAGTAAATTGTCTGATGTGCCTCCTTCAATATCCTTTCCTTTAGTCCATCCACATCAGGCATGCATACTTTATTCTTACACTTTAAAATTCTATTGACTACCTCAAACTCAGAGTTCTTTCCTTCTCTTGTCTCATCCTTCAACTTCACTAAGTATGGGTCCCTATCTTATGAATCCCTTATTTCTTCCATTAACTTAGACCTTACTTGAAAATGAGCTAATAAAACTCTTGATCCTCCAATCTCCAGTTTCAATCCTTGATTAAACAATTCCTTTAGTTCCTTCACAATCAGTCTCTTTCTCACATCCACCTAGGCTAGGCTTCCCATTGACTTTTGACTCAAGGCATCTGCCACTACATTCACCTTCCTGGGATGATAGAGAATCTGATAGTCATAATCCTTCAATAATTCAATCCATCTCCTTTGTCTTAGATTGAGGTCTCTTTGGCTCAAGATGTACTAAAGACTCTTATGATCCGTGTAGATCTCACACTTTGTCTCATACATGTAATGTTTCTAGATCTTTAGAGCAAACACTACTGCAGCTAATTCTAAATTGTGAGTAGGGTAATTCACTTCATGTCTCTTTAGTTGCTGAGATGCATAGGCGATGACTTTACCATTTTGCATCAAAACACGCTCAAGTCCTACTCTCGAAGCATCGCAATAAACAGTGAACCCTTCTTCTCCTTCTGGTAATGTCAAAACTGGAGCTGATACCAAACACTCCTTAAGCTTCTAAAAACTATTTTCACAAGACTCTTCCCAATTGAACTTAACTTATTTTCTTGTCAACTTGGTCAATGGGGCTGCTATCTTAGAAAAGTCCTATACGAATCTATGGTAATATCCCGCCAAGCCCAAGAAACTTTGTACTTCTGAAACTATTATGGGCCTTGGCCAATTTGCTACTGCTTCAACTTTCTTAGGATCAACTTGAATTCCTTCCTTACTTACTACATGTCCAAGAAAGTTAATCGACTCCATCCAAAACTCACACTTAGATAACTTAGCATAGAGTTGGTGATCACGCAATGTTTGAAGCACGATCCTCAAATGTTCTTCATGTTCCTCTTTATTCTTTGAGTAAATCAGGATGTCGTCGATGAACACGATCATGAACTTATCAAGGAATGGCTTGAATACTCGATTCATCAAGTCCATGAAAGCAGTAGGAGCATTTGTCAAACTGAATGGCAAAATCGTGAACTCGTAGTGTCCATATCTAGTACGAAAGGCAGTCTTGCAGATATCTTCTCCTTGGATTTTTAGTTGATGATAGCCAGACCTTAAGTCAATCTTGGAGAAGTGACCAGCTCCTTGTAGTTGATTAAAAAGATCATCGATCCTTGGCAATGGGTATCTATTCTTCATAGTGACTTTGTTAAGTTGACGATAGTCTATGCACATTCGGAACGAGCCATCTTTCTTCTTTACAAACAACATCAGAGTGCCCCATAGTGAACTGCTTGGTCGAATGAAGCCCTTATCGAGCAGGTCATGCAATTGCATCTTTAACTCCTTCAGCTCCATTAGTGCCATACGATATGGTAGTATTGATATTAGTTGCGTACCAGGTAGCAGTTTGATGTTGAACTCGATCTCACGATCAGGGGGTAATCCGAGTAAATTTTCTAGAAAGACATCCATGAACTCATCCACTATTGGAATGCTCTCGTCTCAAATGGCAGCTTCTTTGCCAGTGTCAATTACGTGGGCTAGATACGCTTGGCATCCTTTCCTTAACATCCGCCTCGCTCCTAAGGCCGATATCAAGTTCAGAGGATTCTCATTCTTATCTCCTTAGTACACAAACTTTCTTCCTCACCACAAAAGGTAGGCAGTTGTAGCTTCTTAAACTCAGCCACGGTCATTCCCTCATCAGGTAGCCATTTTCTCCCTCTCCGAGTAGGTGTCACTATCGCAGGTGGCGTAACTCCATTCCTCTCTTGAGTTGGCGGCGCTTCTCGCCTTTGAGCTCGTAGCTCGTCCAGTTCCTTACGCAAATCTCTCATTTCTTTGCGCATGGCATGCATTTCTTGCGAAGATACTTGCTCACTAGAGCCTATAGTCTGTACCCTCGAGTTGGATCTTTTTCTTGAACATATAGGTGCAGAGGCAGCATTTGATGTAGTGTCCGATATAACATCATCGTTAGCCTTAACAGATTGGGCGACTGTGTGAACCTTCTTCCTGGGAGTATTATTTCTATCATAATAAAGGAATTTAGTACTAATACCCTATCCTAACCCATTTAATCTCCCTTTTATCCTAGCACACATTATCATGCATTTACCATATCACTGTCACATCCCAACCTTAGAGATATGATGGTCCTAGAGCATAGGGAGACATAAGGTCACCTATGCCTGTAGAATCCATTTACTCATAGACAAATCATCCCTAGGATCTTACCAAACCTCCTATAATAACCCATTAAAATATTTAGATGAATACCTTAAATTTGTGGAAGACTAAAAAAAAATCATTACATACGAAATCCATAATATATATCAACAAGTATCAATCAATATTCCCGGAGCATCTAATGACAAGACTTCATAAATTAGTATTATTGGTAACTTGGACAAGGAATTCCCCAAGCGAAGTAGAATGCTTGAGCCATCACCTTGCCTCCTCACATTTGCTCACCTGGAACCACACAAATAAAAAGGGGTGAGATAGATGATCTCAATGAGTAAACAATAGGGATTGTATAATAACACATATCACTTAGAAAGGGCTCATAGCTCATAACTTATAGTTCATGATTCATAGTTTGCAGTTTAGAGAGATTTGCAGAAATCACACTTATAACACATAGAGAGAAGGCTATTGCCATAATCACTCGAACACATAACACATAGAGTGAAGGCTATTGCCATAATCACTCAAACACATAGCTGATAATTACTCGCATCGGTACGAGGATCACATAGCCGATGATTACTCGCATCGGTATGAGTAACACATAGCCGATGATTACTCGCATTGGTACAAGTAGCACATAGCCGATGATTACTCACATCGATACGAGGAGCACATAGCTAATCACTACCCGTATTGATACGAGGAGCTCATAGCCGATGATTACTCACATCGGTACAATTATTTCTGCATAAAGGGTAAAAGGTACCATAGCTAAAGCAAATGGTAATCACAATTAATAATATCACATAAGGCAACAATAACATGTATTCGAACAACAATGGTGATTTAGCTTTCAAGCAAAAGATACAATGATAGTGTAGTTCTAGAAAGATTATAAGTTAGGGCGTTAATCACAAGAAGTTCTCAATGGATCAACAAACTAGTTTTAGGCCAAATGTCCTTTGGCAACCCAAGTTTGACAAAGAAATCATATAATAATATTTAGAATAGAAAGAACTTGGGTTTCAATGATCACAAGACTCACATAACATGTTTTCACACATTTGTAACATAACAAAATCTTACTTGCACTTATAACATGAACATAGTGCTTACTCACCTTGGGGTTCCTTTGCTCCTAGTACACGTAGTCCCTTTGCACTTCTAAAGCTCCTCAAACACTAACATAATATTTGATTTAATACTTAGTACTTATTTACTCATGATGCTCCTATCCCATAACTATCCCATTCACATATAGCATACACATATACTTAGAGTTCACATATAGGTGTACTCATCACTTGCACATAGCACATTGACTTTAAAAGTGTTGTATACTTAGGCCTTATAGGCTCTCTTGATATCACATTACAATCACATTAATACCTTTTTAAGGTCATCACAATATCATTACCTCAATATCATTTCACTTTAGCAATTATGTTAGTTCACTTTACACTTCCATACATGTCAACTTAATATTTAACCTTTCAAGCGTCATGCTTAACTCTTATGGTCCTTTTCACTTCATTAATTCATAACCATATGTTCATCATCAAGTCATCATAACATCTATTTCCACATTCTCCAATCACATTTGCATTCCAACCATAATATAGGGTTAAGATACCTTAAGTATACCTTAAGTATACCAAAATGCATTTAAGCTTATCTAGGATCATACCTTCGACTGACATGAAATTTTATCATTTATTATACATATGTACAAGTCAATAATCATCAAAACACATCACATAAAATTTATAAACATTAGGACAAAATTGTTTATGTAGGTCGAATGCATCATCAAGGTAAAAACCAAATTCTTCTTCTTTTCGTACTTTTCGTCTATTTCAGAAATATGTAAAAGCATAGTTTGAACCAAGATTTTTCATATGAACATGAGAAAAATCATTTTAGAATTTAAAGTCATAAGAATCAGCCACACATCGTGTTGTTTATACATAAAAATTCAACTTTTGACTTATAGAGCACAAAACCATGAGTTTTCTTGTTTTTAGTATTTTTTGGTCATTTTAGAAATATGTAAACAGGTTGTTTAAACTATTATTTTTCATTCAATCATAGCAAATATCAGTTTAGAACACATCCCTACATAATTCAGCAGCCATAGATGGGATTTATACAAAAAAAATTCCAAGTTTAAAGGCTTAGGTGAAAAATTATTAGTTTTCACGCTTTTCGCGCTTTTTGTTTATTTCAGTGATAAACAGACACATGATTCAAATCATTATTTTTCATCTAAACAAAAAAAATATCATATTAGAGCACTTTCTCATACAAATCGGCAGCCATATGTCCATTCAATAATAAAATTTTCCAACTTCCAAGTTCTAACACAAAAACCTTGAATTCCTTTGTTTTTTTGAAACTTTTTGGTCATCGCAGAAATATGGAGAAATATAATTTAATCAAGTATTTTTCATCAAAACACATCAAAATTTAGTTTAGAAATCATCCATACATAAATTTCCCGCCCTTTGTGATGCTTATGCATCAAAATTGTGATTTTAAGTTATAGAATTCACCTTTGGAGAAATCTCACGGAAAGAATCGTGTTTTCTGTAGAAAACAGATTTTGTCTCCCAAAAACTCACCCAAGCAGAAATAAATCTATAAAAATCAGTAATCAACCAGTTCAAAATAATTTTCTCATAATTTATTTTATAGAAATCAATTTAGAAATCGAAAGAAAAGAAAAACTTATGATTATGATCACAAAATCACGAAACTGAAGGGTGTTTTCTTAATTTCGGTTGAGAGAATTTTTCTGCCAAAATACAGAAAAATAGAGTGATGGCTTCTAGAATGAGAGTGCTGGCTGAAATTTTCATTATATATTAGGGTTTGGGGTGCAATTTCCAAGTTTGCCCTTAATGAGCTAGGTTATGAGTGTTTTAGTGTAGTGGGCCTTTGGGTATTTGGGCTTTTTATTTAATTTAGGGGCTGATTTTGGGTAATTAAAAATAAAATATTTTTCTTATTATCTTCATTAAAATTTCACCAAAATATTTATTTAAAAGTATTTAAAAATACTCATAAAATTATTTTATGCTTAAAATATCGCCTTTTTATATGAATGTTTATTTTACAAAAAATAAATTATTTCATGCTAATGCATTTTATTCATATCATTTATTTCATAATAATAATTCATATTAGGCATATTAAAATTAATTTAACATGCCTCAAACTCATGAATCACATCGCACATGAATTTTCATACAGTCACACAATTTATCACAATAAGCCTAAATTCAAATAATTTGTCACTAAAACTCCTAGGGTAGATGTGGGTTGTTACATTCTCCCCCCTTAAAAGAAATTCATCCTCAAATTTCCAAATCTAACAGTACAACATAGTTTACTTAACTTCTCTGCCACGCTTCTGCTGTGCCACTCAAACCCAATATCTAACTATAATTAACTTATCAAACATAGTAAGGCACATACTCACAATCTATTAAAAAGAATCATATTGATAAACTTTTAGCTTAAGCTACACCTATGTTAATCTCTTGTTCAAACAAATCTTAAAACTAATCCTTAATAATTTTGTATCCCCTTAGCCTCAAACAAAAGTAATAGAACCTTTAATTTCACCTTGAATTAAATATAATCCCAGGCATTATTTTTCCTTATATCTCTGTTATTATTAACATCTATATTAATACCTTGATCACCACTTCCATTCATTATTTATCACATTAGTCATATAAGAATCCAATAGAAAATTCCAAATTAATAACTCCAATTGATATTTGATGATTCTCTTTTTATATTAATAATTATTACTTAATCTATTATAACCTCAATAAATATTCTCGTGTTTAATATCTTACTAACATTACGATTTCTACACTCCCATCATTCATCAATTAAAACATATTTAAACTTAACAAACATTTCTATATATATCATATCACAAACGAACTTGCATTCTATTAATTTACAATCCCAAATAAACTTCTCATAACTATTTCAGACTTACTCTCTTTTTGTATAATATATACATCATTATCATGATTTAATTACCTAATGCCTCAAAATTTTATACATTTAGCTCATAATATCATCTAACTTTAGATTTTCCACTTACATCCTGCTATATTTCACATTCCTAATCATTTAACTTATTCATATTGAAATAATAAACCTTCAGATACCATTGCGTTTAAATGAAATCTTTATACAACTCTTATATCTTTCCAAATCTATGCCATTCAAGGTTATCTCAATAAAAATTCTTTTCATACTAAGGATCACTACCAAAAATTTTTTTCTAGTAACCTCAATTGAACATTATAGTATCTAATACCTTTAAACATTTTTCATCCAGAGGACACAAATCCCTTTCAAGAATATTCAAAACATTTTAAATTTTCAAAACTGTGTAGCATCATACTTATCCTTTTATCATCATTACAAGTTTGAGAATACTGATCCTTTTATGTCTCTCCCTCTTAAAAGAAATTCGTCCTCGAATTTCAATACTTACTCACAGGTTTTCAAAAACTGGAGATGCTTCTGCCACATCCCTTCCTCAGCTTCCTAAGTATACCCATTCATTCCATGATTACGCTAGTAAACCTTAAATCATAAATATCTCCTTGATACACCAATATCTCCCATCTTTTGTTCAAAATTTTAATTGCTTCCCTCTACAATCAATATAAGCTCCATAGTCATATAGCCAATCCATTCCTAAGATCACATTGAATTCTAGGGCATCAAGTTCTAATAACTCCATAAGAAGTTTCCATCCATCAATGTCTACCTTACAATCCTTAAATAATATCTTACTTCCATCATTTCTCCCAAAAGAGTCAACACTACTAAGGGTTTATTAGTTTATTCCTTATCTCTACCGAGACTCTTAACAAAATATAGAGATGTAAACAATTGCATAACATCATAATCAATAAGCATCTTGTACTAAAAATTCAAATGGGAATGATACCTTCTTCTTTCAAATCACACTAGATAAATATTTCTTCCCTGACTATACTCGATATCTATATAAGTGATAGAGAAATCCTTAGCTCTCTTATTATTCTAGTCTATATGGTAGTATCTAAACTACAAATTCCTTAATATACTTCATACTTCACCTACTTCATACCATATACTTATGTATATATAATGTAACTAATTTATTTCGTTCTCCTACCAATCATTACTAATTATCATTCCTCTTCCTATGACATCAATCACAATTATCATTTAATAACTCCATACATTTCTTATATCAAACCATTATTACATGTAAGCATTTCATACTTCATAACATTATACCTATCAGTCATTAATCTAAATTGGATCAAAACTTAGTCAACTTCTCTTTCTAATCCACTTAACCCCACTATCAACTATCGTATTTACCATGCATTTAACATAGGTACTCATCATACCACATCATATCATAAGACACATGTCACATATCATATATTGCATAGCATATATCATATAGCATATGTCACATATCATATATCACATATCATAATCATGTAATATATATCTCATAACATGAAGAATTCTCCTATTATGCAAAAGTGAATCATGCTATAGGCAAAAAGAATTAATCCATACTAAGTCGCCGAGCAATCAACTAACATCATTCACATCGCAGGAGTCTTCTTTTTCTTGAGGTAGACCACAGGCATGGCTTTCTCAAACATCTTTCACCATGTCCTCTTGTATACCACATGCGGTGCTCAAGGTTGTAGTCCTCCAGTAGGGGTAATCTTCTTAGTCATCTAGTAAAGGAATAATAAGGCACACAAGCAAACAATAACAAAGAGTATTACAACTTATTAGGATTTGGCGGAATTATAATAGCAATAGACTACAAGTGACATGATAGGAAAATTCCCATGCTCCAGGATTATACTTAGTCAAACCAATAAGCAGACAAGTTTAAACTAGACTTTAAAAACTATAGCTCTGATACCACCTTTGTCACATCCCAACCTTAGAGATATGATGGTCCTAGAGCATAGGGAGACATAAGGTCAGCCACTCCTGTAGAACCCATTTACTCATAGATAAATCATCCCTAGGATCTTACTAAACCTCCTACAATAACCCATTAAAACATTTAGATGAATACCTTAAATTTGGGGAAGCTAAAAATAAATCATTACATATGAAATCCATAATATATATCAATAAGTATCAATCAACATTCCGGGAGTATCTAATGACAAGACTTCATAAACTAGCATTATTGGTAACTTGGACAAAGAATTCCCCAAGTAAAGTACAATGCTTGAGCTATCACCTTGCCTCCTCACATTTGCTCACCTGGAACCACACAAGGAAAAAGGTGTGAGATAAATGATCTTAATGAGTAAACAATAGGGATTGAATAATAACACATATCACTTAGAAAGGGCTTATAGCTCATAACTTATAGTTCATGATTCATAGTTTGCAATTTAGAAAGGTTCGTAGAAATCACACTTATAACACATAGAGCGAAGGCTACTGCCATAATCACTCGAACACATAGAGTGAAGGTTATTGCCATAATCACTCAAACACATAGCCAATAATTACTCGCATCGGTATAAGGATCACATAGTCGATGATTACTGGCGTCAGTACGAGTAGCACATAGCTGATGATTACCCACATCAGTACGAGGAGCACATAGCCAATGATTACTCACATCAGTACAAGTATTTTTGCATAAAGGGTAAAAGGTACCATCGCTAGAGCTAATGGTAATCAAAATTAACAATATCACATTAGCCAACAAATAACATGTAATAACAATGGTGGTTTAGCTTTCAAGCAAAAGATACAATGATAGTGTAGTTCTAGAAAGAATATAAGTTAGGACGTTAATCACAAGAAGTTCTCAGTGGATCAACAAACTAGTTTTGTACCAAATGTCCTTTAGCAACCCAAGCCTGACAAAGAAATCATATAATAATATTTATAATAGAAAGAACTTGGGTTTCAATAATCACAAGGCTCATATAACATGTTTTCACACATTTATAACATAACAAAATGTTACTTGCACTTATAACATGAACATAGTGTTTACTCACTTTAGGGTTCCTTTGCTCCTAGTACACATAGTCCCTTTGCACTTCTAAAGCTCCTCAAACACTAACATAATATTTGGTTTAATACTTAGTACTTATTTACTCATGATGCTCCTATCCCATAACTACCCCATTCACATATAGCATACACATATACTTAGAGTTCACATATAGGTGTACTCATCACTTGCACATAGCACGTTGACTTTAAAAGTCTTGTACACTTAGGCCTAATAGGCTCTCTTGATATCACATTACAATCACATTAATACCTTTTTAAGGTCATCACAATATCATTACCTTAATATCATTTCACTTTAGCAATTATCTTAGTTCACTTTACACTTCCATACATGTCAACTTAATATTTAACCTTTCAAGCATCATGCTTAACTCTTATGGTCCTTTTCACTTCATTAATTCATAACCATATGTTCATCATCAAGTCATCATAACATCTATTTCCAAATTCCCTAATCACATTTGCATTCCAACCACAATATAGGGTTAAGATATCGTAAGTATATCTTAAGTATACCAAAATGCATTTAAGCTTATCTAGGATCATACCTTTGGCTGACATGAAATTTTATCATTTATTATACATACATACAAGTCAATAATCATCAAAACACATCACATAAAATTTATAAACATTAGGACAAAAATGTTTATGTAGGCCGAATGCATCATCAAGGTAAAAACCAAATTCTTCTTCTTTTTGTACTTTCCGTCTATTTCAGAAATATGTAAAAAGCATGGTTTGAACCAAGATTTTTCATATGAACATGACAAAAATCATTTTAGAATTTAAATTCATAAGAATCGGCCACACTTGGTGTTGTTTATCCATAAAAAATCAACTTTTGACTTATAGAGCACAAAACCATGAGTTTTCTTGTTTTCAGTATTTTTCGGTCATTTTAGAAATATGTAAATAGGTTGTTTAAGCTATTATTTTTCATTCAATCATAGAAAATATAAGTTTAGAACACATCCATACATTATTCGGCAGCCATAGATGGGATTTATACAAAAAAATTCCAAGTTTAAAGGCTTAGGTGAAAAATTATGAGTTTTCGTGCTTTCTGCGCTTTTCGTTCATTTCAGTGATAAATAGACACATGATTCAAATCATTATTTTTCATCTAAACAAAACAAATGTCATATTAGAGCACTTCCTCATACAAATCAGCAGCCATATGTCCATTCAATAATAAAATTTTCCAACTTCCAAGTTCTAACACAAAAACCTTGAATTCCTTTGTTTTTTTGAAACTTTTCGGTCATCGCAGAAATATGCAAAAATATAATTTAATCCAGTATTTTTCATCAAAACACATCAAAAATCAGTTTAGAAATCATCCATACACAAATTGCCACCCCTTTGTGATGCTTATGCATGAAAATTGGGATTTTAAGTTATAGAATTTACCTTTGGAGAAATCTCACGGAAAGAATCGTGTTTTCGGTAGAAAAAAGATTTTGTCTCCTAAAACCTCAACCAAATAGAATTAAATCTGTAAAAATAAGTAATCAACCAGTTCAAAATAATTTTCCCATAATTTATTTTATAGAAATCAATTTAGAAATCGAAAGAAAAGAAAAACTTACGATTACGGTCAAGAAATCACGAAACTGAAAGGTGTTTTCTTAATTTTGGTAGAGAGAAATATTTTGAGAGAAATATTTTGAGAGAATTTTTCTGCCAATATATAAAAAAATGGAGTGATGGCTGCTGGAATGAGAGTGCTGGCCGAAATTTTCATTATATATTAGGGTTTGGAGTGCAATTTTCAAGTTTGCCCTTAATGAGCTAGGTTAGGAGTGTTTTAGTGTAGTGGACTTTTAGGCATTTGGGCTTTTTATTTAATTTTGGGGCTGATTATGGGTAATTAAAAATAAAATATTTTTCTTATTATTTTCATTAAAATTTCTCCTAAATATTTATTTAAAAATATTCATAAAATTATTTTATGCTTAAAATATCACCTTTTTACATGAAAATTTGTTTTACAAAAAATAAATTATTTCATGCTAATGCATTTTATTAAAATCATTTATTTCACAATAATAATTCATATTAGGCATATTAAAATTAATTTAATATGCCTCAAACTCATAAATCACATCACACATGAATTTTCATACAATCACACAATTTATGACAATAAGCCTAAATTCAAATAATTTGTCACTAAAACTCCTACGGTAGATGTGGGTTGTTACAATCACATCACTAGGCATATGTCATGTATGATTTGCATATCACATAGTTTTGCACATATCACATATCATAATCATATGGCATATATCTCATAATATCACACTATAGCATAATAATGAAGGAAATCATCTCATCCTAGGTGACTAGGCAATCAAGGAAAATTATTCATATCATATAAAGTACTATGCCGTTACATCAATCATCATGTCTACTCAACCTAGTTATCTTGTCCACCTTCAGAGCAATTAAGAGCGATATGGCCACTGTTGCCACATTGATAGCAAAGAAGATCTCTATCTTGATGGCGATTAGTTGAAGATGCAAACCTCACTGGCAAGTAATCTCCTCTATGCTCAACAATCCCTGACATGATTGCTCTATATCCTCTCTTAGTGCATGAATCATCACCTTAAGACGTCGGTTTTCCTCCTTCAAGTATGAATAGTTATCCTCCAATCTTTGGACCTTACAATATACCCAATCAGGATCTAAGCGCTCCTTAGGGTCCTCCTCTTCGTCAGGGGTCTTCTTTTTTATAGGGTGAATCACAGTTACAACTTTTTTGAGCATCTATGGCCAAGTCCTCTTACAGGTCACATGGGGTGCTCTAGGTCGCGGTCCTCAAGCAGGCGTAATCTTTTTTGTCATCTGTTAGAAGAATTATAAGGCAAGCAAACAATAACAAGGATTACTAAAATATACTAGGATTTCGCGAAATATGCTAATGATAGCCTACAAGTGACATGACAGGAAAATTCCTATGCTCTAGGATTTTACTTAATCAACTTATATAAAACAAGCATAAACTAGACTTTTAAAAAAAACTATGGCTCTGATACCACCTTTGTCACATCCCAACCTTAGAGATACGATAGTCCTAGAACATGGGGAGACATAAGGTCACCCACGCCCATAGAACCCACTTACATATAAACATATCATGCCTACGATCTTACCAAACCTTTTACATTAACTCATTTAAAACATTTATATGAATACCATATACTGTGAAAGACTTAAAATAAATCATTACATATAAAATCCATAAGGAAAAATAATATGTATCCATAAGTATCAATCAATATTCTCGAAGCATCTAATGATAAGACTTCATGAAAATAGTATTATTGATAACCCGGACAAGGAATTCCCCAAGCGAAGTAGAATGCTTGAGCCATCTCCTTGCCTCCTCACATTTGCTCACCTAGAACCACACAAGGAAAAAGGGGTGAGATAGATGATCTCAATGAGTAAACGAAAAGGCCCATACATTATCACATATTCCTTTAAAAGGAAACACATAGCTTATATCACATATTCCTTTGAAAGGAAACACATAGCTTATACACATAGTTCATGATTTATAATTCATGAATCAGGTTGCAATTTAGCAAGGGTTCAATTTGGCAAGTTTGCAGAAATCACACTTATAACACATGTGAGTGAAGGCTATGGCTCTATCACTCAAACACATTGAGGAGAGGTGGCCTTATACCAAATCCCAACTCCTATCACATAGAAGGCGTGAAGCTGATCAGACCCCACGGCTAGAACTGTCCCTTTCTAGCTGAGGTGGATACACTAACCCTATCCATTAGGTTAAGACCGTATGTACAGGTTCCAATGATTACCCGCAACGGAATGAGGATTCTGCATAAAGGGTAATAGGTACCATAGCTAGAGCTATTGGTAAACACAATTAACAATATCACATAAGGTAATAATAACATGTATTTCAATAACAATAGTGGTTTAGCTTTCAAACAATGATACAATGAAAGTGTAGTTCTAGAAAGAATATAAGTTAGGGTGTTAATCACAAGAATTTCTCATTGGATAACAAATAGTTTTGGACCAAATGTCCTTTGGCAACCCAAAGTTTGATAAAGAAATCACATTATAATATTTAGAATAGAAAGAACTTGGGTTTCAAAGATCACAAAGGCTCACATAGCATGATATCACATATTTGTAACATAACAAAATGTTACTTGCACTTGTAACATGAATACAGTGTTTACTCACACTTGAAGAATGGATACGATGTTTACTCACCTTGGCGTTCCTTTGCTCCTAGTACACGCAGTCCTTTTTGCACTTCTAAGGCTCCTCAAACTCTAACATAATATTTGATTTAATATTTAGTATTTTTTTACCCATGATGCTTTTATCCCATAACTACCATGCACATATAGCATACACATTAGAGTTCACATATAGGTGTACTCATCACTTGCAAAAAGCACGTTGACTTTAGAAGTCTTGTATACTTAGGCCTTATAGGCTCTCATGACAACACATTATAATGACATTAATACCTTTTTAAGGTCATCACAATATTATTACCTCAACATCAATTCACTTTATCAATTATCTTAGTTCACTTTACATTTCTGTACATGTCAACTTAACAATTAATCTTTCAAGCATCATGCTTAACTCTTATGATCCCTTTCACTTCATTAACTCATAACCATATGTTCATCATTAAGTCATCATAACATCTAGTTCCAAATTCCTCAACCACATTTGCATTCTAATCACAATGTAAGGTTAAGATACCTTAACTATACCTTAAGTATACCAAAATGCATTTAAGCTTATCTAGGATCATACCTTCAACTAACATGCAATTTTATCATTTATTATACATACATACATGTCAATAATCATCAAAACACATCACATAAAATTTTTAAACATTGGGACAAAAATGCTCATGTAGGCCAAATGCATCATCTAGGTAAAAACCAAATTCTTCTTCTTTTTGTACTTTCCGTCTATTTCAGAAATATGTAAAAACATGGTTTGAACCAAGATTTTTCATGTAAAAGCAACAAAAATCATTTTAGAACTTAAATCCATATGAATCGACCACTATTGGTGTTATTTATACATAAAAATTCAACTTTTGAATCATAGAGCACAAAACCATAAGTTTTCTTATTTTTGGTATTTTTCAGTCATTTCAGAGATATGTAAACAGGTTGTTTAAACCATTATTTTTCATTCAATCATAGAAAATATCAGTTTAGAACACATCTGTTCATGAATCGGTAGCCATAGATAGGGTTTATACAAAAAAATTCCAAGTTTAAAGGCTTAGGTGAAAAATCATGAGTTTTCGCGCTTTCCGCGCATTTCGTTCATTTCAACGATAAATTGACACATGATTCAAATCATTATTTTTCACCTAAACAAAACAAATATCATATTAGAATACTTATTCATACAAATCAGCAGCCATATGACCATGCAAGAATAAAATTTTTCCAACTTCCAAGTTCTAACACGAAAACCTTGAATTCCTTTGTTTTTTGAAACTTTTCGGTCAACGCAAAAATATGCAGAAATATTATTTAATCCAATATTTTTCATCAAAACAAATCAAAAATCAGTTTTGAATACAACCATGTACAAATCACCCCCCCCCCCCCCTTATGATGTTTATGCATAAAATTTGTGATTTTAAGTTATAGAATTCACCTTTGGAAAAATCTTGCAGAAGGAATCGTGTTTTCGGTAGAAAATAAATTTTCTCTCCCAAAACCTCACCCAAATAGAATTAAATCTGTAAAAATCAGTAATCAAATAGTTCAAAATAATTTTCCCATAATTTATTTCATAGAAATCAGTTTAGAAATCAAAAGAGAATAAAAACTTACGATTACGGTCACAAAATCGCGAAACAGAAAGGTGTTTTCAATATTTCAGCAGAGAGAAATATTTTGAGAGAATTTTCTGCCAAGATACAAAAAGAATAAGAGAATGGCTGTTGGAAACCCTGTTTTGGCCAAAATTTAGAATAAATATTAGGGTTTGGGTGAAATTTCCACTAATACCCTCAATGAATTAGGTTAGGAGGATTTTGGTGTAGTGGGCTTTTGGGTATTTGGGCCTTTCCTTTAAATTTTTGGCTAAATAAGATTTAAAATAAAAAGAATATTTTTCTTATTAATTTTGGAACATTTCCCTAAAAAGTATTTATTTTAAAATATTTTAAAAATACCCATAAAATTATTTTATGCTTTAAAAATTGTCTTATGCATGAAAATTCATTTTATTTAAAATAAATTCTTTTATATAGATACACTTCATGTAAATCATTTATTTCACAATAGCAACTCATATTATGCATATTAAAATTAATTTAATATGCCACATACCCATCAATCACTTAGATCCCAAATTTTCACATAAGCACACACTTAACCTTAATAGTTCTAAATCAAGCAATTTATCACGAAAATTTATAGGGTGGGTGTGGGTTGTTACAAAACAATCTGTTTACATATTTTTGAAATGACTGGAAAATATTGAAAATAAGAAAACTCATGGTTTTGTGCTCTATAATTCAAAAGTAAAATTTTTATGTATAAACAGCACCAAGTGTGGCCAATTCATATGCATTTAAATTCTAAAATGATTTTTGTTGTGTTTACATGAAAAATTTTGGTTCAAACCATGTTTTTACATATTTCTAAAATAGACAGAAAGTGCAAAAAGAAGAAGAATTTAGTTTTTACCTTGGTGATGGATTCGGCCTATATGAATCTTTTTGTCCCAATGTTTATAATTTTTATGCGATGTGTTTTAATGATTATTGACATGTATGAATGTATAATAAATGATAAAATTTCATGTTAGTTGAAGGTATGATCCTAGATAAGCTTAGATGCATTTTGGTATACTTAAGGTATACTTAAGGTATCTTAACCTTATATTGTGATTAGAATACAAATATGATTGGAAAATGTGGAACTAGATGTTATGATGACTTGATGATAAATACATGGTTTTGAGTTGATGAAGTGACAATTGAATAAAAAGGATCATAAAAGTTAAGCATGACACTTGAAAGGTTAATGGTTAAGTTGACATGTATGGAAGTGTAAAGTGTATTAAGATGATTGTTAAAGTGAAATGATGTTGAGGTAATAATATTGTGATGACTTTAAAAAGATATTGACATGATTGTAATGTGTTCTCATATGAGCCTATAAGGCCTAAGAGTGTAAGACTTTTAAAATCAACGTGTTATGTGCAAGCGATGAGTACACCTTTATGTGAACTCTATGTGTATGTGTATGCTATATGTGTATGGGTAGTTATGGGATAGGAGCATCATGAATAAATAAATACTAAGTATTAAATTAAATATTATGTTAGAGTTTGCAGAGCTTTAGAAGTGCAAAGGGACTATGTATACTAGGAGCAAAGGAACCCTAAGGTGAGTAAATGCTATGTTCATGTTATAAGTGTGAACAACATTATGTTGTGTAAGAATGTGATATATTGTTATGTAAGCCTTTATGATCTTTGAAACCCAAGTTCTTTCTATTCTAAATATCATTATATGATTTCTTTGACAATCTTGGGTTGCCAAAGGACATTTGGTCCAAAACTAGTTTGTTTATCCAATGAGAACTTCTTGTGATTAACACCCTAAATTATATTCTTTCTGGAACTACACTATCATTGTATCTTTTGTTTGAAAGCTAAACCACTATTGTTATTGGAATACATGTTATTGTCACCTTATGTGATATTGTTAATTGTGATTACCATTAGCTCAAGCTATGGTAACTTTTACCCTTTGTGCAGAATCCTTGTGCCAATGTGGCTAATCATCAGAACCTGTGCACATGGTCTTAACCCGATGCATAGGGTTAGTGTATCACCTCAGCTAGAAAAGGGCAGTTCTAGCCATGGGGCTTGATTAGCTTCATGCCTTCTATATGATAGGAGTTGGAATTTGGTATAAGGCCACCTCTCCTTAATCTGTTCGAGTGATAGAGCAATAGCCTTCACTCACTATGTGTTATAAGTGTGATTTCTGCAAACTTGCCAAATTGAACCTTTGCTAAATTTTAACTTGATTCATAAATTATAAATCATGAACTATGTGTATAAGCTATATGTTTCCTTTTTAAAGGAATATGTGATAATGTATGTGCCTTATTGTTTACTCATTGAGATCATCTATCTCACCCCCTTTTCCTTATGTGGTTCCAGGTGAGCAAATGTGAGGAGGCAAGGTGATGGCTCAAGCATTCTACTTCACTTGGGGGATTCCTTGTCCAAGTTATCAATAATACTATTTTATGAAGCCTTGTCATTAGATGCTTAGGGAATGTTGATCGATACTTATTAATATATATTATTTTCCTCATGGATTTTATATGTAATGATTTATTTTAGACTTCCACAATTTAAGGCATTCATCTAAATGTTTTAAATGAGTTATTGTAAGAGGTTTGGTAAGATCCTAGGAATGATTTTTTATATATAAGTGGATTCTACGGGCGTGGGTGACCTTATGTATCCTCACATTCTAGGACCGTCATATCTCTAAGGTTAGTATGTGACGCATTTTAAGAGTCTCTTCAGTCTCAAATAACAAGAAAAGCTTGACTTGCTCTTTTCTATGATTCATGCTATAAAAAGCAAAATCTTACAACCTCTATGATTCTTTTCAAAAGTTTCAGCCTATCTTCAAACCATTCTTGAATTTTATGAAATCATCCCAAGCCTTATTGGCAAATCATACCATATACCATCCATTCCTTGGCATAATCTCAAAATGAGTAGAACTAAAATTCCCAAGTGTATCAGGGCTTATCATCTTTAAATATAGTTTCCTTGGTGAAACCAGAAGTCAAGGCATATCTTCTAAGAAGCTCAAATCCAGAAGCCTTCGTCAAGAAGCCAAAACCAAAAGCCTTCATCAAAGAAGCTAAAATCTAGAAGCCTTCATCAAGAAGCCTAAACCAAAAGCCTTCATCAATAAGCCCAAATCCAAAAGCCTTCATGAAGAAGCCCAAATCTAGAATACTTCATTAAGAAGCCCAAATCCAAAAGCCTTCATCAAGAAGCTCATCCATAAGTTTCAACCTTCCTTCAAACCAAGAAGCCTTCGTTAAGAGGCACATGACCCAAAAGCCTTTACCATGAAGCTTTAATCCAAAAGCCTTTGCCATAAAGTCCATATCCAAAAGCCTTCTCCATGAAGCCTAAAACCAAAAGCCTTTGCCATGAAGCCCAGATCCAAAAGCCTTCACTATGAAGCCCAAGACTAAAAGCCTTCATCATAAAGCCTAAACCAAGTAGCCTTCACCATGAAGCCCACTCCTAAAAGGCCTTCATTTATGAAGCCCATGATCTCCTTTAAGGCAAAATCAAACTAAGCCTTTCAAATGGATTTACTAAATAGACCTACCCTCCTTAGCCAAGACCTTTCCCTACAAGGACTAATCCTCAACCACAACTTTCAATGGGCTAACCGAGTCGAGCCACCCATGTTGACATTCCCACACCCCTCATCCTTTAGAGATATAACCTTCTTTAAATCTAACTCCAAAGCTGAACAAATAGCTTTGATCCCAATCCTTCTAACACCAAAGCCAAACAGATAGCTTTGATCCTACCTTTTCTGACACCAAGGCCAAACAAATAGCTTTGATCCTATTCCTCCGAACACTAAAGCCGAACAGATAGCTTTGATCATAATCCTTCTAATACTAAAGCTAAACAGATAGCTTTGATCCTAACTTTCCCAACCACCAAAGCCAAATAGATAGCTTTGATCTCAATCTTCCTAAACATCAAAGCCAAACAAATAACTTTGATCATAAATCTCCCCGATAGTAGGGCTGAACAGATGGCCTTGCTAAACTAATTTGAATTCCCTAGGTGGACCAAATCTTAAAGTCTAGGCTGAACAGATAGCCTTGATCAAAATTTATCTAATCATCTTTACCTCTAATAATTAGGCTGGACATATAGCCTTAATTGAAGATCTCCATGACCATTCTCACATCCAATGCTAAGGTCAAACCAGTACCCACTGACAAAACCTCATTTCTCCTATGGGCCCCCTCCCAAAAGGTTCATATCTTTATACCATGTTTGTCTTTCATAAGGTTTAATTTGCACAAAGCATGAATGCCCTTATAAGCACAAGCAAATATCACAAGCCCATAGTCTGACATGGTATAGCCTAGGTTCTCACATGGCATAGCCTAGAATCTGATATGGCAAAAGAACATATAAGCCAAAAATATGATGTTGCAAGAGCACAAGCCTAAAGTATGACATGGCATCTCTTCCCAAGGTTCACTGTCATCAGAATTGCCTTTTACTTAAAGTCAATTCTGATGATGGGGCAGCTGTGAATCCTTAAATTTACACCCTTATGATCCGGCTGCAGATTGACACCTACTAAGAATATTATGCTACGCATATGGTGGTCCCACTAGCCAGTTAGCGGGCAAGGGTCAAGGGGGCAGTGCCCATTACGGGTGCGGGGCAGTGACCCATTAAAAAATAAATTTGCTAAATCTTTCACCTCAGTTGACTGTTTTTCAGTCATGAACTCATAGAATCAAACTAGGCTTAAATCAGATCTGAAATGAACCAAAAATGGATGAAAAAGTAGGAATCAGGTTGAACCAGTAGATCAGCGAGCGCCTGGCACGCTGCCACCGGCGTGCCGCCCTATAGGCAGCACAGAATCCATGCCATCAGTATGGGTGGCACGCCTAGTGTGCCTCCTAGATGTCCGGTGAGATATCGATGCTGCTTATGCCATCAACATGTTTTCGGTGCCGCCGCAAGTGTCGCCCGCATCCTTTTCAACAGCTTTATAAATAGAGCCTCCTTCCAGCTCATTTGGGGAGGATTCCAAGGCAGAAACTCTCTAATACTGATATACTTATTGCATTTAAGTTCTGTTTGAAATTTGATACAAAAGAGCTGTTGTTTCAATTTTAATTTCAATTTGCATTCGTTACGCTATTTCGCTAATCCTTCACTGTTAAGATTCAAATTCAGGGTTTCAAATCCAAGGTGGAGTTGAGATCCAGAGCTAAGCTCATTCCATTCATCCAAAAGACAAGAAAAGCAAAGGTATAATCTCCTTTTGCCCATTTTCAAAATTCTAAACTCAGATCTAGAATTCTCTTTAGGTCTAAAATAGAAAAGATCTAAAATTTATTAATTTAAGAATCAAAATTAAATTAATAAACAAACCAACACTTTTTTCCATAACTCCTCCTTTGAAAGAAGGAAGAACTACGTAGGGTTTGATTCCTATTCAATAGGATATGCAGGCTGCCATTCTGAAAGGCATCGATTCCAAAATCTTTTTATTAACATTTTTCTCTTTTACTTTAATCTATTTTAATCTTTTATTTCTGATTCCATGCTAATTTAGTTGAGGAATGTGTGCTTTTCCTAGTACCCATAAGGGCTAGAGGAAAGATCCTCTTTATTTCAATCATTTTGATCTTGTAATAATTAAGTAGGATTTATTTCTGCTTATTTATCTATAGTTGTCATTACATCTTATCATATATATCTGTTTCATGCATCATCATATTCATGTTCATACATACACGAAAATCCCTTTTTTAAGAGTTATTTTGCAATTTTATCAAAACTGAAGAAAATTATATTTTCTCAATTATGTCATTACCAAAACCTGATCCCCGAGCTCTCTTTGGTCACTCACGGATTAGTGCATTTTCCATTGGGATAAATCAAATATTTGTGGAGTCAATCATGTTGGGTTTTCTTTAATTTTCCCAATTAAAATAATTAAATTAAAGTAATGACTCACTTTTCACAACTTCCAAATTACAAAAATCTATTTTCTGAACTCACAGCGAGTTTCAATCGTGGAGTTTCTCCCGAAGAGCATTTTAATGCCTCGGTGGATCAGACCAGTGCTCGGGTGAGGCCTTACAGCTACCACAAATTAAGGGAGGCTAAATATTTTGATTAGGTGTAGGGTTTGTTTTTGTTGCAAAATTATAAGATTACCATTAATAAGCTAGGTTAGGAGTGCTTAAGTGTCTTGGGCTTTTGGTAAGTTGGGGTTTTAATCCAATTTATGGGTTGATTATAATGTATTAAAAATAAAATATTTTGCTTCTTATTTTCATTAAAATTCCCTTAAAATATTTAATTTAAAATATTTTAAAAATGATCGTAAAATTTATTTTATACTTAAAAATAGCTTTGTGCATGAAAATTCACTTTGTATGCATTAAATTAATTTATGAACACGTACTTCATATAAATCACCTATTTCATGTTCATAATTCATATTATGCATATTAGAACTAGTCTAGCATGTCACTTGCTCATATCTCACATAACACATGAAATTTCATGAAAGTACACACTTTGTCACAATAGCTCTAAAATCAAGCAATTTGTTACAAAACTCCTAGCAAGGGTATGGGTTGTTACAGACTAAGACTAAAAAACCCCCTTCATAAGAAGGAAAAACTATGTGGATTGTAAGTCACATTCAAAGGGACACAAAGGCATGTTTGATTAATCAAGCATTGAATCCAAATAAAATAAAATAACTCCTTCCTCCTATCACCTTCTTCAATTAGTTAGGTTTCTTTTTATTGTTTACTTTAGGATTTAGTTTAGGGAGTGTGTGACTTCCCAAGAACCTATAAGGACTAGAGGAAGTATTCTCAATTTTGATTTTTCATGTAAATTTAATTTATTCTGTCCCTTTTACTTTGTTTTTATTTGTTTACTTATTGAATGGATGAATAAATGAATGGATGAATCATCCATATTTTAACTGTTCATGCCTCTGTTAATTATTCATGAAATTAATTTTTAGCCATTTCATATTAAACTTGCAGAACTAATTTTTCTAAATAAACTAAAAACCTAGTCCTTGAATCCTCTTTAGTAATTAAGGACTAGTGCACTTTTTTATTGGGATAAACAAATTAGAGTCATTTAAATAGGTTTTTACCTTAACTTTTTTCCAAATAAAAATTAAATTAAATTGGTGACTCTACATCAATTTTCTAAATCAATTAATCTAAACTCAAAGGTTTCATCATGAGTTCAAATCCAAATGAGCATTTTGATCCCTTTAGTAGATTGGATTGATGCTTGGGTGAGGCCTTATGGTTGGCCCAACATAACTTACTACCCCTAAGTCCATCATACCTTATGTGATATTTAAAGACCAAAAGTGATTGACCCACAACACAATAGGGCATTATTTTCCTTAGAATTTTTATGCCTATAGCTTCATCATCTTTTCCTATACCATACTCATCATTTACCTTATTGTTTTGGTTTAAAGGTATCAATAGCCAACTTGATTGATATGGCTTCCTTGACTACACTTATGACCCACCTCATTAAGAAGCAAAAAGAGCATTTCCAAGCTATCCTAATTGCTCAATAAGCCAAATTGAAGGAACAAAGGCAATTCATCATTGAGGAAGTCCAAGCCAATTTTAGCCCAAATTTGAATCAAACCAACCCTATCTAAACTAAGGTGGGGAAGTTTTTTCTTATCTAGACATTAGAATGCTTATAGAGAAACTTGAAGTTATGGAGAAAACCATCAAATCTCTAAAGCACCATAGTGACCTAATTGATAAGGACAACTTAACCTTATTCCCTAATACCAAGCTTCCTCTTAAATTTGAAATGCCTAAACTGAAGAAATTTTATGGAACCACTTGCCTTAAAACTCATTTGAAGATATATGTAGGGGCAATGAAACCTTTGAGACTTAGCAATGAGCTCTTTGCTTAGTTGTTCCAAAAATTTCTAACTGGTGCTGCCATGAGATGGTTTCTTTACTAGACAAAAGCCAGAAAAAGACTTGGGATGATATTTGTCAATCCTTTGTCAAGTAATATCATTACAACATTGAAGTGGATGTCACTAGGTGCTATTTCAAAACCACCAAGTAGCTTTCAAATGAGTCTTTCTCCATATTCCTTACAAGGTAAAGTGCTAAAGCTACTTAAATGGTAAATCAAATAACTGAACAAGAATAGTTGGATATCCTTGTCAAGAATTTACTTTCAGCCTACCAAACCCATTTGCTAACCCAACACCTACCCACCTTTGCTAACCCAATGCTTGCTCACCTTTAAAGGTTTGATGGCAACTACATTAAAGGTTAAAGATTGTTTCTAGAGTGAATTATTTTAACCTGAATTGCCTACCACTAACTAGGACAATGATGAAGAACTCGAACCCAGCTTATACTGCCTTGCATTATCCATGAATGGCATGATGTAGAGGTGTGGAAGCCTAGCTATTATGACCTATATGAGTTTGAATTCTAAGTCTAAGTCTAAGTTTAAGTCTATATCTCAAAGTCTGAGTATAAGTCCAGGTCTGATTCCAAATCCATATCTAAGTCTGAGTCTATCTTTTTATTTTCTTTCATTTCTATCAACTATGTCATTCCCGTTTGTTATCTTGTCATAAAATTATCTTTATAATAAATACCTACATTTTCTTTTCATTATTCATGCACTTATCTTTCTTGTTAATCCAACATCAATGAGTTTTTTTTAGAAAAAAGAAGAGAAAAAAAAGAAGAAGAAAAAAGGGAAGATAAAATTGGAGAAAAAGAAAAAAAGAAGAAAAAAAAAGGAAAAAGTTAAAAAAGAAAAAAGGAGAAGGAAGAAAAAGAGTAAAAGAGAGAAATGAACAAACAATCAATAAAATCACCACAATTAGCATAATTCAAAATTTAAGGTGCCCTCAATCCTATAAATCAATAATGGCTTCGTTGACTCCTAATCAAAGAAGGTCAAGTAATGAATTTTTCAGTAAACAGTTGAAGCATAAAAAGCAATTCAATGTAATTACCCATTGCACTTTTGGTAATAAAGTAGTGCACCTTAACACGGGCAATAACTTCAAAGAAGACCTTTCCTTAATCTAAATTTCAAAAGTTAGAGCCTCTCAGAGTGAAGGAAAGTAACAGCCTAAATCATGGTGTAATGTTCTCTTTCATTCCATGCCAAATTTCATTGACTCAAGCTCACTAAATTGTTAGAGCTAAGAGAGAGAGAATGAAAGAAGGAGAAAGAGAGAGAGAGAGAGAGCTCATCCTAGTTATCACTCCTTCAACATTATCTTCCTTCCTATCCAAATCGTTCCTTAACTTAAGGCCTTATCCCTTATTAAGTGCACATCCTCCAAATTTATCCAAACATCTTTTATTAATCCATCTCACCTCATTTCCTCTAAAATCAACCTCTCTTGTTAGGAGCTCATCCTCTAGAATTACATTGTCAATCAATCCTTTATGTCCTTATCCCTTATTAGGGGCATATTTTCTTAGCTTGTCATCTTTTAACCTTTATATCATCTTTTGTCAATTCTCTTTGTCTCTTAGCTAAAAAATCTAAGGCATAATCTTCCATATCATTTGCCCTCAATCTATTACATCTTTATCTCTCATGTTATCCTTTTCCACTAACCTTTTAATCACTCATAAGGGCTCTTTCTGTTAGCCAGTATGTCATATAAATTGAGTCAAACCAATAAATTATCACTCTAAGAGTATAGTAAGATTTCTTAACTTGCTCTTCTCTATAAATCATGTTATATTAGCAAAATCATAAAGCTTCCCCGATCCCTTTCAAAAGGTCCAATATACATTTGAGCCATACCATTTCTTCAAAGGCCAAGTCTTTTTGGCAAATCATATCATCCCTCAAAGCAGCAAAGCAAAGGCTGATGTTATCAAACTAGCTTTAGGTAGCCCAAATTGTTAAAACATTCTCAAAAGCCCTGTTCAAATGGAAAACCAAATAGTCATATCACCTCTAGAGCCATGTCAAAAGGCAAACCCTTATCCATGAGCCTACAATCTCCTTTTGACTAAAAGCATTAAAGCTTAACTAACATATTTTCCCAAAGAAGTCCAAACCACCTTTGTAGGATTAAACTATCCTCAAAATCCAAAAGCCTACTTTAGTATAGCCCAAACTAAAAATCCTTTACCATGAAGCCCAGACAAAGAAGCCTTCATTATGAAGCCATAAGCCTTCACTATGAAGCCCACTCCTAAAAAGTCCATTCCAATGTAAAATTGACCAGGACCTCCAAATAACTTCCTCTAAGGCAAATCAGACTTAGCCTCTTAAGTTGACCTCCTCTAAAGCCATAGTCTAGCATCTTAACATCAAACCTAATCTAGCTTTCTAACTGGATGTAACAACCCACACCCACCCTAGGAATTTTCGTGATAAATTGCTTGATTTAGAACTATTAAGGTTAAGTGTGTGCTTTTGTGGAAATTTGTGATCTAAGTGATTGATGAGTATGTGGCATATCAAATTAATTTTAATATGTATAATCTCTATTGCTATTGTGAGATAAATGATTTACATGAAGTGCATTTGCATAAAAGAATTTATTTTAAATAAAATGAATTTTCATGCATTAGAAAATTTTTAAGCATAAAATAATTTTATGGGTATTTTTAAAATATTTTAAAATAAATATTTTTGAGGGAAATGTTCCATAATTAATAAGAAAAATATTCTTTTTATGTTAATTCTATTCAGCCCAAAAATTCAAAGAAAAAGCCCAAATACCCAAAAGCCCACTACACCAAAACCCTCCTAACTAAGTTCATTAAGGGTATTAGTAGAAATTCCACTCCAACCCTAATATATATTCTAAATTTCAGCCAAATCATGGTTCCAACAGCCATTCTCTTATTCTTTCTATATCTTGGTGAAAATTCTCTCAAAATATTTCTCTCTACTGAAATATTGAAAACACCTTTCCGTTTCGCGATTTCTTGACCGTAATCGTAAGTTTTTATTCTCTTCCCATTTCTAAACTGATTTATATGAAACAAATTATGAAAAAATTATTTTGAACTAGTTGATTACTGATTTCTATAGATTTAATTCTATTCGTGTGACTTTTTGGGAGAGAAAATCTATTTTCTACTGAAAACACGATTCTTTCTGCGAGATTTCCCCAAAGGTGAATTCTATAACTTAAAATCACAATTTTTATGCATAAACATCACAGGGGGGGGCAATTTGTGCATGGTTGTGTTTTAAACTAATTTTTGATCTGTTTTGATTGAAAATATTGGATTAAATAATATTTCTGCATATTTCTGTGGTGACCGAAAAGTATCAAAAAACAAAGGAATTCAAGATTTTTATGTTAGAACTTGGAAGTTAGAAAATTTTATTATTGAATGGACATATGGCTGCCGATCTGTATGAGGAAGTGCTCTTATATGATATTTGTTTTGTTTAGATGAAAAATAATGATTTGAATCATGTGTCTGTTTATTGCTGAAATGAACGAAATGCGCGGAAAATCATTATTTTTCACCTAAGCCTTTAAACTTGGAATTCTTTTGTATAAATCCCAACTATGGCTGCTAAATCATGTAGGGATGTGTTCTAAACTGATATTTTCTATGATTGAATGAAAAATAATAGTTTAAACAACCTGTTTACATATTTCTGAAATGACTGGAAAATACCGAAAACAAGAAAACTCATGGTTTTGTGCTCTATAAGCCAAAAGTTGAATTTTTATGTATAAATAACACCAAGAGTGGCCGATTCTTATGAATTTAAATTCTAAAATGATTTTTATTATGTTTACATGAAAATCTTAGTTCAAACCATGTTTTTACATATTTCTGAAATAGACGGAAAGTACGAAAAGAAGAAGAATTTGGTTTGTACCTTGATGATGCATTCAGCGTATCTGAACATTTTTGTCCCAATGTTTATAAATTTTATGCAATGTGTTTTAATGATTATTGACTTGTATGTATGTATAATAAATGATAAAATTGCATGTTAGTTGAAGGTATGATCTTAGATAAGCTTAAATGCATTATGGTATACTTAAGGTATCTTAGCCTTAAATTGTAATTAGAATGCAAATGTGATTGGGAAATTTGGAAATAGATGTTATGATGACTTGATGAGTAACATATGGTTATGAGTTATTGAATAAAAAGGATCATAAGAGTTAAGCATGACACTTGAAAGGTTAATGGTTAAGTTGACATGTATGGAAGTGTAAAGTGTATTAAGATGATTGTTAAAGTGAAATGATATTGAGGTAATAATATTATGACGACCTTAAAAAGGTATTAATGTGATTGTAATGTGATATCAAGAGAGAGTCTATAAGGCCTAAGTATGCAAGACTTTCAAAGTCAGTGTGTTATGTGCAAGTGATGAGTACACCTATGTGTGGACTCTAAGTGTACGTGTATGCTATATGTGAATGGGGTAGTTATGGGATAGGAGCATCATGAATAAATAAATACTAAGTATTAAATCAAATATTATGTAAGAGTTTGAGGAGCTTTAGAAGTGCGAAGGGACTACGTGTACTAAGAGCAAAGGAACCCTAAGGTGAGTAAACATCGTATTCATTCTTCAAATGTGAGTAAACACTATGTTCATGCTACAAGCGTGAGTAAACATCGTATTCATTCTTCAAATGTGGGCAAATGCCATATTCATGTTATAAGTGTGAACAACATCATGTTGTGTTATAAGAATGTGATATATTGTTATATGAGCCTTTGTGATCTTTGAAACCCAAGTTCTTTCTATTTTAAATATTATTATATGATTTCTTTGACAAGCTTGGGTTGCCAAGGGACATTTGGTCTAAAACTATTTTGTTATCCAATGAGAAATTCTCATGATTAACACCCTAACTTATATTCTTTCTAGAACTACACTATTATTGTATCTTTTGCTTGAAAGCTAAACCACTATTGTTATTGGAATACATGTTATTGTTGCCTTATGTGATATTGTTAATTGTGATTACCATTAACTCTAGCTATGGTACCTTTACCCTTTATGCAGAATCCTCATGCCGATGCAAGTAATCATCAGAACCTGTGCACATGGTCTTAACCTGATGGATAGGGGTAGTGTATCCACCTCAGCTATGAGGGGTGGTTCTTGTCATAGAGCTTGATCAACTTCATGCCTTATAAGTGATAAGAGTTAGAATTTGGTATAAGGCCACCTCTCCTCAATGTGTTTGAGTGATAGAGCAATAGCCTTCACTCTTTATAAGTGATAAGTGTGATTTCTGCAAACTTGCCAAATTGAACCCTTGCTAAATTGCAACTTGATTCATGAATTATAAATCATGAACTATGTGTATAACGTATGTGTTTCCTTTCAAAGGAATATGTGATAATGTATGTGCCTTTTTGTTTACTCATTGAGATCATCTATCTCACCCCTTTTTCCTTGTGTGGTTCTAGGTGAGCAAATGTGAGGAGGCAAGGTGATGGCTCAAGCATTCTACTTCGCTTGGGGAATTCCTTGTCCAAGTTATCAATAATACTATTTTTATGAAGTCTTGTCATTAAATGCTGTGAGAATGTTGATTGATACTTATTAATACATATTATTTTTCCTTATGGATTTTATATGTAATGATTTACTTTAGTCTTTCACAAATATATGGTATTCATCTAAATGTTTTAAATGAGTTAATGTAAGAGGTTTGGTAAGATCCTAGGCATGATTTTTTTACATGTAAATGGGTTCTACGGGCGTGGGTGACCTTATGTCTTTCCATGTTCTAGGACCGTCATATCTCTAAGGTTGGGATGTGACAATGGACCTCTTTAAAGCCATATCTACCTAACCGTAAGGCAAAATCTGATTGAGCCTTTCAAATGAACTCTATAAAGGGCCAAAACTAGACCAAGCAAACTTCATCTTCTTTATAGCCAAACCTAACCAAGCCTTCCTATTTAAACCTTACCAAGCCTCTAATTTGACCTCCTACATAGCCAAACTGAATCGAGTTTCTCAATTGACTTCAAACTTGATTAAGCCTTCCAATGACTTCAGCAAGGCCAACTTGATCTAGCCTTCTAAGATCACCCACTCATTCTAAATGATCTTCTCTAAAGCCAAACTTAACTTAGCCATCCAATCTGATCCTAAACTAAAGGCTAGACCTAACTAAGCTTTCCAAGCTGACTAGCTCAATCTTTTTCACTCTTGACCTAGCTAACTTTTACTAAGGCTGAACTGATAGCCTTTGAATGACCCTTTAACCTGCCTCATACCCAAACCAAGTAAAGTTTGATCTCATCATATCTAAGCTAGTAATTAACCAAACTACTAGCATTCACCTTTCTAGAATAGGGGCATCTTTTTCCAAAAAGATCAATACTCTCCTACCAAGTCAACCTTTTAATTTCTAAGGTATCCAATCTTAATATAGCCAGATGCATTTCATATTAGAATATGTTATTAATAAGACTCCTGAATCAGGATGGATCATTAATCTAAATTAAGAAAGATCTTCAATCCTAATTCCCAATGCAAGACATATCACCAATTCAATAAATCATTAGTCCAAGACTTCTCCACCTGATCAATCATTCTCTTTTCAAGAATAAATCCCAACCTCAAGATTGTTAACCTACTATAGGGTTAGGTATCACTTCCAATATCAGACCCATCCTAAGATAGCCTAAGGATACATACCTTAAAATCTAAATTAGGTTCCTCTCCATCTTTAGACCATCCTAGGATAGCCTTTGGATGATCCACCTATATATGTCTAGAAATGATCTTCTAGGCATCTTTGTGGTTCTTTGTCCGGCTTTAACTCATCAAATTTCACCTATATATATCTAGAATCGATTACCTAAGCATCTCTATGGTTCATTTTTCCACTCTTTTTTTTATCTATATCAAATACATCCTTCACCCAGATCTGCCTAATCTAGACACCCTTCTAGTTCCTTTCTTTGCCTTTTAACCAAATCATATATATCGTCTCACCTACAAATATCTAGCCCTTAGCCTGAATATCTCTGTGATTCATTTTCTCTCCTTTATGAAATCCATATATTTCCAACCTATAAATATCTAGCCCTTAGCCTAGATATCTATATGGTTCATTCTTCCATCAATTTATCAAAATTAGTCAATTTCCATCCACAAGTGTTTAGATCTAATCATTTGGACATCCTTATGGTTCATTCACCTGCTTAGCTATCAACCACTTACATCATCCACCCACAAATGTTTAAAAAGGATTAGATATCCCTTGCCACATCCTAATTTATAGGATATGATGGTCTTAAAACATGGGGAGACATATGGTAACCTAAGCCTATAGAACCCTCTAATGCACGGTTAAACACCACCTAGGATCATATTGAAATCTCATGCATTAACTTGAATGACCAATAATTAAGGAAATCCTTAACTAGCAGAAGAATAATTTAAAAATACTTTGAGTACAATCCATAAGAAAAAGAATAATTAAGTCTCCAATTTAATCGTCAATGAATAATATTCCAAAAAACCTCCTAGAGCATCTAAGAGTGACTCTGCATATCATAGTATGTAAGTACACTTAGACAAGGAAATCTGCCAAGCGAAGTAGATTGCATGAGCTATCATGTTGCCTCCTCAAAATGCTCACTTGAAACCACACAAGAAAATGGGTGAGATAGATGATCTTAATGAGTAAACAATACGACTTGTATAATAATACATATCCCTTTAGAAGGGTTCATAGTTCATAGTTTGTGATTTACCAAGTTTCACATAAATCAAACTTGTAACTTATAGTGTGATGGTTTTTGCCTTATTCACTCCATCATATAAACGAGAGGTGGCATTATACTAAATTCCAACTCCTAACTTATAAAGAAGTGTAAAGTTGATCAGGCTCCATGGCTAGAACTACTTGTTCTAGCTGAGGTGGATACACTACCCTTATCATCAGGTTAAGACCATAGCATAGGTTTTGATGATTTCCAGCATCAGCACAAGGATTTCTGAATATAAGGGTTCATAGGTCACAAAGCCAAAGCTAATGGCAATCACTTATAACAATAGCATTGAAGAATGCAATCACATGTATAATAGTAGCAATAGAAGTTTAGCTTATTGAACAAAGAATAAACAACAGTATGGTTCTAGAAAGAATGTAATAAATTGTACTTGTAACATGAACATAATGTTTACTCACCTTGTAGTTCTTAGCTCCTAATGCTCATAACCCTTGCACTTCTAGTAATACCTAAGCTCTAACATAACATTACAATTCAATACTTAGCAGCTTAACATCACACTATGCTATCCTATAACTACCTTATGCACATATATCATTCACATATACTTGGAGTTGCACTTAGAAGTGCACTTGTTACTTGTACATAACATATTGACTTTTAAGTCTTACATACTTTGCCTTCTTTGGCTCACATGAATCCACATAATAATTCATATCAAGACTCTTCTAAAACCAAACACAATGAATGATAATCTTAATATCAATTTATTTTAACTTCCAACTTGGTACACTTAATACTTTCCATACATATCAACTTAGCAAGCAAACTCTAAAAGAGTGATGCTTGTCTCCTTTGGGCTGAATTATACAATCAATCCCATAGGCAAATTAGGATCATTAATTCATAATTAACACATCATAAAACCCAATTCACATGCCACTTAACCATGTACACATATTAGCCAAACATGTCAATAGTTTTGGAAACCCTAGGTATAGGCTAAAACACTCTAGGATTTTTCTAAAGTTACTCCTTCAATCATCATGCAATTAAATAATGTACTATTCATATACACATATCAACAATCACTAAAATGAATCTTCCAAACATTATAGGCCTTAGGATCAAAATCCCAACCATGGTCAAATCACCATGATGTTACGAACTAATTTCTAGGCTGTGACTATCCTAGAGTTTAGGTAGATGTAAAGTTACCTAAACCCTTAGAACACCATTGATCCTATTACCATTTACAATCCTTCCCAAGATCAAAACCAAATTCATTCTTTACCCTATTCCCATTATTTCTTAACCCTTTTACTTATAGCCATTACACTTTAGTGTCATCTCATGTTCAAGAGTAGAACATTATTTATAAATATAACAAATACTATCCATACATTCTTACTTACTATCATAGATACTTTTACGTAACAAATCTTATCAATTGTTTACATTACACTCTAATATAACAGACTTTAATACTAAGCCTCGAAACACCATGGAGATCTAGATTGCTTATTCTTCAAAATAGCACAAGTAATACAATTATAACAATCTTAGCAAGTCCCAAGCGAAGGAATGTAGCTTGGACTTTACCTTGCTAATGGATCACCCCCAACTTGAAAAATTATAAATAAGTAAGGAATGGGACAAGCTCAATGAGTACAAAATAATATAACATAGCATGCAGGCAGGAACGAAATTATCACTTGGGTTAATTTAAGATAGCAGTGGAGTGATATTAATCAAAATTGGCCATATTGAACATTAGAATGCATTTTAACAGAAATAATAATGTCTTAGAAGCAGAAAGCTTCCCACTCATAAATATTAGAGTGGTTGTATAAACCTTGCTCACTCATATACATCACATTACACAAAACTAATTAGGTATTGTAATTAGATGTTCCCCCCTAATAGATTTCGAGTACTCTTACCCTACCCATAGGCTTGTACTAAGTGCACAAGGTCTAATGTAATTCCTCACATCATAGAGGATTTCAGCTTATTCATGGGTTTCAATGAAACACCATGTCAGATCCCAATTTCTCAGATATGGCGGTCCTAGAACATGGGGAGATATAAGATTACTTACGTCCGTAGAACCCACTCATGCACATAAAAACACTGTTTAGGATCATACCAAAACCTCATGCACTAACTTAAATAAACCATTTACAAGAAAACCTTAAGTTGCAGAAGAATTGTTAAAATATACTTAAAATACAATCCATAAGAAAATAATATCTAGACTCTAAATAAGTCACCAAAACGTAAAGTTCCCAAAATAAACTCCCATAACAATAACTCTCAAAGTGTCTAAAGACTCATCACACCATAGTATAGAAATAAACTTAGATAAGGAAATACCCTAAGAGGAGTAGGTTACTTAAGCTATCACCTTGCCTCCTTATAATGTTCACCTAGAACCACACAAGGAAAAGTGGTGATATAGATTATCTGAATGAGTAAATGAAATAGCTTATACAATAATAGATATCCCTTAAAAAGGGCTAATAGCTTATAACTCATAGATTATGATTTGTAATTCATGACTCATGGCTCTGAAGGAATGGTGGAGCCAAACGTAGTGTTGAGGAGATGGTGAGGTGAAATTTCAAACATTTTAAAATTTCACTTCACCCAATTTTGGTCCAAAATTCATTTAAGCAATCAATTAATTTGTTTGTTGTTCGCCTTAAAATAAACTATCCAAAAGCGACCAGCAAGTATATGGGCCAATTGTAGTATATCAGAAGCACCCAAGGTCATATCTCTCAAGGAATTACAAATGGAAATATTTGTCTCGATTTAAAGCAAATTAAATGAAAAGAATTTGAATGATTTGAAAAGAAATTATTGCAAAATAGGAAATTAAAAGAAAATGTAGATTAAAATGCAATAGGTTTTAAAATAATGAATGAATGATGCTAAGGGTTTGTATTTAGTTTATTAATCCTATATATTCATGAACATACCCAATTGATTATTCAAAGGCCTTAGTTTCTAAAAATTCAAAGAAAAAATCAATCTATTAGTAATCGCATTCATAGAAATCATTCTATCAAATCATATATCAAAAAATAAAACCTAATCTTAAAACTCATATTTCCAATTCATTTTAAGATCCTAAATGAATGACTTATGGAATTGAACTTCAACTCTCATTCCTTCATTCAAAACCTAAGTCAAACAATCAATCAAATTAATTAGGAATAATAAAAATAATCAAATGAGATTATATTCAATTCCATATCATGAACACATCATACAAACCCTAGACAAGACTGAAATTAGTTCATAGGAAATATAATGATAATCTCCAAGTTATTAAAATCAAAAGAATTCATAGAATTAAAATATTCAATTCAATAATCAAAAGATGAAAATAACCAAGAAATTAATCTTATAAACCAATATGATGTTCTAACCCAATCTCTTGGCATCTTCACAAAAAATTCCCAAAATCACTAAAAACAATTTTCTCTAAGTGTTAAAATCTAAAAACTAAAATAAAATTCAGAGAATAGAAAATTGGAAAAGAAGATACTATCCCCAAAAATTCTCCAAAATCAAGATGATTCTCTTCCTCCAGACATCCTATTTAAAACAACCAAACTTCCTCTTTTGTTTCTACTTTCCTAAAATAATTTAGGGTTGAAAATCCTATAAAATCTTGGATAATCTTCAAAATTTGCTAAGAGGTGATGCTGCGGGGCATTGGGGAAGGCAGCTAACCATTGGGCACTAGTGGGCTATAGGAAGCAAGCTACTGCGAGGCATTGGGGAGCTGCTACGAACACTGGGAAGCTTGTGTGGTGCTGGGGCTGCATTGGCTGCAGGCAACAAGCTACTACATGACGCTAGGCTTTGCTACGTTGTGCTAGTGTAACAACCCACATATACCCTAGGAGTTTTAGTGACAAATTATTTGAATTTAGGCTTATTGTGACAAATTGTGTGACTATATGAAAATTCATGTGTGACGTGATTAATGAGTTTGGGGCATGTTAAATTAATTTTAATATGCCTAATATGAATTATTATTGTGAAATAAATGATTTGAATAAAATACATTAGCATGAAATAATTTATTTTTCATAAAATGAATTTTCATGTAAAAAGATTATTTTTAAGCATAAAATAATTTTATGGGTATTTTTAAAATATTTTAAAATAAATATTTTTGAGGGAAATGTTCCAGAATTAATAAGAAAAATATATTTTTTTATTTTTGTTCTATTTCAGCCGAAAATTTAAAAGAAAGGCCCAAATACTCAAAAGCCCACTACACAAAAATACTCCTAACCTATTTCATTAAGGGTAATAGTGGAAATTCCACTCCAACCCTAATATATATTATAATTTTTGGCCAAACAAGGGTTTCCAGCAGCCATTCCCTTATTCATTCTGTATTCTTGCAGAAAAACCTCTCAAAATAGTTCTCTCTACCGAAATATCGAAAACACTTTACCGTTTCGCGATTTCGTGACCGTAATCGTAAGTTTTTATTCTCTTTCGATTTCTAAACTGTTTTCTATGAAATAAATTATGGAAAAATTATTTTGAACTGTTTGATTACTGATTTCTACATATTCAATTCTGTTTGAGTGAATTTTTGGGAGAAAAAATTTATTTTCTACTGAAAACACGATTCTTTCTGCAAGATTTCTCTAAAGGTGAATTCTATAACTTAAAATCACAATTTTATTGCATAAACATCATAGGGGGGGGGGGGCAATTTTTACTTGTTTTCAATCTAAACTGATTTTTGATTTGTTTTGATGAAAAATATTGCATGAAATAATATTTTTGCATATTTCAGTGATGACCGAAAAGTTTAAAAAAACAAAGGAATTCAAGATTTTCGTGTTAGGATTTGGAAATTAGAAAATTTTATTCTTGCATGGTCATATGGCTGCTGATTTGAATGAATAAGTATACTAATATGATATTTGTTTTGTTTAGAAGAAAAATAATGATTTGAATCATGTGTCTGTTATTGCTGAAATGAACGAAATGCACAGAAAGCGCGGAAACTCATGATTTTCGTCTAAGCCTTTGAACTTAGAATTTTTTTGTATAAACCTTACCTATGGATGCCAATTCATGAAGGAATGAGTTCTAAACTGATATTTTGAATGATTGAATAAAAAATAATGGTTTAAACAACCTGTTTGCATATTTTTGAAATGACCGAAAAATACCGAAAACAAGAAAACTTATGTTTTGTGCACTATAATGCAAAAGATTGAATTTTTCTATATTACTAACACCAATAGTGGCCGATTCCTATGAATTTACATTCTAAAATGATTTTTGTTATGTTTACATGAAAAATTTTGGTTCAAACCATATTTTTACATATTTCTGAAATAGACGGAAAACACGAAAAGAAGAAGAATTTGTTTTTACCTTAATAATGCATTCGGCCTACATGAACAATTTTGTCCAAATGTTTATAAATTTTATGTGATGTGTTTTGATGATTGTTGACATGTATGTATGTATAATAAATGATAAAATTGCATGTTAGGGAAAGGTATGATCCTAGATAAGCTTAAATGCGTTTTGGTATACTTAAGGTATACTTAAGGTATCTTAACCTTATATTGTGATTAGAATGCAAATGTGATTGGGAAATTTAGAACTAGAGGTTATGATGACTTGATGATGAACATACGGTTATGAGTTGATAAAGTGAAAGGGATCATAAGAGTTAAGCATGATACTTGAAAGGTTAATGGTTAAGTTGACATGTATGGAAGTGTAAAGTATATTAAGGTGATTGTTAAAGTGAAATGATATTAAGGTAATAATATTGTGATGACCTTAGAAAGGTATTAATGTGATTATAATGTCATATCACGAGAGCCTATAAGGCCTAAGTGTGCAAGACTTTTAAAGTCAATGTATTATGTGTAAGTGACGAGTACACCTATGTGTGGACTCTAAGTGTATGTGTACGCTATATGTGCATGGGGTAATTATGGGATAGGAGCATCATGAGTAAATATATACTAAGTATTAAATCAAATATTATGTTAGAGTTTGAGGAGCTCTAGAAGTGCAAAGGGGACTACGTGTACTAGGAGCAAAGGAACCCCAAGGTGAGTAAACATAATGTTCTTGTTACAAATGTGAACAACATCATGTTGTGTTATGAGAATGTGATATTGAATGTGAACCTTTGTGATCTTTGAAACCCAAGTTCTTTCCATTTTAAATATTATTATATGATTTCTTTGTCAAGCTTGGCTTGCCAGGGGACATTTGGTGTAAAACTATTTTGCCATCCAATGAGAACTTCTTGTGATTAACACCCTAACTTGTATTCTTTCTGGAACTACACTTTCATTGTATCATTGTTTGAAAGCTAAACCACTATTATTATTGAAATACATATTATTGTTGCCTTATGTGATATTGTTAATTGTGTTTACCAATAGCTCTAGCTATGGTACCTTTTACCTTTTATGCAAAAATCCTCATACCGATGCGAGTAATCATCGACTATGTGCTTCTCGTACCAATGCAAGTAATCATCGGCTATTTGCTACTCATACCGATGTGAGTAATCATCGGCTATGTGCTTCTCATACCGATGTGAGTAATCATTAGCTATGTGCTACTCGTACTGATGCATGTAATCATCAGCTATGTGTTCAAGTGATTATGGCAATAGCCTTCACTCTATGTGTTATGTGTTTGAGTGATTATGGCAGTAGCCTTCACTCTATGTGTTATAGTGATTTCTGCAAATCTTTCTAAATTGCAAACTGTGAATCATGAGTTATAAGTTATGAGCTATGGGCCCTTTCTAAGGGATATGTGTTATTATACAATCACCATTGTTTACTCATTGAGATCATCTATCTCACCCTTTTCCTTGTGTGGTTCCAGGTGAGCAAATGTGAGGAGGCAAGGTGATGGCTAAAGCATTCTACTTCGCTTGGGGAATTCCTTGTCCAAGTTTTCAATAATACTTTTTTTTTATAAAGTCTTGTCATTAGATGCTCCGGGAATGTTGATTGATACTTATTGATATACATTATTTTCCTTAAGGATTTTACATTTAATTATTTATTTTAAGTCTTTTGCAATTTAAGGTATTCATCTAAATATTTTGAATGAGTTATTGTAAGAGGTTTGGTAAGATCCTAGGCATGATTTGTTTATATGTAAGTGGGTTCTACGGGTGTGGGTGACCTTATGTCTCCCGATGTTCTAGGACTGTCATATCTCTAAGGTTGGGATGTGACAAAGGTGGTATCAGAGCTGTAGTTTTTTTAAAAAAGGTCTAGTTTATACTTGTCTGCTTATTGGTTTGACTAAGTATAATCCTGGAGCATAGGAATTTTCCTATCATGTCACTTGCAGTCTATCGCTAGTATAGTTCCGCCAAATCCTAATAAGTTATAGCACTCTTTGTTATTGTTTATTTGTGTGCCTTATGATTCCTTTACTAGATGACCAAGAAGATTACCACTGCTGGAGGACTACAACCTAAAGCATCGTGTGTGGCATACAAGAAGACATGGCGAAAGATGTTCAAGAAAGCCATGCTTGTGATCTACCTCAAGAAAAAGAAGACTCCTGCGATGTGAATGATGTTGATTGATTGCTCAGCGACTTAGTATGGATTGATTCTTTTTGCCTATAGCATGATTCGCTTTTACATAATAGGAGAATTCTTCATGCTATGAGATATATATTACATGATTATGATATGTGATTTATGCTATGTGATAAGTGATATGTGACATATGCTATGTGATATATGCTATGCGATATGTGATATGTGACATGTGCCTTGTGATATGATATGGTATGATGAGTACCTATGTTAAATGCATAGTAAATGTGATAGTTGATAGTGGGGTTAAGTGGATTAGAAAGAGAAGTTGACTAAGTTTTGATCCAATTTAGATTAATGATTGATAGGTATAATATTGTGAGGTATGAAATGCTTACATGTTACAATGGTTTGATATATGAATTAAATAGAGTTATTAAATGGTAATTTTGATTGATGGAAAAAAAAGAGGAAGGATATTTAAGGATCAATAAAAGAATAAAATGAATCAATTACATTTTATATAAGTATACAGTTTGAAGTAAGTGAAGTACATTAAGGAATTTGTGGCATAGATGCTACCTTATGGACAGGAACAACAAGAAAGCTAGGGATTTCTCTATCACTTATATAGATGTCGAGTATAGTCGAAGGAAGAATTTTAATCTAGTGTGATTTAAAAATAAGAAGGTATTATTCCCATTTGAAGTTTTAGTATAAGATGCTTGATTGATTCTAGTGCTGCAAATTCATTTGTGTCTCCATACATTACTAGGAGTCTCGACAGAGATAAGGAATAAATTAATGAACCCTTAGTAATGTTGACCCTTTGGGGAGAAATGATGGAAGTAAGGTATTGTTTAAGGATTGTGAGGTAGACATTGATGGACAAAAACTTCTTGTATTGACTATAGAGGAAAGCGATTAAAATTTTGAGCTAAGGATGGGAGATATTGGTGTATCAAGGAGATATTTATGATTAAGGTTTACTAACGTAATCATGGAATGAATAAGTATACTTAGGACTCCAAGGAAGGGATGCAGTAGAAGAATCCATAGTTTTTCTAAGAATATGTGAGTAAGTATTGAAATTCGAGGATGAATTTCTTTTAAGAGGGGGAGATATAAAAGTATAAGTATTATTAGACTTATAATGTTGATAAAAGGATAAGTATAATGCTACGCAGTTTTAAAAAATTTAAAAAGGTTTGAATATACTTGAAAGGGATTTGTGTGCTCTGGATGAGAAATGTTCTGAGGCATTAGATGCAATAACGTTCAATTGAGGTTATTGGAAAATTTAGTTGTAATCTTTAGTATAGGAAGAATTTTTATTGAGATAACCTTGAATGGCATAGATTTTGAAAGATATAAGAATTTGCATAAAGATTTCATTTAAAGGCAATGGTATATGAAGGTTTATTATGTATATATTATACAGAAAGAGAGTAAGTCTGAAATAGTCATGAGAAGTTTATTTGGGATCGTAAATTAATAGAATGCAAGTTCGTTTGGGATGTGATATATATAGGAATGTTGTTAAGTTTAAATATGTTTTAATTGATGAAGGATGGGAGTGTAGAAATTGTAATGTTAATAAGGTATTAAACACGAAAATATTTATTGAGGTTATAATAGATTAAGTAATAATTATTAATATAGAAAGTGAATTATCAACTATCAATTGGAGTTATTAATTTGGAATTTTCTGTTGGAATCTTATATGACTAATGTGATAAATAATCAATGGAAGTGGAGATCAAGGTATTAGTATAGATGTTAATAATAATAGAGATATAAGGAAAAACAATGCCTGGGATTATGTTTAATTCAAGGTGAAATTAAAGGTTCTATTACTTTTGTTTGAGGTTAAGGGGATATCAAATCATTAAGGATTAGTTTTAAGAATTGTTTGAGCAAGAGATTAACATACTTGTAGCTTAAGCTAAAAGTTTATTTGGGCAATTCTTTTTGATATATCGTGAGTATGTGCCTTACTATATTTGATAAGTTAATAGTAGTTAGATATTGAGTTTGAGTGGCACAACAAAAGCGTAGCAGAGAAGTAAAGTAAAATATATTGTGTTGTTAGATTTGGAAATTTGAGGACGAACTTCTTTTAAGGGGGGGAGAATGTAACAACCCACATATACCCTAGGAGTTTTAGTGACAAATTATTTGAATTTAGTCTTATTGTGACAAATTGTGTGACTATATGAAAATTCATGTGTCACGTGATTCATGAGTTTGGGGTATATTAAATTAATTTTAATATGCCTAATATGAATTATTATTATGAAATAAATGATTTGAATAAAAAGCATTAGCATGAAATAATTTATTTTTCATAAAATGAATTTTCATGTAAAAAGATGATTTTTAAGCATAAAATAATTTTATGGGTATTTTTAAAATATTTTAAAATAAATATTTTTGAGGGAAATGTTTCAGAATTAATAAGAAAAATATTATTTTTATTTTTATTCTATTTCAACTGAAAATTTAAAAGAAAGGCCCAAATACCCAAAAGCCCACTACACAAAAATACTCCTAACCTATTTCATTAAGGGTAATAGTGGAAATTCCACTCCAACACTAATATATATTAGAATTTTCAGCCAAACAAGGGTTTCCAGCAGCCATTCCCTTATTCTTTCTGTATTATGGCAGAAAAACCTCTCAAAATAATTCTCTCTACCGAAATATCGAAAACACTTTATCGTTTCGCGATTTCGTGACCGTAATCATAAGTTTTTATTCTTTTTCGATTTCTAAACTGTTTTCCATGAAATAAATTATGGGAAAATTATTTTGAACTATTTGATTATTGATTTCTATAGATTCAATTCTGTTTGAGTGAATTTTTGGGAGAAAAAATTTATTTTCTACTGAAAATACGATTCTTTCCGTAAGATTTTTCTAAAGGTGAATTCTATAACTTAAAATCACAATTTTATTGCATAAACATCATAGGGGGGGGGGGGGGGGGGCCATTTGTACTTGTTTGCATTCTAAACTGATTTTTGATTTGTTTTGATGAAAAATATTGCATGAAATAATATTTCTACATATTTCAGTGATGATCGAAAAGTTTCGAAAAACAAAGAAATTCAAGATTTTCGTGTTAGGATTTGGAAATTAGAAAATTTTATTCTTGCATGGTCATATGGCTGTCGATTTGTATGAATAAGTATACTAATATGATATTTGTTTTGTTTAAATGAAAAATAATGATTTGAATCATGTGTCTGTTATCGCTGAAATGAACGAAATACACGAAAAGCACGAAAACTCATGATTTTTCACCTAAGCCTTTGAACTTGGAATTTTTTTGTATAAACCTTACCTATGGCTGCCAATTCATGAAGGAATGTGTTTAAACTAATATTTTCAATGATTGAATGAAAAATAATGGTTTAAACAACCTGTTTGCATATTTTTGAAATGACTGAAAAATACCAAAAATAAGAAAACTTATGTTTTATACACTATAATGCAAAAGATTGAATTTTTCTATATTACTAACACCAATAGTGGCTGATTCCTATGAATTTACATTCTAAAATGATTTTTGTTATGTTTACATGAAAAATTTTGGTTCAAACCATGTTTTTACATATTTCTGAAATAGACGGAAAGCACGAAAAGAAGAAGAATTTGGTTTTTACCATAATAATGCATTCAGCCTACATGAACAATTTTGTCCAAATGTTTACAAATTTTATGTGATGTGTTTTGATGATTGTTGACATGTATGTATGTATAATAAATGATAAAATTGCATGTTAAGCAAAGGTATGGTCCTAGATAAGCTTAAATGCGTTTTGGTATACTTAAGGTATACTTAAGGTATCTTAACCTTATATTGTGATTAGAATGCAAATGTGATTGGGAAATTTGGAACTAGAGGTTATGATGACTTGATGATGAACATAGGGTTATGAGTTGATAAAGTGAAAGGGATCATAAGAGTTAAGCATGATACTTGAAAGGTTAATGGTTAAGTTGACATGTATGGAAGTGTAATGTATATTAAGGTGATTGTTAAAGTGAAATGATATTAAGGTAATAATATTGTGATGATCTTAGAAAGGTATTAATGTGATTATAATGTGATATCATGAGAGCCTATAAGGCCTAAGTGTGCAAGACTTTTAAAGTCAATATATTATGTGCAAGTGACGAGTACACCTATGTGTGGACTCTAAGTGTATGTGTATGCTATATGTGCATGGGGTAATTATGGGATAGGATCATCATGAGTAAATAAATACTAAGTATTAAATCAAATATTATGTTAGAGTTTGAGGAGCTCTAGAAGTGCAAAGGGGACTACGTGTACTAGTAGTAAAGGAACCCCAAGGTGACTAAACACAATGCTCTTGTTACAAATGTGAACAACATCATGTTGTGTTATGAGAATGTGATATTGAATGTGAACCTTTATGATCTTTGAAACCCAAGTTCTTTCCATTTTAAATGTTATTATATGATTTATTTGTCAAGTTTGGGTTGCCAAGGGACATTTGGTCCAAAATTATTTTGCCATCCAATGAGAACTTCTTGTGATTAACACCCTAACTTGTATTCTTTATAGAACTACACTTTCACTATATCATTGTTTGAAAGCTAAACCACTATTATTATTGAAATACATATTATTGTTGCCTTATGTGATATTGTTAATTGTGTTTACCAATAGCTCTAGCTATGGTACCTTTTACCTTTTATGCAGAAATCCTCGTACCTATGCGAGTAATCATCGGCTATGTGCTTCTCGTACCGATGCGAGTAATCATCAGCTATGTGCTACTCGTACCGATGCGAGTAATCATCGGCTATGTGCTTCTCATACTGATGCGAGTAATCATCGGCTATGTGTTCAAGTGGTTATGGCAATATCCTTCACTCTATGTGTTATGTGTTCGAGTGATTATGGCAGTAGCCTTCACTTTATGTGTTATAAGTGTGATTTCTGCAAACCTTTCTAAATTACAAACCATGAATCATGAGCTATAAGTGATGAGCTATAGGCCCTTTCTAAGGGATATGTGTTATTGTACAATCACTATTGTTTACTCATTGAGATCATTTATCTCACCCTTTTCCTTGTGTGATTCCAGGTGAGCAAATGTGAGGAGGTAAGGTGATGGCTCAAGCATTCTACTTCGCTTGGGGAATTCCTTGTCCAAGTTATCAATAATAATATTTTTTTATGAAGTCTTGTCATTAGATGCTCTGGGGATGTTGATTGGTACTTATTGATATACACTATTTTCCTTAAGGATTTTACATGCAATAATTTATTTTAAGTCTTCCGCAATTTAAGGTATTCATCTAAATATTTTGAATGAGTTATTGTAAGAGGTTTGGTAAGATCCTAGGCATGATTTGTTTATATGCAAGTGGGTTCTGCGGGTGTGGGTGACCTTATGGCTTCCCATGTTCTAGGACTGTCATATCTCTAAGGTTGGGATGTGACAGCTGGTCCTGCATTGCTGCCGTGTGATGGAATTCCTCCTACCATGCCATGCAATGTTCCACTGAATTTTTCATTTTCGCTTCAAATTTTTGTTTCTTTAATTATTTAAGGCAACTAAAAACAACTTAATAAAGATAATATAAAACTATGATAAAACAACTACCCCACACTTAGAAATTTGCTTGTCCTTAAGCAATAATCATGGCATAGAATAGGAATTCAACAATCATCAAGCAATTTAAGTACTCATAAAGCAGCAACCTTAGCAAAAACACTTCAAATGTATGCACAAGTTTCCTCTTCTAAGGAATTAGTTATCTTTAAACAAAGCTAATATGAAACTAAGTGTTTCTCTCAAGTTGCAAAGAATGATCGCTCAAAACAAAAATCAAAGGCAAACTACCATAAACTTGCTTATTAATCTAATCTCCACCACTAATTTAATTCAAGGCATCAATCAAAAGGTCTTTCATTTGGTTGTAATGGGGTTATGGTAATGGTTAGAGAAAAGGAAAAATAAGTTTATCATTGAGTTATTAAGCATTCAAAGATCAAATAACAACTTGAAACACTCAAAGACACACTATTTCCCAATTTTTTCACAAACTCATTGCAAAATCTTTCCATATTCTATATGATCACACTTGCAATGCAATTCACATGTTCAAAGAATAATAGACTTCATTAAAAACTTTTTTTTATTTAGATCCCTAATTTATTTTATTTTATTTTATTTTATTTTATTTTATTTTTTTTGCAAAATGAAGTCTATAATATCATGATATGCATAAGAGCATGTTCCTAAAGGCAATATGTTCTCTCACCCCACACTTAAAAACTTTGCTTGACCTCAAGCAATATCAACACACTCAACTTAAAAAAAAATGATTTTCAAATGATAAAAAATCTCAATGAGGGACAAAATAGATGAAAATTACAGTGAAAGGATAAGTTAAATTATGTGTTTCCAAAGGAAAGGTCAAGGCTCAAAGTGGCTCACTAAAGGAAATAAACATTCAAGGTTGGCCATTTATGCTAAAACATGAAACCTAATGCTTTAATCATTTTAATGATTGAATTGAAATTAACATGTGGTCTCAAAAAGTATACCTAAGCAAGCTCTAGAGATGCACAATCAACATGGTATACATAATATTGCAACAAAGAAAAAGTGTTTAGGCTCAAATATTCTCACCATGGTAAGGTAAAGTCTATCATACTTTGCAATGAAATAGAGGCAAACCAAAACATTTTAAGATCATAACAAGTGCAAAACATTTGAAACATTCAAACTTGAGATTACTAGCAAAATTTTCCTCAAATCACAAGATAATACATGTAATCCACCAATTATGACATAACATCAACTCAAAAGACAAACTAGATTTCATAGATAGGACTAGGTAAAACACAAAATTAGAATTAAAAAAAAATAGAATTTTAAAGACAATGATGGGCTACCTCCCATCGAGCATGTCACATCCCAACTTCAGAGATATGATGGTTCTAGAACATTGGGAGACATAAGGTCACCCAAGCGAAGTAGAATGCTTGATAGGATCATATCAAACCTCTTACAATAACTCATTCAAAACATTTAGATGAATACCTTTAATTACGGAAGTCTAAATCCATAAGGAAAATAATATATCTCAAATGAATATCAATAAACATTCCCAGAGCATCTAATGACAAGACTTCTTTAAATAGTATTATTAATAACTTAGACAAGGAATCCCCCAAGTGAAGTAGAACACTTGAGCCATCACCTTACCTCCTCACATTTGCTCACTTGGAACCACACAAGGAAAAAAAGGGTGAGATAGATGATCTCAATGAGTAAATGATAAGGCACATACATTATCACATATTCCTTTGAAAGGAAACACATAGCTTATAGACATAATTTATGATTTATAACTCATGAATCAAGTTACAATTTAGCAAGGGTTCAATTTGGCAAGTTTGCAAAAATCACACTTATAACTTATAGTGAGTGAAGGTTATTGCTCTATCACTTAAAGTTATTAAGAAGATGTGGCCTTATACCAAATTCCAACTCTTATCACTTATAAGGCATGAAGCTTACTAGGCTCCACGGCTAGAACCGTCCCTTTCTAGCTGAGGTGGATACACTACCCCTATCCATTGGGTTAAGAGCGTGTGCACAGGTTATGATGATTACCCGCATCGGCACAAGGATTCTACATAAAGGGTCACAGGTACCATAGCTAGAGCTAATGGTATTCACATATAACAATATCACATAAGGCAACAATAACATGTATTCCAATAACAATAGTGGTTTAACTTTCCAATGAAAGACAATGATAGTGTAGTTCCAGAAATATATATGAGTTAGGGTAATAATCACAAGAAATTTTCATTGGATAAATAAAATAGTTTTAGACCGATTATCCTTTGGCAACCCAAGCTTATTAAAGAAATCATATAATAATATTTTAGAATAGAAAGAACTTGGGTTTCAAAGATCGCAAAGGCTTACATAATAATATATCACATTCTTATAACACAACATAATGTTGTTCATACTTATAACATGAACATGGCATTTACTGACACTTGTAGAATGAATACGATGTTTACTCATGCTTGTAACATGAATACAGTGTTTACTCACTTTGGGGTTCCTTTGTTCCTAGTATACATAGCCCCTTTGCACTTCTAAAGCTCCTCAAATTCTAACGTAATATTTAGTTTAATACTTAGTGTTTACTTACTTATGATGCTCCTATCCCATAACTACCCCATGCACATATAGCATACACATACAATCAGAGTTCATATATAGGTGTACTTATTACTTGCACGTAACACGTTGACTTTAAAAGTCTTGCATACTTAGGCGTTATAAGCTCACATGAAAACACATTACAATCATATCAATACCTTTCTAAGGTCATCATAATATTATTACCTCAATACCAATTCACTTTAATAATCATCTTAATACACTTTACACTTCCATACATGTCAACTTAACAATTAATCTTTCAAGTGTTATACTTAATTCTTATGATCCTTTTTATTCAATTGTCATTTTATTAACTCATAACCATATGTTGATCATCAAGTCATCATAAAATTTGGTTCCAAATTTCCCAATCACATGTGCATTCTAATTACAATATAAGGTTAAGATACCTTAAGTATACCAAAATACCTTTAAGCTTATCAAGGATCATACCTTCAACTAACATGAAATTTTATCATTTATTACACATACATAAATGTCAATAATCATCAAAACACATCACATAAAAATTATAAACATTGGGACAAAAATATTAATGTAGGCTGAATGCATCACCAAGGGAAAATTAAGTTCTCTTTCTTTTCACACTTTTCGTCTATTTCAAAAATATGTAGAAACATGGTTTGAACTAAGATTTTTCAAGTAAACACAACAAAAATCATTTTGAAGTATTAATTCATATGAATTAGCCACACTTAGAATTGCTCATACATAAAAATTCAACTTTTGGGTTATAGGGTACAAAACCATGAGTTTTCTTATTTTCGGTATTTTTTGGTTATTTCAAAAATATGTAAACAGGTTGTTTAAACTATTATTTTTCATTCAATCATAGCAAATATCAGTTTAGAACATGTCCATACATGATTCGGTAGCCATAGATAATATTTATACAAAAAAAATTCCAAATTTTAAGGCTTAGGTGAAAAATCATGAGTTTTCGTGCTTTCCGCGCTTTTCGTTCATTGCAGCAATATACAGACACATGATTCAAATCATTATTTTTCATCTAAACAAAAAAAATATCATATTAGAATGCTTTCTCACACAAATTGGCAGCCATATATTAATTTAATAATAGAATTTTCCAACTTCTAAGTTCTAGCACAAAAATCTTGAATTTCTTTATTTTCTGAAACTTTCCGGTCATTATAGAAATATGCAAAAATATAATTTAATCCAACATTTTTCATCAAAACAAATCAAAAATCAGTTTAGAAACCAATAATGTGCAAATTGTCCCCATTGGTGATGTTTATGCATAAAAATTAAAATTTTAAGTTATAGGATTCACCTTTCAAGAAATGGCGTAGAGAGGTTGGTGCTTTCGGTAGAAAAATGAATTTTTCTCTCAAGAAAACACCTAGTCCAAGTTTTATTATTAAAAATCAGTAAATATTTAGTTTAAAATAGTTTTTCCAAGATTAGTTTCATAAAAAAAAAATAGCAAATTGAAAGGAAAGGAAAAACTTACGAAATGGTCGTGAAATTGCAAAGCTTGAAAGTATTTTGTGAATTTCAGTAAAGAGATTATTTTTGAGAGAATTTTTCTGCCAAAATCATGAAATAACAGAATGGTGGCTGCTGGAATGAAGGGCTGGCCGAACTTTACATTATATATTAGGGTTTAGGATACAATTTTCAAGTTTACCCTTAATGAGTTAGGTTAGGAGTGTTTTAGTGTTGTGGACTTTTAGGTATTTGGGCCTTTTAATTAATTTAGGGCTGATTATAGGTAACCAAAATAAAATATTTTTTTATTATTTTATGTAAAATTCACCCCTAAATATTTATTTAAAAATAATTAAAAAATGCTCATAAAATTATTTTATGCTTAAAAATTACCTTTTTACATGAAAATTCATTTTACGAAAAATAAATTATTTCATGCTAATACATTTTATTTAAATCAACAATTTCACAATAATAATTCATATTAGGCATATTAAAATTAATTTAATATGCCCCAAACCCATAAATCATGTCACACACAAATTTTCACATAGTCACATAATTTATCACAATAGCCCTAAATTCAAAAAATTTGTCACTAAAACTCCTAGGGTAGATGTGGGTTGTTATATTCTTCCCCCATTAAAAAAAAAATTTGTCCTCGAATTTTCAAATCTAACAGCATGACACACTCTGCTTAACTTCTCTGCCACGCTTCTGCTGTGCCACTTCAAACACTATATCTAACTACAATTAACTTATCAAATATAGTAAGGCACATACTCACAATCTATCAAAAAGAATCATATTGATAAACTTTCAGCTTAAGCTACACATATGTTGATTTCTTGTTCAAACAAATCTTAAAACTAATCCTTAATAATTTTATATCCCCTTAATCTTAAACAAAAGTAATAGAACCTTTAATTTCACCTTCAATCAAATATAATCCCAAGCATTTATTTTCCTTATATCTCTACTAATGTTAACATATATAATAACACCTTACTCACTACTTCCATTCATTATTTATCACATTAATCCTATAAGAGTCTAGTAAATAATTGCAAATTAATAACTCCAATTGATATTCAATAATTCTCTTTCCATATTAATAATTATTACTTAATCCAATATATCCTCAACAAATATTTTCGTGATTAATACCTTGCTAACATTACAATTTCTACACTCCCATCATTCATTAATTAAACATATTTAAACTTAACAAACATTCCTATATATATCATATCCAAAATGAACTTGCATTCTATTAATTTATAATCCCAAATAAACTTCTCATAACTATTTCAGACTTACTCTCTTTCTACATAATAGATGCATCATTACTGTGACTTAATTACCTAATGCCTCATAATTGTTTTTATACATTTAGCTTATAATATCATCTTACTTTATATTTTCCAGTTAGCTCTTGCCATACTTCATATTCCTAATCATTTAGCTTATCCGTATTAAAATAACAAACCTTCTAATACCATCGACATTCAATGAAATCTCTATGCTACTCTTATATCTTTCCAACTTTATGCTATTTTAGGTTATCTCGATAAAATTATTTTCATACTAAGGATCACTACCAATTTTTCCAATAACCTTAATTGAACATTATTGTATCTAACACCTTAAATCATTTCTCACCTGGGGGACTCAAACCACTTTCTTGTATATTCAAAATTATTTATATTTTCAAAATAGCATAGAATCATTTGCAAGAATCAAAACATTTTCATCCTTGCATGTATCATGCAATCTTAATACAATGCTTGATGCGGTTCGTGATGTACGATTGATGATGTATGATTTTGTAAAGCAAAACTCGGTGCATATAGACAGACACACTAGATGCAAGTACATAATCAAATCAAATCTAGAACATTTTATCTTAAAATCATTTTATACCCTCATCGATCAAGTCCTCATGGATCCTCAACTTTAAAATTCGTACGACCTTAACATCTATTACTTTATAAAAATTCAAATCCTTATACTATAATCGCAGCCTATATACTCAAAATAATCTCATCACCAACTAATCTCTACTAACATCATATTTATCCTTTTATCATCACTACAAGTCCGAGAATACTTATTCTTTTATGTATCCCCCTCTAAAAAGAAATTCATCCTCGAATTTCAATACTTACTCACATTTTCTCAAAAAACTAGGGAAGCTCCTACCGCACCCCTTCCTCAACTTCCTATGTATACTTATCCATTCCATGATTATGCTAGTAGACCTTAATCATAGGTATCTCCTTGTTACACAAATTTCTCCTATCCTTAGCTTAAAATTCTACTTGCTTTCCTCTACTGTCAATACAAGCTCCATAGTTATATAGCCAATCCATTCCTACTATCAAATTGATTTCTAGGACATCAAGTTCTAATAACTCTATATTCTAATAACTCTATAGGAAGTTTCCATCCATTAATGTCTACTTCATAATTCTTAAACATATACTTTACTTCCATCATTATTCCCAAAGAGGTCAACACTACTAAGGGTTTACTAATTAATTCCTTATCTCTACCTAGACTCTTAGCAGACACAAATGGATGCATGGCACCAGAATCAATCAAGCATCTTGCACTTAAAAATTCGAATGGGAATGATACCTTCTTCTTTCAAACCACACTAGATAAATATTCCTCCTTTGACTATACTCGATATCTACATAAGTGATAGAGAAATTGCTACCTTTCTTACTATTCTAGTCTATATGATAGTATCTAAACCCCAAATTCCTTAATATACTTCATTTACTTCATGCTGTATACTTATGTATATATAATGTAACTAATTCGTTTCATTCTCCTACTTATTATTAAATATCCTTCCTCTTCTTTTGGCATCAATCAAAATTATCGTTTAATAACTCCATTGAATTCCTATATCAAACCATTGTAACATGTAAGCATTTCATACTTCATGACATTATACCTATCAATCATTAATCTAAATTGGATCAAAACTTAGTCAACTTCTCTTTCTAATCCACTCAACCCTATTATCAAATTTTCATACCTAGCATGCACTTAACATGAGCATCCAACATATAATATCTCATCACAGGATACACATCACCTATCATATGTCACATATTATGGCATATATCAAGTATCTTAATCATGTAACACATAATTTATAGCATAATGAGCTCTTCTATCATTTTTAAAAGTCAATCATCTCATAGGCAATAAAAGAAATCAATCTATACTAAGTCACTAAGTAATCAAATAATATTATTCACATCATCTAAGTCCTATGCCCTTACGCTAATTGTTACCATCTACTAGCAAGAGTCTTAATTATGTCCCTTATTCTCAGCTCCTTACCCTTAAGGTTGCGATGGTCTAGGTGGTGGAGGCGCCAAGGTTGCATTTCCCAAATTTCCCTTTTATGGATAGTCTTTGCAGAAGTCGACCATTTGACCACATTTAAGCCACTAGAGGCTTTCCAATAAATTCCAGATTGTTTCTTACCACAATAGACGTAGGTATGAAGCTGCTTTGATTGGCCATTATTCCTTCTAAGTGTTGAAGTTGTAAGTGAAGATTCCTTTCTTTGACCTCTTCCTCCCCTACTAGGCTAGCCTCTGCGACCCTTGCTCTTATGCCTACTCTTCTGTTCATGTTTGGTACGCTCAGCTCTCTCGGCCTTATGCATCTTCTTCGTGTCCCTTCTCAAAGCACACATTAAGGACCTAAGACATCGACTTACTTCCATCAATTCTAAACAATCTCTCTCAAACCTTTGCATCTTACTCTAAATCCATTTGTAACTTGGACACTCCACGGGGTCCTCCTCGTCAAGAGCCCTTTCTCTCGTCAGATGGATCACAGGTACAGCCTTCTCGAACAACTCTCTTTGTGTCCTCTTGCAGGCCACACGCAATGCTCTAGGTCGTGGTCCTTGAGCAAGGATAATCTTCTTGGTCATCTGACAAAAGAATGCTAAGGCATACAAATAAAAATAATAAAAGAGTATTATCACTTATTAGGATTCTGTGGAACTATACTAGCGATAGACTGCAAGTGACATGATGGAAAAATTTCCTATGCTCCAAGATTATACTTATTTAACCCAATATGTAGACAAGTCTAAACTAAACTTTTAAAAAAAAGTAAAACTTTAGCTCTGATACCATCTTTATCACATCCCAACTTTAGATATATGATGGTTCTAGAACATGGGAAGACATAAGGTCACCCACGCCCATAGAACCCACTTACATATAAACAAATCATGCCTAGGATAATACCAAACCTCTTACAATAACTCATTTAAAACATTTAGATGAATACCTTTAATTACGGAAGTCTATAATTAAACATTACACATAAAATCCATAAGGAAAATAATATATCTCAAATGAGTATCAATCAACATTCCTGGAGCATCTAATGACAAGACTTCATTAAATAGTATTATTGACAACTTGGATAAGGAATCCCCCAAGCGAAGTAGAATGCTTTAGCCATCACATTTGCTCACCCGGAATCACACAAGGAAAAAAAGGGTGAGATAGATGATCTCAATGAGTAAATGATAAGGCACATACATTATCACATATTCCATTGAAAAGGAAACACATAGCTTATACACATAGTTCACGATTTATAATTCATGAATCAAGTTACAATTTAGAAAGGGTTCAATTTGGCAAGTTTGTAGAAATCACAATTACAGCTTATAGCGAGTGAAGGCTATTGCTCTATCACTCGAACTTATTAAGGAGAGGTGGCCTTATACCAAATTCCAACTCCTATCACATATAAGGTATGAAGCTGATCAGGCTCCATGGCTAGAACCACCCCTTTCTAGCTAAGGTGGATACATTACCCCTATCCATCGAGTTAAGACCGTGTGCACAAGTTTCGATGATTACCCGCATCAGCATGAGGATTCTACATAAAAGGGCAAAGGTACCATAACTAGAGCTAATGGTATTCACATATAATAATATCATATAAGGCAATAATAACATGTATCCCAATAACAATAGAGGTTTAACTTTTGAACAAAAGACAATGATAGTGTAGTTCCAGAAAGAATATAAGTTAGGGTAATAATCACAAGAAATTCTCATGGGATAAACAAAATAGTTTTGGACCGATTGTCCTTTGGCAACCTAAGCTTGTCAAAGAAATCATATAATAATATTTTATAATAGAAAGAACTTAGATTTCAAAGATCACAAAGGCTTACATAACAATATATCACATTCTTATAACACAACATAATGTTGTTTACACTTATAACATGAACATGGCATTTACTCACACTTGTAGAAAGAATACGATGTTTGCTTACAATTGTAACACGAATACAATGTTTACTCACCTTAGGGTTCCTTTGCTCCTAGTATACGTAGCCCCTTTGCACTTTTAAAGCTCCTCAAACTCTAACATAATATTTAGTTTAATACTTAATATTTACTTACTTATGATGCTCCTATCCTATAACTACCCTATGCACATATAGCATACACATACAATTAGAGTTCACATATAGGTGTGCTCATCACTTGCATGTAACACGTTGACTTCAAAAGTCTTACATACTTAGGCCTTATAGGCTCATATGAAAACACATTACAATCATGTCAATACCTTTCTAAGGTTATCATAATATTATTACCTCAATATTAATTCACTTTAACAATCATCTTAATACACTTTACACTTCCATACATGTTAACTTAACAATTAATCTTTCAAGTGTCTGCTGAACTCTTATGATCCTTTTTATTCAATTGTCATTTTATCAACTCAAAACCATGCATTCTAATTACAATATAAGGTTAAGATACCTTAAGTATACCAAAATGCCTTTAAGCTTATTTAGGATCATACCTTCAACTAATATGAAATTTTATCATTTAATACACATACATACATGTCAATAATCATAAAAAAAAACATCACATAAAAATTATAAACATTGGGACAAAAATATTAATGAAGGCCAGATGCATCACCAAGGGAAAATTAAGTTCTCTTTCTTTTCGCACTTTTCGTCTATTTTAGAAATATGTGGAAACATGGTTTAAACTAAGATTTTTTTATGTAAACACAACAAAAATCATTTTGAAGTATTAATTCATTTGAATTAGCCACATTTAGAATTGCTTATACATAAAAATTCAACTTTTGGGTTATAGGGTACAAAACCATGAGTTTTCTTGTTTCTAATATTTTTCGGTCATTTCAGAAATATATAAACAGGTTGTTTAAATATTATTTTTCATTTAATTATAGCAAATATCAGTTTAGAACATGCCCATACATGATTCAGCAGCCATAGATAATATTTATACAAAAAAAATTCCAAATTTTAAGGCTTAAGTGAAAAATCATGAGTTTTCATGCTTTCTGTACTTTTCGTTCATTACAGCAATATACAAACACATCATTCAAATCATTACTTTTCATCTAAACAAAACAAATATTATATTAGAATGCTTTCTCACACAAATTAGCAGCTACATATTAATTTAATAATAGAATTTTCCAACTTCTAAGTTCTAGCATAAAAATCTTGAATTTCTTTATTTTTTAAAACTTTCCGGTCATTATAGAAATATACAAAAATATAATTTAATCCAATATTTTTCATCAAAATAGATCAAAAATTAGTTTAGAAACCAATAATGCGCAAATTCTCCCCCATTAGTGATGTTTATGCATAAACATTAAAATTTTGAGTTACAGGATTCACCTTTGAAGAAATGGTGTAAAGAGGTTGGTGCTTTCGGTAGAAAAATGAATTTTTCTCTCAAGAAAACACTTAGTATGAATTTTAACAATAAAAATCAGTAAATATTTAGTTTAAGATAATTTTCCTAAGATTACTTGAAAGTATTTTGTGAATTTCGGTAGAGAGATTATTTTTGAGAGAATTTTTTTGCCAAAATCATCAAATAGTAGAATGGTGGCTGCTGGAATAAAGGGCTGGCTGAATTTTACATTAAATATTAGGGTTTGGGGTGCAATTTCCAAGTTTACCCTTAATGAGCTAGGTTAGGAGTGTTTTAGTGTTGTGGGCTTTTAGGTATTTCGGGCTTTTTAATTAATTTAGGGCTGATTATAGTTAATTAAAAATAAAATATTTTTCGTATTATTTTTTGTGAAATTTCCCCCAAAATATTTATTTTAAAATAATTTAAAAATACTCATGAAATTACATTATGCTTAAAAATCGCCTTTTTACATGAACATTTATTTTACGAAAAATAAATTATTTCCTGTTAATGCATTCTATTTAAATCAACTATTTCACAATAATAATTTACATTAGGCATATTAAAATTAATTTAACATGCCCCAAACCCATAAATCACGTCACACACAAATTTTCACATAGTTATACAATTTGTCACAATAACCCTAAATTCAAAAAATTTATCACTAAAACTCTTAGGGTAGATGTGGGTTGTTACAGAGCACTTCTTTAATGTCGTCTTAGCTGGAAATTTTTTAAGACATTAAGGAACCTTAAATTCCTTAAAATTTTCCATTCCCTTAAAATGTGGTTTAACTCTCTAACCATTAACTCTAAAAGATTTATCTCTACGAAAGTTAAACAAGTCTACTACTCCTGAGGGATGTACCACATTCACAATAAAAGGATAGATTTACCCAAATCGTGATGCCACCATGAGTTATAGAGTAGTACTTTCATACCTAGTTCAAGGGACTTTTGGACATGGCTTTTATCACGAAGAGGTTTAGCCTGCTCCTTGAACATTTGAGAGCTCCCATACACTTCTTCTTTGAGCTCAACCAATTTAGACACTTGCAGCATTTTTTTATTATAGGATTCCTGCAAGAAAACATCTTTGACAGCAGAGTTAAAGGATTCAATAGAGGAGCATTTCTTAATAAGTGATGTGGTAGGAACAGATAATTTATTAAAAATGGAAAATTCAACAGTTTGGCCCAAAACAGTCATAGTCAATTTCCCATTTTTAACATTAATCAAAGTATTAATAGTTTCCATAAAAGGTCTACCCAACAAGATATGCAATTCTGACCTATTAGACAACTCATCTCCCATATCCAACACCATAAAATCAACAAGCACTATCAAACCTCCTACTTGCACTAGCACATCTTCTATAATCCTCCTAGGAAATTTCAATGGCTTATCAGCTAATTGCAAGCTCATTTTGGTGGGTTTTAGCTCTCCTAAATTTAACTACTTAAATAAGGCATATGGCATCAAATTAATACTAGCACCTAAATCTAACATACCTTTAGCCTTTTTACCACTGCCCATACTAAAGTTAATGGCAAAACTACTAGGATCTTTAGCTTTCGGAGGTAATTTTTTCTGGAGTACTGCATTAATCACCTCAAACACTATTACTTTCTCCTCTATCTCTAGCCTCTTTTTCTTATAATTCAGCTCCTTAAAAAATTTTCCATACACAGACATATTCTTAATCACATCAAGCAAGGGAAAATTGATACTTACCTTGGATAGCATTGTGAAAAGCTCATCAAATTGCTTGTCTTGCTTACCATTTTTTAAACGGCCTGGAAATGGAACAGGAGGTCGATAAGGATTGTTCATTTTATGTAACTTAAATGGAGAGGGTTTCTCCATCTCTTTCTCTTCCTCCATTGCATAGTTAGAAACTTCACCAACATTATCATTTATTGGCTTACCACTCTAAATAACCGAGATAGACTTAGCTTGCTTCGATTGGCTAGGAAGTTTCCCTTTTTGATTTGATTGCATATGGCTTGCAATTTGACTAACTTAAATCTCTACATTTTGTGTTGCTGCTTCCAAAGAGTCAAATCTTTTGTCATTGGCCTCCTGAATTTTACTGCTAGCTTGAATGAAAGCATTCAAGCTATCCTCCAAAGATGGCTTCCTTTGCTATTATTGGTTTGATGATTCTCCTTGGAATGGTTGGCCTCTTTACAACATTTGAAATTAAGGCTGCTGTTGCTATTGGTTGTTGTTTTTTAGGAAAAGTTTGGATAGTTTTTCCAACCTTGGTTATAGGTATTGGAAAAGGGGTCATTTCTCACCCTAGGTTGGAAACCATCTAAGGCTTGTGCTTGCTCATAATCACCTACAAAAGAATTAAAACTTAAAGGGCAAACGTTAGCACCATAAGCAAAAATACCACAAATACCACACACCTCTTTTTGTTGAACTATTATGTGCCCCTTCATGGTAAGGAGCTTGACTTGTCTAATAAGCTCAGCTATTTACGTAGCCACATCTTTCCCTGGAGCTCCTTCTTCAAATCCAACTTTTCTCCCTCTCACACTTTTTTATTGAGAGTTAGCGTCAAGCATCTCAAAAAGTTCATAAGTTTCCTCAGCAAGGATCTCTCCTATTGCCCTTCCAGCTGCATTATCAACTATACTTTGGCTCTGGAATGTGAGCCCATCATAAAAGAACTGGTTGAGCAATTACAATGGATAATGATGGCATAGGTATTGAATTTGCAACATCTTGAATCTTTCCCATGCTTCATGAAAAGGTTCTACTTCCATTTGTGTAAAGGTTGCAATCTTCGATCTCAAATCACCTGTCTTTTGGTAAGAGTAAAACTTCCCCATGAATTTATTGTACACCTCTTCCCAAGTAGTTAATGAATTAGGAGTAAGTGTCATCAGCTAAGATTTAGCTCCGTCTTTTAAGGTGTAAGGAAAGCATTTCATCCACAACTAATCTTCAGTTATACCTTATACAGGAAAGGTCTGTATAGTGGAGTAAAAATCCCTAATGAAATTGAAGGGGTCGTCATTTAGCACTTCATAAAATGAGGGGAGCATGCTATAATGTGTGTTTTTTAGCTCATAATTCTAGGCAGCTGCATTGAATCTAATGCATGATGTTGTGGTACTTATGATTGGCCAAGCGTAATCCTTCATAGGTCTTCTTTCCTGTGCCATGATGTATGGCTGTTCTTCTTGGTCTTCTACCCTTAGATTTTTAGGATCTATTAGATTAACTTGGTCCTCGTTTGGCTCCAATCTTCTTCTTTCTCCACCTAAACTGTGTACGTTATCAATAAAAGGGACAATCTCTCCTTTCAGAGATCTTCTCCCTTGCATAAAAATCGCGAAAAACAAATGTAAATAAAAACTAAAAACAAATATATTCACAATGAAACAAACAAATTCGCCTTGCAATTCCCCAGTAATGGCAACAAAAACTTGTTTGCCTCAAAATAAACTATCTAAAAGTGACCCGCAAGTATACGGGGCAATTATAGTATATCAAAAATACCCAAGGTCATATCTCTCAAGGAATTGCAAATGGAAATATTTGTCTCGATTTAAAGCAAATTAAATGAAAAGAATTTGAATGATTTGAAAAGAAATAATTGTAAAACAAGAATGAATGATGCTTAGGGTTTGTATTTAGTTTATCAATTCTATATGTTCATAAATATACCCAATTGATTATTCAAAAGCCTTAGTTTCTAACAATTCAAAGAATAAAAATCAATCTATTAGCAATTGTATTCATAGAAATCATTCTATCAAATCATATATCAAAAACTAAAACCTAATCTTAAAACTTATATTTCTAATTCATTTTAAGATCATAAAAGAATGAATTATGGAATTGAACTTCAACTCTCATTCCTTTGTTCAAAACTTAAGTCAAACAATCAATCAATTCAATTAGGAATAATAAAAATAATCAAATGAGATTATATTCAATTCCATATCATGAACACATCATACAAATCCTAGACAAGACTAAAATTAGTTCATGGGAAACATAATGATAATCTCCAAGTTATTAAAATCAAAAGAATTCATAGAATTAAAATCTTCAATTTAATAATCAAAAGATGAAAATAACTAAGAAATTAATCTTATAAACCAATCCGATGTTCTAATCCAATCTCTTGGTGTCTTCACAAAGAATTCCCAAAATCACTAAAAACAATCTTCTCTGAGTGTTGAAATCTGAAAACTAAAATAAAATTTAGAGAATAGAAAATTATAAGAGAAGATACTATCCCCCAAAATTCCCCAAAATCAATATGATTCTCTTCCTCCAAACATCCTTATTTAAAACAACCAAACTTCTTCTTTTGTTTCTACTTTCCTAAAATAATTTATGGTTGAAAATCCTACAAAATCTTGGATAATCTTCCAAATATGCTAAAAGGTGATGATGCAGGGCGCTAAGGAAGGTAGCTAGGTGCCGGGCACTAGTGAGCTATAGGAAGCAAGCTGCTGCGGGGCGCTGAGGAGCTGCTGTGGATGCTGGGGAGCTTGTGTAGCACTGGGTTTGCATTGGCTGCAGGCAATAAGCTGCTGCATGGCACTTGGCTTTGTTGCGTGGTGCTAGGGTTGTATTGCTGCCATATGATGGCATTCCTCTTGTCGTGTCGAGCAACGTTCCACCAAATTTTCCATTTTCGCTCTAAATTTCTATTTCTTTAATTATTTAATGCAACGAAAAACAACTTAACAAACAAATTAAAAACATCATAAAATCATATAAATAAATTATATGTTAACAATTAAAGGAAACAAAAATAAGATAAAACTATAACAAAACATGTGTAAAACACATATGCATATAAAGAAGAAGGAAGAGTAATCATATTACCTCTTGTAGGTTCCTTCTTTCTTTATCAAAGAGCTTCCCATGTGTAAAGCCTCTAAATCATCCACACTTAGCTCACTTCTAAGTTTCCTTTTGATTTCTTTAGTGTTCTTGAATCCTCTCTTGGATGCCTAATTTGATTCAATATTTCCCTTAAAATCATTTAAGAATTTAAGGTTTCTCTTTGGTTTGTTTGGACTAAACACATTTTTCAATTTGTAAGCATTTGTTCTTTCATAAACAACAAAGAAGAGAATTAAGATCAAAAGAAAATTTGAAGAAACATTTTCTTCTTTTTCTTTCTCTCTATCAACTTCTCTCTCTAAGCTTGAAATGCGAAAAATGATGTTTAAGCACTTATGAAGAAAAATGAACATAAACCCTTTTATACTCATTTCCTTCAAGACTTAACTCTTAAGACTTTTTAAAGACTTAAATGCCCTTACATATTCTTTTAGCTCACCATTTGGTGAAGGGGCAAAGTTGACTTTGCTTTCTCAATTGTTGAAATGACCATTTTATCATTTAGGGTAAAATGGACATTTCCACTAGCCAAAAGATGTAATTACAATTTTAACCTTAGTAGAAAATTCTCTAACCCCTAAAACCATCACATGGGCTTATGAATAGTGTATTTTCTCTAACCCCTAAATTGGCTCTTAACTATATCACATATGAGCTTAGGCCACATCTCATGTGTTAAGGGTTTTCACTAAGCTTAAAATTAAGTCTTTGATTTAGCCCAAATCAATTTTCAATTTAATCTTTGTCATTTGCATCATATACAAATTAAGATTTAATTGAATAGAAATCTTCATAGATTAAACATTAGGATATGCTAGGGTCTTTGTAAATTTAATTACATGTTTAATCATTTTACTACTAATCAATTAATTAAACACTTTAATTAATTATTATGGTAAACCTTTTACACTTGAAGGCAATCACTATTGGGTGTGTGACTTTCTAGATTCATGTTTAATTAACAACGGGAATGAGAAAATATTTTTCTCTACTAATGTGAAATCCTCACTTCACACTTAGTCCCATAAGTTGTGAGGAGCATTCCATATCATGACTACCTAATTAGAAATGAATATTTATATTTGATAACTTTAAAAATCACCTAGACCATCGATCATAAGCCATCATGCACTAGAATCCCTTTATTAAAGATCCCAATCTCAGCTAGGGTAATGGTTTATGTCAAATCCTAACGTGCCTTGATTTTATATCCTTATCTTAGTTCTAGTTCTTGATGATATTATATTCCTACTAGAAACTCTTTATAGTGAATCTATCTATCCTGACCAAGAGCTTTAGTTATCAAGAATAACTAGATAGCATAGGATCTTAACCTCATTTACTCGAGGCAATGAATTCTATCTTGGCAATCACTTACCTCCATACATAACAAATTAGAACCATCACATGCCATATATCCATATATGAATAGTACATCTATGTAAGCAGTAATAAATCGTAACCACCTATGTATGAGATATAGTATCCCTCAAGTCAAAGGATTATATGCACTGTTATGACCTAGATGATAAATAATTGACAAGTAGTAAAACCCTATATTATTATCATCTAACGTCATTGTTTGGCTATTCATCTTAGGAATATCCATATATTTGTATTGACATCATATGTCAAGTAGCATGAGACTCACTAACTTTATAATTATCTGTATCACATACTGATTATAGAAAACAAACAGAGGTCATGGTCTTCTGGAATTAATGTTGCCTAGTCATTAATCCTGCGACCATGAACATATTTAAAATATTTGTACAGGAGTGATCTGTTCCCATATTCTCAATACTTAAGAATAGATCCTCTTACAAATACTTAAAGACTTTATTCAATAATATAAAACCCTTTTCACATTATGAATATATTATCATGCCATTAGGAATTAATATCTACTATTACATAACTATTATATGGCTCCTAAGGCACATACTGCTATCAATCTTCCACTTACACTAGAGCCATTTTGCTTAGTATCAAAAACTTATCTTCTCAAGATGAAGTTTAATTGTTACTAACTTTTAACTTTAGTCAATGGATTAACTAAGTTAATGGTTAACGCTATTTTCTGCAAGGCTATAAGGCCCTATTCCAACAGTTGATTTGACAATATCTTAATGCCTTTCAAAATATTTTGAATTTCAGTGTGAGACCTAAGTTCCCTTGCCATAAGCTAAGGCTATATTATTATCACAACAGAGAGATACTTGTGTTGTACTGGAGAAACTCTTAAAGCAATTCATAACTGCTGAATCCAAAATAATTTCTTTTTTGCGACATCCTATATAGCAAATTTGGCTTCCATAGTGAAGTTTGTGACAACAATTTGCTTAGAACTTTTCTAGCAAATTATTTCTTTGTCATAGATAACAACAATCCCAATGATAGATTCTCTATCATTTTGTAGTAACATTCTTCATTTGTCAAAATTAAATCTTAAATACTTCTTAAGTACTTTAGAATAATTTTGATTTTATTTCTAATAATTTAATCCAAGATAGGATTAGAATCTATTAGTCATACTAATAACAGTCTCAATGTCCGGCTCATTATATAACTATTGTATAATTTAGATTTCTTATAGTCATACTATAAGGAATCCATGAAATACTTTTTTGGATGTCTAAGGAATCAACCCTTAAAAAGTGGATATCGAAATTATAGGAAATAAAACTTTTGGAATTAGCATGTTGAACTTTTCAACATCTTGTCCAAATATTGACTTAGACATATTTAACATTCCCTTCAATCTATCTATATAGATATGAATTAATAAGAATGAAAAATATTTATCTCAAGTCTGTATGAAGAAAGTAATTGTATAACCATTCTACTAATGCAAATATATTAATACTTTTACAAACTAATGTATTATTCATGTACAAATCTTAAATGTGTGGATACTCCCACTATCCTTTTGCACATGAAGGACTCATCTTGCAATGATATAACTCATTAAGGTTTTGCATAATTTGGAATTTTCTTAAGACTCTAAGCCTTTAGATTTATTCCATGATTATGTTTTCTTTTCTAAAGAAAGAAAACTAGTATTGACATCTATATGTCAAACTCATAATCATTATGCATTGCTATATCACATATAGCCATACTAGAATCATCTTATAATTTGCTTCATCATGAATTTACAACTTTTATGCATTCATATAAAGTAAATTAAATTTTTCTTAAGATTAGATATTTTACCATCTTATGATTCACTACATCATGAATATACAACTATTATGTATTCATATAAAGAAATCATATCTTACAGAAAATTTGATGTTCTACTAAACCTTTAGCAACTTATAAGGATAAAATATGTAGTTAGTTTTAGAGTTTTCACTAGATTTATCAAATTTAACTTTGATCATTTTATTAGATATTATTGGATGACATTCACCCAATCATTCTATTTTTATCAAAATGTCACTTTCTTGAATAAACATTTTATCAAGAAATAACATCTTTGTTAATAGCTCTTTGTTATGCAAAAGATAGAAATACTATCCTAAACTACATTTAGGATATCTAACAAACCTTATTTTATTTGGAATTGTCTTCCAATTGTCTAACTTTAGCCAATCAAAAAAACTAGATATCTAAATTCAAATTGTGAATAAGAATTTTGATATCTATCCATATCATATCATATATGAGTTAGGATTAGATAGACTTTGGAGAAAATTCTATTTAAGAGCATATAGCTATAAATTGTAAATTTCCATAAGGAAATAAACAAAAACTTTCATAGTTCATCATCTATTACAACATATCATATATGTTGTAATTTATTCTTTTGAGTATACCATCACGTATAGTTTTCCTAAAAAGAATTATGATTATATGCCAATTTTATATTTAGGAAATTCCTCAAAAATTGGTAATTGAGTTCTTCCCACTTCGATCAAATCAAAGGGTTATGATACTCTTTCCCTTTTTGTATGAAATATCCTTAATATTTATTTTCCTTTTTATCTTGAATTTCTTGAACATTTCAATAATTCAAATGAACAATTCATTTTATTTACCTTTTTCCAAATGGGTCAATATCATATATTAAGGTAAATACAATGAATTAGGAAAAACTCCCACAAACCATTTCACAAATGGTATTGATGCATCTATATGCATAAATTCTAAAACTTCTTTGATTTCTATCCTTTTGTCCAATAAAAGGTAATCTAGTTGTTTTACATTAGATACTAGACTTCTAAGTTGCAACAAGTTCACACCCTAATGGGCAGTGACACATGTTACCCAACTAAGTTATCTTATCTTCAGCTAAACAAATAAATCTAAGAAATCATAGTGGTTTTAGATTGGAGTTCTTTATGGCATTATCATAAAAGCACTTAGAGTTGTTTCGTTATTATAAACTTAATAATAATATATCAACCATTGTGAACCCTTAATTCTGCACCTCTCAGAATTATAAAATCTTTAGTCAGGAAAAGAATCAATCAAGCATCATTAATCATCATCAAATCATCTGGGACTCAGTAACGAGTATAACACAACTAAAATCATGGAAAACATATGAGAAATGAGCAAGAATAGGCAAATAGGCAGAACGGGTGAAGGATGGTTCGTCAATGCCGCAGAGCCTCTTGCGGTGCTGCAAAGCTCTCTGCGGCACTACCACAGAGGCTTCTGCAATGCCGCAGAGGCTTGTGCAGCACCAACGGCATGTCTCTGCTCCTATATTGGAAAATTGAGTCTTTATGCTTCATTCTTCCCCCTATATATAGAGGTGGCCTCTCTACTCTCGAGACACACAGACTTAGAGGCTTAAAAAGCTATAACTTCAAGAAAATTGCTTTGTTTCTGCTCCTTGCTTTGCAAAGCATGTTGGGTGGTTTCTCCTTGATTCCTACTCAACTAGTTTAAGGCTTTCAATGAAGCCTATTCGAGGCAAGTCTCTTGCCCAAGGCTTGTGTTCGTCATGTGGAGAAGGCGAAGTTGCGTTCCGGTGGTTCGAGGCTCGTGTATTTTGCATGGAGAAGGTGGAATTGTGATCCGATCGTCCGCTCCATCCTCCCTACATCCCTAAGCCGTGAAAGTGTAAGGTAATCTTCCTTTCCTTTCTATTTGAGTATTGTCTGTTTTAGTTAGTTAATTAAATTGGTGCATCTAGGTTGCTAGCTAATCAACTTGGTAATCAATTAAGTTAATTAATTAATTCAACCCTCTTTAAAGCAATCAATCAAAATATGATAAAGTGGCTAGGCTAAACTAACCTCTTCACAAGAAGGGAGAATTGCGTGGGTTCTGATTCCTATTCAAAGGGATACGTAGGCATGCTTAGTTCAGGCATCGAATCCAATTAAAATTAATCAACTATCCCCTATCACCTTCTCTACTTTTTTTTTTTTGGGTTTATTAGCTTTATTATTAGGATTAGTTTGGGGAATGTGTGACTTTCCTAGTACCCATAAGGGCTAAAGAAGGTATCCCCTATGTTTTGGTATTTTATTTGTAATGATCTTACCTTGGATTATTACTTATATTTGTCATTGAAATTAATGATCATACATATTATAAATTATTCATGCATTTTACTTGTTCATGAAATATATTTTGAAGTTACTTTTATATTACTTGGCCAAACATGTTTTGTTGAATTGAAAACCTAGTCCCCAAATCCCCTTTAGTTTCGAGGCTAGTGATCTTTTTTCCTTTGGGTAATGATGGGAGTTAAATGGGTTTTTTCCTTGTATTTTCCCAAAATAAAAATAAATTAAGGTGGCGACTAAAATGATTTTCAAAATAAGCTTGAGGGCTTCTTCGTGAGTTCTTTCCCAAATGAGCATTTCAATTCCCTTTAGCGGATCAGACCGGTGCTCGGGTGAGGCCTCACAGTTGGTGACTCCACTAGAGACTAACTTTCTTTTTAAAAGGAAAAATAAGAGGACTACTAATTGGTTTTCAAAAAAAAAAAAAGGTTTGGCCTTTTAATATAATTGTAACTTTGCATGCATCACTTACATAGGCTCTTTGCCATTTAACCTAGTTTTAGGAAAACAATGGATAGTGAGTAACATCGAGTGGGTAACCCTCCTTGGGTCTATTCACCAATAGTGAAATCATCCACCCCGTGATGAATCCTTTGATCCTTTCAAAGGTGTAACGAATATGCACATACTGTTGGACCCACGTGAGGCTCTTTGACTCATATGTGGTTAGGTATATTGCTGCTCTAGTGTGACGGGCACCCCAAACCAAGCTACCTTGTCCCTTTCATGTAGTAAACTTAGAACTTAGACCTTAGGTTGTATGTACCATAAAAGAAGCCTTATTGTATTCATGAAATGACTTTCATTCATGCACACATACATTCTTGCATACATTCATCATCCAAGAACCTTGAAACAAGTGGAAAGCTCACCAAGCCTATGGTTTACTAAAATACCCATTCCCAAAAATACCAATGCTAGCCCAAAGGTCTGTCATCTTGCTGTATTACCTTGGTCTTATACTCATTTTGCCTACCTTTTTTCTTATCATAAGGTACCTAAGATGGCCGAAGGAATAAGTGGATTGAAGGATAGTGGTCTGAATGCAACTAACATAGAGGAAGAGGCCCAGTTGAATTCATTCTTAACAAATCTTCTCTTAGAGCAAGAAAGGAATTTTCAAGCTATTTTAGAGGCCTAATGAGCCCAGTTCAAAGAGCAAAGATAGTCTATTTTGGAGGAAGTTCAAGCTATGATGAGTCAAGTCGGCCTTAGTCTAAATACTATACCAAACCAAACCATTCCAAGTGTGACCCAAGCTATTGCAAGTACCTCCTTTTCCCCTAATGTCCCTATTGACTTAACTGATAAAGGAAAGGCTACAATTGATACACATCCAAATATCATCTCAACCTCTATCCCAATTCCAAATGTTATCCCATCACTTGTCACTTCCCAAATACCAAATGCCACCTATTCTACCACTCCTTCTCCTTTGAATATTTTTCAAGGAGAGGAATTTTCTTCCCATATGAATGCTAAAACTTTGATGGAAAAATCTGAAGTCATGGAAAAGACCCTCAAAAACATTAAGAAAAATGATGACGTGATTGATGCTAGTTCCTTAGCCCTCTTTCTTAATGCTAGAACTTCACTAAAGTTAAAAATGCCAATGCTGGATAGATTCAATGGGACAACATGTCCTAAGACACACTTGAAGATGTATGTAAGGGCAATGGCTCCTTTGGGAGTTGATAATGAGCCCCTTGCCTAATTATTTCAATAATCTCTCACTAGAACTGCCATAAAATGGTTTTTAGACCTAGATATAAGTAAAAAGAGGACTTAGGATGATATCTGCAATACATTTGTGAAGCAATATGAGTACAACATTAAAGTGGATATCACAAGGAGAGATTTGGAGACTACCAAGCAGAATCCGAAGGAATCTTTCTCCTCATTCCTTATGAGGTGGAGAGAAAAAGTAGCCCAAATGGTGAATCGACCAACTGAACAAGAGCAAGTTGACATAATTGTGAAGAACCTTTTAGCAGTATACCAAAATCATCTCCTCACACAATACCTCCCAAGCTTCAAAGCCCTTATTACCACTGCCTCCAAAATAGAAGATTTGATCTAAGCGGCCACATCAAGGATGAAACCACCCCTAATAGCTACAAGAAGAGTACTCCCTACCAAGCTAATGTCACTACCTCAAATAACAAGGGGGAAGGGGAGATATCTGCCATTTCTCATCATTAGCCATTAAGATTGGAGAAAAGGTCCTTTCCTAAGTTAGGGGTTCCTCTGGATGTGGTATACAAGAAAGCTTTAGAAGCCAAGTTGATCAAGCCCTTTGAACCAAGAGCTCTTCCTAACCCACTCCCTGCAAATCACAAGCTTAATAAGTATTGTGAGTATCACCAAAGGGCTGGCCACAAAATAGAAATGTGTCAAAATTTGAAGCATAAAATACAAGATCTTATAGACAGTGGGGACATCATACCTCCCAAACCAAGACCCAACATTTCCACCAATCCCCTCCCTAACTACCAAATTAACCTCATCACCACCACTAATCTCAAAGTTGATCCTATCTCCTCAATTTAGTCAGCTTTTGAATATTATTGTGTTTTGGTCTTGAGTAATCTTATGGAAGAGATCAATGCTATAACCAGGAGTGGTAGGATCCACCAAACACCTATCCAACAAGATAACTAGCCACCCATCCAACCTATCCCATCCCCTGCTGAAAAGATAAAAGGAAGCACTAAACCTGATGAAGATCCTATCCTTAAGCAGTTGAAAAAGACCCAAGCCAACATATCTATATGGAGCCTTATCCAATCATCTTACCCTTATCGCCAAGCTCTTTGTAAGGCGTTGAACCAATGCCAAGCTCCTATAGATATCACCCTTGAGACTTTAGTGGCTTCTCTCACTAACACCACAAAAGCTACCTCTATCTCTTTCAATGACCATGACTTACCTAAGGGGGAGCTAAATCACAACCATGCCTTATACATAATAGTCCTTACTAAAGGGAAAATAGTTCCTATGGTATTGATAGTCAATGGGTCTGCTTTTAATGTTTGTCCATTAAAAGTGGCAAGTTGCTTGAGATTAGAGGCTTCAGACTTCATACCTTTTGACCAGATTGTTAGGATATATGATCCAATTGAAATCTTAACAAAACATTTCAAATAACATCAAAATAATTATTCCCAAAGTGTCTAATGATAACCCTTCATATCATAGTATTATTAAAGACTTCAAATAAGGAATTCCCTAAGTGTAGTAGGATGCTTGAGCTATCACCTTGCCTCCTCATACTGCTCACCTGGAACCACACAAGGAAAAAGGAAAAGGAGTGAGATAGATGATCTCAATGAGTAAATGATAAAACATATACATTAACACATATTCCTTTGAAAAAGAAACTCATGGCTTATACTCATAGTTCATGATTTACAATTCATGAATCAATTTGTAATTTAATAAGGGTTCATTTTAACAAGTTTGCATAAATCACACTTATAAAACATTGAGAGTGAAGGCTATTGCTCTATCACTCGAACACGCAGAGGAGAAGTGGCCTTAAACCAATTTCCAACTCCTATCACATAGAAGCCACAAAGCTGATCAGACTCTATGACTAGAACCGCCCCTTTCTAGCTGTGGTGGATACACTACCTTTATCCATTAGGTTAAGACTATGTGGACAGATTCTGATAATTACCCATACTGGCATGAGGACTTTTGCATAAAGGGTTAGAGGTACCATAGCTAAAGCTAATGGTATTCACATATATCAATAGCACTTAAGGCAGTAATAGCAGGTATCACAATAGTAATATCAGTTTAATTTATTCAAACAGAAGATATATGAATAGTGTAGGTTCTAGAAAGGAAATAAGTTAGGGCAATTATCACAAAGAATTATTATTGGATAAATAAAATGTCTTTTGGATCAATTTTCCATTGGCAACCCAAGCTTTGCAAAAAAATCATTAAATCATGTTCTAAGATAGGAAGAACTTGGGTTTCAAGAATCTCAAAGGCTTACGTAACATGATATCACATATTTGTAACATATTATAATGTTACTCACACTTATAGAATGAACACAATGTTTACTCACACTTGTGGCATGAATAAAGGGTTTACTCACCTTGTGGTGCCTTTGCTCCTAATTCATATAGCCTTTGGACTTCTAAGACTCCTCAAGCTCTATCATAATAATTAATTCAATACTTAGTATTTATTCTATCATAATGCTATCCTATCCCATAACTACCCTATGCACACATAACATTGATATACACTTAAAGTTGCACATATAAGTGCACCTCATCACCTACACATAACATGTTGACATTAAAAGTCTTGCACACTTAGCCTTAATAGGCCCATATGAAATTACATTATAACTCATATCTATACCTTTCTAAGGTCAACACAATATTATTATCTTAATATCAATTCACTTTAACAATCATCACTTTCATATATGTCAACTTATAGATATCCTTTCAAGCATCATGCTTATCTCTTATGACCAATTCCTTCAATCAATCACTTCATTAATTCAAGACCATTAATTCATTGTTAATTCATCATAAATTCCATTTCCATGTTATCCAATAACATTCACATTCTAATCATAACATGAGGTTAAGATACCGTAAGTATACCAAAGTGCCTCTAGGCTTGTCTAGTATCATACCTTCAACTAATATGCAATTTTATCATTTATCATACATACATACATGTCAATAATCATCAAAATACATCACATAATAAAAATCCCATGGTAGGCCGGATGCATCATCATAGGAAAAACTGAATTTTTCTTACTTTTCGCACTTTCTGTTTATTACAGTAATATGTAAAAACATGGTTTAAACCATGATTTTTCATGTAAACACAGCAAAAAATCATTTTAGAACATTAATGCACATGAATTGGTGGCCATATGTGTGGCATGTACTTGAAAATTCCAATTTCAGGTTTTAGGATGCAAAACCATGTGTTTTCTTGTTTTTGGTATTTTTCGGTCATTACGATAATATGTAAACAGGTGGTTTAAACCATTATTTTTCATCCAATCATAGCAAACATCAGTTTAGAACATCTTGATGTATGATTTGATAGCCATAGATACTAATTATGCATGAAAATTTTAAAGTTTAAAGCTTAGCGTAAAAATCATGAGTTTTCGCGCTTTTCACGCTTTCTGTTCATTATAGTAATATATAAACACATAATTTAAATCATTACTTTTCATCCAAACAAAAAAAATATCATGTTAGAATATTTAGCATCACAAATCGGCAGCTATAGGTATAAAAAATCATAGAATTTTCTAACTTCTAAGTTCTAGCACAAAAACCTTGAATTCCCTTATTTTCTGAAACTTTTCGGTCATTCCAGTAATATGCAGAAATATAATTTAATCCAATATTTTTCATTAAAACATATCAAAAATCAGTTTAGAAGTCATCCATGTAGTAATTGCCCCCCCTTGTAGTGTTTATGCATAAAAATTTTAATTTTAAGTTACAGGATTCACCTTTAGAGAAATCATGCAGAAAGATTTGTGTTTTCGGAAGAGAATTAAATTTCTCTTTCAAAAACTCATTCAAACAGAATTAAATCTATAAAAATCATTAAAAAACTAGTTCAAAATAATTTTCTTATAATTTAATTTATAGAAATCAGTTAAGGAATTGAAAGAGAAGAAAAACTTACGATTACGGTTAAGAAATCGCGAAATTGAAAGGTATTTTCTTAATTTTAGTAGAGAGAATTGTTTAGAGAGAATTTTTCTATCAAAATTATAGAAAATTAGAGTGATGGCTGCTGGAACATTAGGATTGGCCAAAATTTTCATATTTAAATGTAGGGTTTTGGGCAATTTCCACTAATACCCTTAATGAGCTAGGTTAGGAGGGTTTTTGGGTAGTGGGCTTTTAGGTATTTAGGCTTTTTATTTAAATTAGGGGCAGATTATAAGTAATTAAAATAAAAATATTTTTCTTATTATTTTCTATAATATTTCTCCCAAAACATTTATTTAAAAATTATTTTAATATACTCATAAAATCTTTTTATGCTTAAAATTGCCTTTATTTATGAAAATTTATTTTATTTAAAATAAATTATTTCATGTTAATGCACTTCATATAAATCATTTATTTTACCATAATAACTCATATTATGCATATTTAAAAATTAATTTAATATGCCACATGCTCATCAGTCACACAACACATAAATTTCCATAAAACACACATTTAGCCCTAATTAGTTCTAAGTTAAGCAAATTGTCACAAAAATTTCTAGGGTAGATGTCAGTTGTTACATTCTCCCTCCCCCCCTTTTAAAAGAAATTCATTCTCAAATTTAAATTCTTACCTAATTGATCTTGAAAAGTTGATGATGCTTCTGCTGGATCTCCTCCTCGGCTGTCCAAGTGTACTCATCTATCCCATGATTTCGCCATTAGACCTTAATCATGGGTATCTCCCTGTTTCTTAACTTCTTCACTTGTTGATCCACTATAGCTATTAGTTACTCCTCATAGGATAGACGCTCATCTAATGTATGTCTAGAGGTGATAGGATATGAGACGAATCTAACACATACTTCCTTAACATAAAGACATGAAACACTGGATGCATATACGCCATAATTAAAGGTAAGGCAAGTCTATAAGATACTTCCCCAACTTTAACTAAGATTTTGAAAGGACCAATGAAGCGAGGCGATAACTTTCCTTTCTTAGCAAATCTCATAACACCTTTCATTGGAGAGACCTTCAAGAGCACGTGATCTCCCATGGCAAAATAGATGTCCTTTCACTTAGGATCTGCATAACTCTTTTATAAATTGAAGGCTATTTTCAGTCGCTCTTAAATCAAAGGTACTTTTCAATAGTCTCCTTAAGCAATTCTGGCAATTCCACATATTTGTCTCTAGGCTCAACCCAACAAATTGGAGAATGATATTTCCTCCCATACAGTGCTTCATACGGTGCCATGCTAATGGATGAATGATAGCTATTGTTGTAGGCAAATTCAATCAAAGGTAAGTACTTATCCCAACTATTACCAAAATCTAGAACACACATCCTTAACATATGCTCTAGTGTCTGAATTGTTCTTTCTGACTATCCATCCGTTTGAGGATGAAATGCAGTACTGAAATCCAATTGTGTCCCCAATGCTTCTTGCATCTTCTGCCAAAACCTTAAGGTGAATTGAGTGCCTTGATTCGAGATGATGGAAGTTGGCACTCCGTGAAGTTTCATGATCTTGTCCATATACAATTGTACATACTAAGCTATAGAGTATATAGTCTTAACTCCTAGAAAATGAGTAGACTTTGTCAATCGATCCACTATGCCCCATATAAAGTTTGAGGTTCTAGGTAAACCAACAACAAAGTCCATATTGATGCGCTCCCATTTCCATTTAGGTAATCGAATTTCTTGCAGGAATCCTAAGGGTCATTGATGCTCGTACTTGACTTGTTGGCAAATTAGGTAGGATGCTGCAAACTTAGCCACATCCTTCTTTAGTCTAGGCCATCAATAGTTAGCTTTCACATCATGATACATATTAGTAGTCCCAAGATGAGCACAGTAAGGTGTCTGATGTGCCTCCATCAATATCTTTTCTCACAGTCCATCCACATCAGGCATGCATACTCTATTTCCACACTTTAAGACTCCATTGACCACTTCGAACTCAGAGTTCTTCCTTTCCTTCATCTCCTCCTTTAACTTCACCATGTATGGGTCCTTACCTTGTGAATCCCTTATTTCTTCCATTAGTTTAGACTCCACTTGGAAATAAGCCAATGAAACCCTCAATCCTCCAATCTCCAGCTTAAAGCCTTGTCTAAACAATTTCTTTAATTCCTTCACCATCGGCCTCTTTGGCATAGTCATATAGGCTAGGCTTCCCATCGATTTCTAACACAAGGCATCTGCCACCACGTTTGCCTTTCTAGGATGGTAAAGAATTTGATAGTCATAGTCTTTTAATAGTTCAATCCATCTCCTCTACCTTAGATTGAGATCTCTCTAGCTCAGGATGTACTGAAGACTCTTACGATCCGTATAAATCTCACACTTTGTTCCATACATGTAATGTCTCCAAATTTTGAGAGCAAAAACTATGGCAGCTAACTCTAAATCATGAGTAGGATAGTTAACTTCATACTTCTTAAGCTATCATGATGCATAGGCAATGACTTTCCCATTATGCATCAAGATGCATCTAAGTCCTACTTGTAAGGCATCACAGTAGACAGTGAACCCTTCTTCTCCTTTTGATAATGCCAAAACTGGGGCTGATATTAAAACTTCTTGAGCATCTAAAAACTCTTCTCATAGGACTCTTCCCATTTGAACTTAACTTGCTTTCTAGTAAACTTGGTCAATGGGGCTACTATCTTAGAAAAGTCCTATATGAATCTGCGATAATACCCGGCCATGCCCAACAAACTTCATACTTCTGAAACCGTTGTGGGCCGTGGCCAACTTGCTACTACTTCAACTTTCTTAGGATCAACTTGAATCCCTTCCTTACTTACTACATGTCTAAGAAAGTTGACAAAATTCATCCAAAACTCACACTTACATAGCTTAGCATAAAGCTGATGATCACGTAGCATTTGAAGTACAATCGTCAAAAGTTCTTTATGTTCTTCCTTATTCTTTGAGTAAATCAGGATGTTATCAATAAACATGATCATAAACTTCTTAAGGAATGATCTAAATACTCGATTCATCAAGTCCATGAAAGTAGTAGGGTCATTTGTCAGTCTGAATGGTAGAATCGTGAACTCATAGTGTCTATGTCTAGTATGAAAGGTAGTCTTACAGATGTCTTCTCTATGGATCTTTAGTTAATGATAGCTAGACCTTAAGTCGATCTTGGAGAAGTGACCAACTCATTGCAATTGATCAAAAAGATCATCGATCCTCAGCAAAGGATACCTATTCTTCATAATGACTTGCTTAAGCTGGCGATTGTCAATGCACATCCAGAATGAGCCATCCTTCTTCTTCACGAGCAGTACTGGAGTGCCCTATGGCAAACTACTTGGTCAAATAAAAACCTTGATGAGTAGATCATGCAACTGTGTCTTTAATTCTTTTAGTTCCATTGATGCTAAAAGATATGGCAGTATTGATATAGGTTGCATACTAAGTAGTAGTTCAATGTTGAACTCAATCTCACAATCAGGTGATAATCTAGGTAAATCTTTTAGAAAGACATCTATGAACTCATCCACCACTGGAATGCTCTTGTCTCGAATGATGGCCTCCTTGTCAGTATCAGTTACATGGGCTCGGTATGCTTGGCTTCCTTTCCTTAACATCTTTCTTGCTTCTAAGGCTGATATCAAGTTCAGAGGTGCTTCATTCCTATCCCCTTGATACATGAACTCTTTCCCATCCTTGGTTTGAAACTTAACAAGTTTCTCCCTACAGTCAATATGAGCTCCATGCTCATATAACTAGTCCATCCCTAATATCACATTGAATTCTAGCAAAAATATCAAAAGCTTTTATCCATTAATGTCTACCTCACAACCCTTATACCCATGCTTTACTTCCATCACCTCCTTTAAAGGAGCTGATACTACTAAAGGTTTACTCATTAATTCCTTATTTCTACCCAGACTCTTAGCAAAACAAGGTGACACAAAAGAATGAGTAACACTAGAATCAATCAAACATTTTGCACTAGAATTTTGGATATGAATGATACCTGTGATGGCTATGTGAGAATCATGAGCCTCTTACTATTTTAAGGTGAAGACTCAACCTTTGCCCTTGTTCTCCATTGCCGGAGCATTCCCAACTGCTGGGCCTTTATCTTTGGCTCCTTACCCTTACAATTGGAATGGTCTTGATCATAGAGGTGCTATGTTTGCATTCCCTTGACTTCTCATCTGAGGGCAGTCCTTTATGAAATGCCCTATTTGTCCACACCTAAGGTATGCTCAAAATCTTTTTGGCAAATTTCGAGATGCTTTTTTCCACATTTACCGTAAGTAGGGAGTTCTTGCTGGGCTTGACCATTCCGTTGCCTGGATGCTAAGGATTCCTTCCTTAGGCCTCCTTCTCCTTCATGCTGTCCTCTATGATTCTTGTTCTTATGCTTTCCTTTATAGTCTCATTCAGCTCATTCAGCTCTCTCTGCCTTATGCCTCTTCTCCATTATCTTGGCCTTATCTATCAGCTTGGCCAAGGTTGGAAACTCCGTTGCTACCAATGAATGAAATAGAGGTGTGATCAATCCTCTAAGAAAGTGACTAACGTGGCTAGCTTTAGTAGGAATGACGTTGATGGCAAATCGGCTAAGTCAATTAAACTCCTTAGCATAATTTGATATGGACATCCCAGGCTTTTGCTTCAATTACTCAAACACTTAGAGGAAAGGTGGCATTAAACCAAATTCCAACTCCTATCATTTAGAAGGCATGAAGCTGATCAGGCCCCATTACTAGAATTGCCCCTTCTAGCTGAGGTGGATACACAACCCCTATCCATTGGGTTAAGACCGTGTACATAGGTTCCGATGATTACCCGCATCGACACTAGGACTTCTTCATAAAGGGCTTAAAGGTACCATAGCTAGAGCTAATGATATTCACAAATAACAATAATATTTAAGGCAATAATAACATGTATCACAATAACAATAGTAGTTTAACTTTTGAACAAAAGATATAATGATAGTGTGGCTCTAGAAAGAATGTAAGTTAGGGCAATAATCATAAGGAATTTTCATTAGATAATAAATAAAAAAAATGGTTTTGGACAAATTGTCATTTGGTAAACTAAGCTTAACAAGCAAATCATAGAGTTTCATTTTAAAATAGAAAGAACTTGGATATCAAGAATGTCAAAGGCTCACATAATATGATAGCTTGTACTTGTAACAATATCATAATATTTACTCACACTTGTAGAATGAATACAATGTTTACTCACCTTGTGTTTCCTTCGCTCCTAGTACACGTAGCCCTTTTGGACCTCTAAAGCTCCTCAAGCTCTAACATAATATTTAATTCAATACTTAGTATTTATTTAATCATGATGCTATCCTATCTTATAGCTACCCCATGCACATATAATATTCACATATACTTAGAGTTGCATATATAAGTGCACCTCATCAGTTGCACATAGACGTTAACTTCAAAAGTCTTGCAGATTTAGCCTTTATAGGCCCATATAAAAACACAATACAATCATGTCAATACCTTTCTAAGTTCAACATAATATCATTACCTTAATATCAATTCACTTTAATAATCATCTAGTACACTTAACCCTTTCATATATGTCAACTTAACAAATAACCTTTCAAGCATCATGCTTATCTTTTATGACCAATTCTTTCAATCAATCTCTTCATAATTTAAAGATCATTAATTCATTATTAACTCATCATATAACCTACTTTCACATTATCCAATCACATTCACATGTTAATCATAACATAATGTTAAGATACCTTAAGTATACCACATTGCCTTTAAGCTTGTCTATAGTCATTTCTTCAACTAAAATGCAATTTAATCATTTTTCATCCTTCCATACATGACAATAATCATCAAAATACATTGCATAAAAATTATAGACATTGGGATAAAAATTCCATTGTAAGCCAAATGCCCTATTAAAGAGAAAACCTAAATTTTCTTTTCACACATTCCGTCTATTACAGTAACATACAAAAACATGGTTTGAACCAAGATTTTTGAAGTAAACATTACAAAAATCATTTTAGAACATTAATCTATTGGAATTAGCACATACATAAACCCATATGCATGAAAATTTCCAACTTTAGGTTTTAGGATGAAAACCATGAGTTTTCTTACTTTCTGGTACTTTTTGGTCATTACAGTAATATGTAAACATGTGGTTTAAACCATTATTTTTCATTCAATCATAAGAAATATTAGTTTATAACATCAATGTACACAAATTAGTAGCCATGGATGCTTTTTATGCATGAAAATTCCAAGTTTAGGGTTTAGAGTGAAAATCATGAGTTTTCTAGCTTTCCTTACTTTCTGTTCATTATAGTAATGTGTAAGCACATGATTTAAATCATTATTTGTCATCCAAATAAAACAAACATTAGTTTAGTATTCCTCCATATACAAATCAGCAGCCATATAACTTGAAATCATAGAATTTTCCAACTTCTAAGTTCTAACACAAAAACCTTGAATTTTTTTATTTTCTAAAACTTTTCGGTCATTACAGTAATATGCAGAAATATGAATTAATTCAATATTTTTCATCTAAACACATAAAAAATAAATTTATAATGGAAACATGTAAAAATTTCCCCCTTGGTAGTGTTTATACATGAAAATTTCAATTTTGAGTCGTAGGAATCACCTTTGGAGAAATCGCGTAGAGAGGTTGGTGCTTTCAGTAGAAAAATTAATTTTTCTCTCAAGAAATTGCCTAGCCCAAACTTTATCAGTAAAAATCATTAAATATTCAGTTTAAAATAATTTTTCCAAGATTAGTTTCATAAAAATCAAAAAGCAAATTATAATAGAAAAGAAAAACTTATGAAATGGTCGCGAAATTACAAGTTTGAAAGGATTTTTATGAATTTCAGTAGGAAGAAATATTTTGAGAGGATTTTTTAGCCAAAATAATGAAATAATAGAATGGTGGCTACTAAAATGAAGGGCTAGCTGAAATTTAGGTTAAATATTAGGGTTTTGGGTGAAATTTCCAAAATTACCCTTAATAAGCTAGGTTATGAGTGTTTTAGTGCAGTGGGCTTTTGGGTAATTAGGTTTTTTAATTAATTTTGGGGCTAATTATAGGTAATTAAAAATAATATATTTTCCTTATTATTTTCATTAAAATTTTCTCCAAAATATTTATTTAAAAATTATTTTGAAAATACACAATTATTTTATACTTAAAAATTGCCTTTTTGCATGAAAATTCATTTTATGTAAAATAAATTATTTTATGCTTATGAACTTTATAAAAATCCTTTATTTCACAATAATAACTCATATTAGGCATATTAAAAGTAATTTAACATGCTACATACCTATAAATCACATCGCACATGAATTTTCATAAAGTCAAACAGTTTGTCACAATAACCTTAAATCTAAACAATTTGTCACTAAAACTCCTAGGGTAGATGTGGGTTGTTACAAGTAGTAAAACCCTATATTATTATGATCTAATGTCACAGTTTGATTATTCATCCTATGAATATCCACATATTTGTATCGATATCATATGTCAAGTAGCATAAGTCTCACTGCCTCTATAATCATCTGTATCACATATTGATTATAGAAAAGAAATAGAGGTCATGGTCTTTCGGAATTAATGATGCCTAGTAATCCTATGACTATGAACATGTTTAAAATATTTGTACAAGAGCGATCTATCTCCCATATTCTCAACACTTGAGAATAGATCCTCTTACAAATACTTAAGGATAATATTCAATAATATGAAACCCTTTTCACATTATGAATATATTATCGTGCCATTGGGAATTAATATCTACTATTACATAAATATTATATGACTCTTAGGGCACATACTGCTATCAACCTTATGGTTCATAGTTTGCAATTCAACAAGGGTCATAGAAATCACACTTATAACACATAGCACATAGAGTGAAGGCTATTATGATAATCACTTAAACGCATAAAGTGAAGGCTATTGCCATAATCACTCGAACACATAGAGAAGCGTAAAACTGATCAGGCTCCATGGCTAGAACCGTCCCCTTTAGCTGAGGTGGATACACTACCCCTATCCGTCGGGTTAAGATTGTGTGCATATATTCTGATGATTACCCGTATTGGCACTAGGATTTCTGCATAAAAGGGTTTAGAGGTACCATAGCTAGAGCTAATGGCAATTACACATAATAATAGCCTTAAAGAATGCAATCACATTTAACACAATAACAATAATAGCTTTTTGGACAAAAGATAAGTAACAGTGTAGTTCTAGAAAGAATATAAGTTAGGGCAATAATCACAAAGGTTCTCTATTATTATTGGATAATTAAAAATGGTTTTGGACCAATTGCCCTTTGTCAACCTAAGCTTACATATCATGGTAGCTTGTACTTGTAACAATAACATAATGTTTACTCACCTTGTGTTTCTTTTGCTCCTAGTACTTGTAGCCCTTAAAGTTCTAATAATCCTTAAGCACTATCATACTTTACAATTCAATTCTTAGCATTTTCTTAATCATCATGCTATCCTATCCCATCACTACCCCATGTACATATCACATTCATATACACTTAGAGCTGCACTTAGAAGTGCACTCTTCACTTGTAAATAACATGTTAACTTTCAAAGTCTTGCATACTTAGCCTTTATAGGCCCACACAAAATCACATTATAACCCATATTATGACTTTTCTAAAGTCAAACACAATATATTATGATCTTAATATCAATTCCATTTATCATTCAACTTAGTACATTTAACACTTTACATATATATTAACTTAACAAGTAACCTTTCGAGTTTCATGCTTACCTCTTATGACCAATTCGTATAATCAATCTCATCATCCATTTAAGATCATTAACTCATTATTAACTCATCATAAAACTTATTTCCCATATCACTTAATCATACAAACATATTAATCACATCATAGAAATAGGGTTAGGAAACCCTAGGTATACCCTATTACAGTATAGAATTATTCCTTCAATCAACATGCAATCAAATCATTTTTCATTCATATATACATGTTAATAATCATTAAAATACATCACAATAAAATTATAGACATTGTGATTGAATTCCTAATGTAGGACAAATTATACAATCAAGGAAGATCATGAACTTTCCTACTTTTCGCACTTTCTATTCATTACAGTAATATGCAAAAACACGGTTTAAACTAAGAATTTTCATGCAACCATAACCAAAAACCATTTTGAATAAATGCACAAATCAGCACCTATATATTTATATATGTATGAATATTTTCCAATATATGTATGAATATTTTCCAACTTTTGGTTTTAGGAAGAAAACCATGAATCTTTCTTGTTTCTGATACTTTATGGTCATTACAGTAATATGTAAACACATGATTTAAACCATCATTCTTCATCCAAACATAACAAAAATTAGTTTAGAATCCATATATATACAAATCGGCGGCCCCTTAGGGTTTTTAAATATGAAAACTTTAACATTTAAGTTTTAAGACGAAAACCTTGAATTTCTTTATTTTCTATATTCTTTATCATTATAGTAATATTAAGAAATATGATTTAGATCAATATTTTTCATCAAAGCAAAACACACTCTGCTTAACTTCTCTGCCACACTTCTGCTGCGCTAGTCAAACACAATATCTAACTATAATTAACATATCAAATACGGTAAGGCACATACTCACAATATATCAAAATCACACCGGTAAACCTTCGGCTTGAGCTACACCTATATTAATCTCTTGTTTAAACAAATCATAAACTAACCCTTAATAATTTTTGTATCCTTTAACCTTAAACAAAAGTAATAGAACCTCTAATTTCACCTTTAATCCAATATAATCCCAATCATTTCTTTTCCTTATATCTCTATTATTATTAACATCTATACTAATACCTTAATCACTACTTCCAGTCATTATTTATCACATTAGTCATATAAGAATTCAATAGATAAATTCTCAAATTAATAACTCCAATTGATATTCAATAATTCTCTTTCCATATTAATAATTATTACTTAATCTATTATAACCTCAATAGATATTTTTGTGTTTAATACCTTGCTAACAATAAATTTTTGCATTCCCTTCACTCATCCATTAAAATATATTTAAACTTAACAAACATTCCTATATACATCATATCTTAAATAAAAACTTGCATTATATTAATTTACAATCCTAAATAGACTTCTTATAACTATTTCAGACTTACTCTCTTTTAGTATAATATGTATATATCATTATCGTGACTTAATTATCTAATGCCTCGAAATTTTTATACATTTAGCTTGTAATATCATCTCACTCTAGATTTCCATTTACATCTTGCTATACTTCACATTCTTAATCATTTAACTTACCCATATTAAAAAAATAAACCTTGAGATACCATTGCTATTCATTGAAATCTCTATGTAACTCTTATATCTTTCCAAATCTATGTCATTCTAGGTTTTCTCAATAAAAATTGTTCTTGTACTAATGATCACTACTAAATTTTCCAATACCTCAATTGAACATTATTGTATCTAACACCTTAGAACATTTCTTGTCCAGACGACTCAAACCCCTTTTAGGTATATTCAAACTATTTATATTTTCAAAACTACATATAATCATTTGCAAAAATCAAAACATTTTCATCCTTGCATGTAACATGCAACCTTAATGCAATGCTTGATGCAGTTTATGCTGTATGATTGATGATGTATGATTCTATAAAGCAAAACTTGATGTATATAGAAAGACACTCTGGACACAAGTACATATTCAAATCAAATCTAGAACATTTTACCTTAAATCATATAAAATTTTGAATTAAATCCTTTTATACCCTCATAGACCAAGTCCTTATGGATCCTTAACTTTACAATTCGTATGACCTTAACATGTACTACTTTATAAAAATTCAAATCCTTATACTCTTATCGCAGCCTATATACTCAAAGGAATCTCATCACCAAAGAATCTCTATTAGCATCATATTTATCCTTTTATCATCATTACAAGTCTGAGAATACTTATCCTTTTATGTCACCCCCTCTTAAAAGAAATTTGTCCTTGAATTTGTATACTTACTCATGTGTTCTCAAAAAAATTGGGGATGCTCCTGCCATATCCTTTCCTCGGCTTCCTAAGTATACTCTTCCATTCCATGGTTATGCTAGTATACTGTAATCATAGGTATCTCCTTGGTACACAAATTTCTCCCATCCTTTATTCAAAATTCTGCTTACTTTCCTCTACAGTCAATACAAGCTCCATACTCATATAGTCAATCCATTCCTAAGATCAAATTGAATTCTAGGAGATCAAGTTCCAATAACTCTATAGGAAGTTTCCATCCATCAATGTCTACTTCACAATCCTTAAACAATACCTTAATTCCATCATTGCTCCCAAAAGTGTAGCCTATTGTTTCTAGACTTATCTAGAGTTGTCCCTTCCATCAACATGCAATCAAATCATTTCTCATTCATATATACATGTCAATAATCATTAAAATATATCATAATAAAATTATAGGCATTGGGATTGAATTCTAATGTAGGTTGAATTATACAATCAAGGAAGATCATGAACTTTCCTACTTTTTGCACTTTCCGTTCATTACAGTAATATGCAAAAACATGTTTAAACCAAGTTTTTATGTAATCATAACCAAAAACAATTTAGGATATTTCAATGCACAAATCGGTACCCATATATTTATATATGTATGAATATTTTCCAACTTTTGGTTTTAGGAAAAAAACCATGAATCTTTCTTATTTCCTGTACTTTTTAGTCATTATAGTAATATGTAAACACATGATTTAAACCATCATCTTCATCTAAATATAACAAAATTAGTTTATATATATATAAATCAGTAACCCCTTATGGTTTTTAAATATGAAAACTCCAACTTTTAAGTTTCAGGACGAAAACCATGAATTTCCTTGTTTTCCATATTTTCGATCATTATAGTAATATTCAAAAATATGATTTAGACCAATATTTTTCATCTAAACACAACAAAAATCAGTTTAGATCATAATGGAATACAAATCAGCAGCCCCTTCCCTTGTTATGCATGAAAATTCCAAACTTGAGTTTTAGGGTTCACCTTTCGAGGATTCACGTAGAGAGGTTTGTGTTTTTGATAGAAAAATTGATTTCTCTTTCAAGAATTCACTTAGGCTGAATTTAATCAATAGAAAATCAGTCAATATGTAGAACAAACTAGTCTTCTCATGATTAGTTTCATAAAAATCAAATAATAAATTGAAAGGAGAGAAATACTTACGAAAACAGTCGTGAAATCACAAGATTTGGAAGCACCTTATGAATTTTAGTTGAGAGAATATTTTTGAGACAATTTTTCTATAAAAATATTGAAGAATAGTAGAATGGTGATTGTCTAAAAAGGGCTGGCCAAAATTTTGCTTATATATTAGGGTTTGGGGTGAAATTTCCAAGTTTATCCTTAATGAGCTAGGTTAGGAGTGTTTTGGTGTAGTGGGTTTTGGGAAAATTGGGTCTTTTATTTAACTTATGGGCTAATTATAGGTAATTAAAAATAAAATATTTTTGTTATTATTTTCATTAAAATTCTCCCTAAAACATTTATTTAAAAATCACTTTGTGCATAAAAATTCACTTTGTGTGAAATAAATTATTTTATGCATATGCACTTCATATAAATCACTTATTTCACAATAAATATTCATTTTATGCATATTAGAATTAATCTAAAATGCCATATGCTCATCAATCACACCATACACAAATTTTCATAAAAGCACATATTTTGATATAATAGCTCTGAATTCAAAAAAATCAATCACGAAACTCCTAGGGTATGTGCGGGTTGTTACATTCTCCCCCCTTAAAAGAAATTTATCCTCAAATTAAATACTTACTCATATGTTCTCAAAAAACTGGGGATGCTTCTATCGCATCCCCTATTCTACATCCCAAGTACACTTATCTATTCTATGATTATGCTAGTAGACCTTAATCATAAATATCTCCTTGATACACAAATTTCTCCCAGTCCTTAGTTTGAAATTCTACTTGTTTTTCTCTACAATCAATATGAGCTCTATTCTCATATAGCTAATCTATTCCCAAGATCACATCAAATTCTAGTACATCAAGTTCTAACAACTCTAAGGAAGTTTTCATCCATCAATGTCTACCTTGCAGTCCTTAAACACATACTTTACTTCCATCATTTTTCCCAGAGAAGTTGACTCTACTAAAGGTTCATTCAATAATTTCTTATCTCTACCAAAACTCTTAGCAAAACTTGGAGGCACAAATGAATATGTAGCACCATAATCAATCAAGCATCTTGCATTAGAATTTCGAATGGGAGTAATACCTTCTTCTTTTTAAATCACACTAGATTAATATTCCTCCTTTGACTATACTTGATATTAACATAAGTGATAGAGAAATTTCTACCTCTCTTGCTGTTCTAGTCTAATGGTAGTATCTAAACCAAAAATTTCTTAATATACTTCCCTTACTTCATACTATATACTTATGTATATATAATGTAACTGACTTGTTTCATTCTCCCACTAATCATTACTAGATATCAATTCTCTTCTTATGGCGTCAACTACAATTATCATTTAATAACTCCATATAATTCATATATCAGACCATTGTAACATGTAAGTATTTTGTACCTCATAACATTATATCTATCAATCATTAATCTAAATTGGATCAAAACTTAGTCAACTTCTCTTTCTAATCCACTTAACCCCACTATCCAAATATTATACTTACCATGCATTTAACATGAGCATACAACATATACTTATCATATCACATAGCACATATCACAAAGCATATATCACATATCATGGCATGTATCATATATCATAATCATATAGCACATAACTTATATCATACTAAGTTCTCTTATCATGAGAATGGCAATCATATTATAGGCAATAAAAGGAAATCAAATCCAAATTAAGTAGTTAAGTAACCAAATAATATCATCCACGTCATGGAAGTCCTATGCAATTTTCCAATAGATATCAACCTCCAACTCGAATCTCAATCATGTAATACCCAAGGTTTCTCTAACCTATTAGAGTTAGTGATTAAGGCATTATAACATTCATTTATTATGTCATTCAAAGCCTTTTTGACACCACAGGAACCATAAGAATATCATAAAAAATAATTTTAATAGATAATGTGACAATGAGTAAGGAATGCAATCAATTTTGATAAACACCCTTATGATAAAGTGAAAGTCAAACTGAGTTTGACTTAATGTGACTATGTTAATAACTTATTGAAATGCGAACCCAAAGTGCTAGTAAATAGGTGTTGACACCTCCTAAGACATTGGAAGATGATAATAGTAATATGAGAAGTTGAATTCAATCAAGTTACAATGGTATAATAGAGGTCAAACTTAGTTTGACCCAATGAGCTTACATGATATACATACATGAACGATGCTAATGAAAGGCTAGAAAACTTGTATTATGGAGTAAACAAGATTTACCTAGTAATGTCTAGAGTGTATAGTGATATTAGGAGGTAGAAATATGAATGTTAAAGTGAAAGAAAGGAAATGGAAAATGTATTAAGTACCAAGCTTGAAACGTGCATTTATGAATTTGTCAATGGGCTTTTGGACTCTAAGGCCTAAGCCCATTGGATGGCTGGCCTATTGAGCCCATAAATGGATGAACATAAGTCTTAACTAAAGTTAAGAATGGTTAACCAAGGTTGAGTTAGATGTTGGAAGAGTTAGTCACCATTTTTTACTAGGTCAATTCCTTTTCCAACTTGAATTCTCACTTCACCCACACCCAAATCTACTTTCATTTTGCTCTTTCTAAGCCATATAATGATGATCATCACCATTGCAAAGAAAATCCTAGCCCTCTACTTTAATCAAATCATAGCCATCCATCAAGATTATATCTTAGCCATAGGATTGAGCTTGATCAAATCTTCACCATCAAACCCATTATATATATATGCAAAATTTATGTTGTGATCATCATTTTGCCTATCTCTACACCAAAATTCTATAATGATAAAAGGAAATTCTCTCCACACCAAAAGTAGCAAGAACCATAGCAAACTAAACTAACCAAGGTAAGGAATCATATTCATTTTCTCATATCTATGTTTTAAGATTGATCTTAGTATCTTAGTTAAATAAAATCTCTTCTACACTAGATATATGTTTCAGCCAACACTAGGAAATTATTAAAGACATGTTTTAAGTTCTATTTGAATGCATGTATGGTTACTTTAGATGAAGAATGATGGTTAGAAGTGTTGAAATGAACTTTAGAAACTTAGTTCAAGATTTGAACATCTTAGAAGCATAGTATAGCTTGAAAGGGGAACTTGTTATTCTAATGCTAGATATTGACAATTGGATGACCATATAGGCCTTATGTTATGCTAATTACATAGTTCCATGATCAATTTGAAGATTAGGTGAGGAATTAATAGCTTTCCCCAAATTCTAGGGTTTATGGAAAAATTGGGGATTTTGAGAATTGAACTTGGATTCATGAAATTGAAAGGAAAATCAAGCTTAAGAATGATGTAACAAGATTTGTATAATGTTAATTTTAAAATTCAATTGATAGAAGTGATTTTCCTCAAAATTAATGAACTAGGTTCACTTATGGAGTGGAATGGTGAAAGTAGAATCAATTCCATTAAATATTAGAAATTTGTATATATTGATTTTACTCAAAGTTTAAACGCTAAATTGAGAGGAAATGAATTATCCTTCCCTAAATGAATAGCCTTGGGCATTTGGAGAACAACTAAAGAAAGTTTTAAGATTAGTAACAAGTATATATATAGTATATCTTGACCTTAAAAGTGATAAGTTGTGCTTTAACGAACAAGGTAGAAATGTTAACAAGTTGAGCTAAATTAAACAAATGTTATAACAAGAAAGTGATTGATGTGCAATTGAATTGCAAATGTGTAGAGTCTAAAGACAAGGATAAGGATAATGTCCAAGAGTGCATGGAGCACCACTTGTATCAAAGTCAAACATAGCAAAGGAGTCCAAGGTGAGTACTTAATAATATAATATGGCTTGTGCTATATGCTTTGAAACTTTGTTGTTCAACCTATGATCATTGAAATATTTCAAATTCCTTAATAAGCACGAATTGCCTATTGAATAATGAGTCAATTAAGATCCTTCTTGATGACATTTGACTATTATGAAACTTTCATATTGAACACATAATGCGAATCACTAATTCCTTTATTATAAACCTCATATGAACTTTGCTATTGATAAGCAAAAGTCCCCTTCTGATGTGGGGTAATACATCGAACCTTGTGCACTTAGTATAAGCCTGCAAGTAAGGCGAGAGTACCCAACCTCTATTAGGGGGAACGCCTAACCATAAGACCTTATTAGTCTTACGTAATGTGATACATATGAGTGAGTAAGGCTTAAGCCGCCACTCTTAAATTTATATGTGTGGGAAGCATCTTGTTCCCAAGAAAATGTTATTTCTGCTAAAGATACTGTTCCATCTTAAATGAGATATTAAACCATAATAATAATATCGATTAAAATCATTCCATTGCTATAAAGAGCCCTTCCTAAAAATGGTCCTTGTACTCACCATATTTATATATATATATTGTATTATTATGTACTTACTGAGCTTTGTTTCATTCTTTAGTGGTTTAAACTTTTTAGGCAAGATTGACAAGTTAGCAAAGTAAATTCCAAGCTACATTCTTCTACTTAGAAGGTACTCTGCTAGTTTCAAGTGTTGCGATTCTTAACTATGAAGATTATTATTTTATAACTCCATGGTAGTGGAAGGTTTAATACAAAAACATTACTTAGTTTACATGCATTGTGAATTATGTTGTAATTACTATTACAATAATACATAAAATAATGTACATTTGGTTATCTATATCAAGTGAAATTTTAGAAATTTTTTAAGTTGTGTTTGTAAATGGTGTTATGAGCTAACTAGGAAATGATAAATGACTAATGTTTAACAAGGAAAGGTAATCAGGTTACGATTTTGGGATAAGGTCCTACATGATGTATGGTAAAGGGATTATAAGTTAAAGGGGTTCTATAGGTTTAGGTGGCTTTATGTCTCCCTATACCCTAGGACCATCATGGCTTAATAAGTGGGTCGTGACAAAAGTGATATTAGAGCAAAGGTTTAAGTCTACTTTAGACTTTATAAATACTATAGGTTATAGGTTAAACCATGGAGCATAGGAATTCCTTTTTGTCATTTGAAGTATATCGTTAAGTCCAAATCCACATTATTTATAAAAATTTAAGTTCTTATTATAATGTATGATATGTGCATCATGACTATGGAAAAGAATAATAAGGTTATATAACTGATATCTATGACTGAGCTATGTGCTATATGGAAATGGTATGATAAGGACAAATCATGCATATGAGAAAATGACAGCATATGCTCAAAAGTGTGTAAGCAATCATGTGTATGTGTCTTACTAGGAGTAAATTTCCTAGTATAATGATTGTTGATTATTGATATGGTTTAGTGCAATTGATGTTCTTGAAAATATTTACATAATGTGAATAATGATAAAGGTATACTAAATATTTTGTGCTTAGGATGTATACGCAGAGCAACTGTTAGCTAAATGTAATTAGGTGAAAACCTAAATGTGATTTCATGAAAAGTTCATGAAATGTGAATAGCGATGTAAATATGTCTATCCTTGCTTATACTAAAGTATGTGCAATGTTTAGGATATGAGATATCCTAAGGCAAGTTATATATTGATAGTGAGAGAGACTTTGGGAACCTATAAGATTGGTTTATGAACTAATAGATTTTTGGATATAGAAAATGTCATGCATGTATACATGGTAAATAATTTAAATTGGAAAATAAGTGATACAATATTATAGTTCTTTTATACCTATACAATATGTGATATTGTATGAAAGTTGGGATGATTGATGTTTAAATTACACTTTAAAAGTAATGGAAACACATTTATATGCTAAATGGTGAAATCCTAATATTAGAAAGGACTGAAATAAAGCCCATAATGGAATCAAATAGAATAGCCCATAAAAATGTATAAAAGGTTAAATGAAAAACTTTAGAGCCTCTAAAATAGCTTTAAATGATTGAATTTGGGCCTAAAAGTGGGCGATGTTGGGTAAACCTACACACAATTATAGATCTTTGAATGAGCTTTGATTTGATATATTATAGGTCCCGTAACTCATTCATAGTTGAGAGTTATGGTTTCTTGAATTTGGAATGCACAGAAGACTTATCCTTCTATTGGTTAGACTGTCACAGTTGCAAATGAGATCATAAAATGCACTGTATCTTGAGGTCTAAATATAGTGCCATGAACTGTAATCAGTCATAACTAAGTTGGGATACCAAATATGATAAGTTTAAAGCCTAAACATTAGAAGAAGATGGAAGGCCACATGGCTAGGATTCCAGCTATGTGATAAGGGCAAATTAGAAATTTTATCTAGTAGCCTCCCATGGTTGGAGACACAATTAAGGTTTCACCTATGTGGATGCTAAGTTTAGCTCTTAGATTGGCATGATTGGAACCCTAGCTATGGATCCACCCATGTAGGTTTCCATTTAGTGCTTTCATGAATTTCCTCCTTTGTGTACTTATAATAAGATCATTGAGAATGTCAATTGAATACTAGTATTATATATGTTTCCTTGATTGTGTTATGAGAGGTATCTAAGAGATAATTGTTTGCCCTTATTCACTAAGAAGGGGTGTTGAATTGATGGGAAATTAAAAATTTAGATAGAAAGAAGATAGGGAAAGAGAATGAACACAATCAATTTTATAGTGATTCAGGTATTAATGAACCCTATGTCCATTCCCCAATCTCAATTGGGTATTCTACTACTAGTTGATACTTACAAGGAGTTTCAAGCTCACTCCAAGCTTACAATGTGTTTCAATAGCTCACACACAACCCTTTCAAGTGTTTCCCTTAGTCTCATACTCAAACCTATACAAGAGTTTTCTAATGGCTCACTTTCAACCCAATACTTTGTGTTTTCAAGGCTAACACTCAACCTTACTTGAGCAATCAATGCTCTTACAATAATCAAATAATAACAATAAAAGAATAAGATATGAGATTTGAAATTGCAAAGATTTAGCTCTCAATAGATGTTATTCTTATTCTTAGGATTTTTGAAGAAGGTATTTATATGATTTTCTTCTTCAAATTCCTGTTAGAAATAGTATGAAATTAATGATTTCATGACAACTTTAAGATCTTGCTTAAAATCTGTGTTTTGACCAAAGTCACGATTGCCACTAGTATTTTGTGGTCGCGACTATATTTTTGCAGTTGCGATCTCCAATTTCCATGATGGCTAATGACATGTGGCTTTTATTAGCTGGCTCCTTTATATGTCCATTGCAGCATTTGAATTCAATATGAAAGTCACGATTGTGACTACTATTTCTTAGTCGCGAATCCAATATTGCACCTAGAGTCATGGTCATGATTTGCTCTATATGAATTTTGAATTAATTGCCTTCTAAAGATCTTGGTCATAATAATTTGGTCGTGGTTGCGATTTAGTGGTTGTGGTCGCTATTCTTGCATAATGGTCGCAACTCAGAAGCAAACTTATATACTTTGGGAGATTTTGAGTTTCTTTAAAAACCAATCTATCAAACATGTTCTAATATGCAAAATAGACACTTAAATACACATTAGATAGCTTTCAATTTGATTAACAAGATCAAAATAGAGATTGACTATGTTTTGAAATAACTTAGTTTAACAATCTCCCCCTTTTTTATTTTGACAATCAAATTGAATTTAACCATAAAATAACTTGGAATTAAATTAAATTGAGAGTACTCCCCCTCAATTTATGCAAAGGTAAACATATTTAAAGAATATTTCAAAAAGAATTTTGAATCATTAACCATAAACATATTATATATATATTTCTCCCTCTTAATATATTCTCCCCTTTTAACATATTTATTTTATATTTAAGTTCTTATAAAATTTTCTCCCCCTTTGGCAATATAAAAAATGAATGAATTGCATAAAGAACTTTGCATAAAGAGAAAATAGAATATCTATATTTAGGCACACAAGAATAAAATTGAGAAAATTCATAATTGCATTAATTTGAAGTTGGATAGTGCCACATTAGAATGCATAAAAACATTAAAAAAAAAAATTAAATAAAGCAAGATAAACAAAAGAAAGAGAAGAAGAAAAAAATTTTTTAAATTTAAGAAGCATCTCCTCCATCTTTGGGTTCCTCTTTTTCTTGATGAGGGGCCTCTTTTTCTTTATGTGTCTCCTCCTCTTCTTCACTAAATTGCCAGTCTTAGAGGTTACATTAAGGGAGACCCATATGACCTTGCATATTAAATATGTCTTTGTGAATATGGTCTAAAAGAGATAGTCTCCTCAAGCTTTTTTAAAGAAGCCTATTGGTCTCATCTTAAGGTTGAGATGGAGGGACAATAGGAATAACTTAGGTTCTTCTTCTTGAGCTTGACTAGGTTTACCTATCACAACTCTTAATCTTTTCCTAGTTTTTTCTTGGATTCCAATATCTCAAAAAATATATTCATATTATCCTTCTTTTTCTCTCAATGCTTTGGCATTGATCATGTATTGGAAGTCTAGAAGGGATTTTTTAATTGGTTTTCAGAGAATAGCTTTGTTGGGTGGAGTAAGAGCCCCAACATGCTTGGCTATTGTGGTGATATGAGAAGAGAGAAGAATTGCACCTTTTTTGGTGGAGGAGAGATGGAGGAAATGATCAACAATGAATCAAGCGGTTTGAATGCTCTTTCCTTTCACATGATCATAAAGGAAGAAAAGATCTCTTTAGGAGATTTTCTCATTACAATCTCCTCTAGCATTTATGGTGAGGGTGACAATCATATTAAAAACCCAAATGGAAATTGTTTTGATATGTTTGGTAAGAGAGGATTTTGGATCGAATTTTGGTTCAATGGAAATTTCAGTCCAAAAAGAGTTGAGTTCAAGGGAGAAATCATTGATGGTGTAGGCTCCTTTAGTTTGAAGCCCAAAAATATTGGCAAGATCTTGGAGTGAAAGCTCATAGAGTTTGCCAAAGAATCGAAAGTCAATGGCATAATGGCCATGGGTAAGATGAAGCTTTTTGTGTTCAACTAGGGTGGCAAGAAATTCCCTAGTTAATTCATCATATCCCTTATCACCAATAAAAACAAATTTCCCCCGCTCTAGATTTTTGAGATAGCTAATAATGCTATCCTCAATACCTAAGGTTTTAAGATAAATAAGGCTTGGTATTTTGGTGGGTAGAATGGTTTTGTCTTGAATTCTAAGGAAATTTTATTTTTCTTCTTGAAGGAATGATGGAGCTAAATGCAACGGAAGGAAGGTGGTGAGGTGAAATTTCAAACATTTTAAACTTTCACTTCATGCAATTTTGGTCCAAAATTCATTCAAGAAATCAATTAATTTGTGTGTAAAACATATATGCATATAAAAAAAGAAGAAGAGTAATCATATTACCTCTTGTAGGTTCCTTCATTATTTATCAAAGAGCTTCCTAAGTGTGAAGCCTCTAGATCATCCATACCTAGCTCACCTCTAAGTCTTCTCTTGGTTTCTTTAGTGTTCTTGAATCACTCTCTTGGTTTCCCAATTTGATTCAAGATTATCCCTCAAAAACCTTTAGGAAGTTTCAGGTTTCTCTTTGGTTTGTTTTGGACTAAACGCATTTTTAATTTGCAAGCAATTGTTCTTTCATAAAGTACAAAGAAGAGGATTAAAGATTAGAGGAAAATTTGAAGAAACATTTTCTTCTTTTTCTTTCTCTCTATCAACTTCTCTCTCTAAGCTTCAAATTAAAAAATGATATTCAAGCACTTACGAAGAAAAATGAACATGAACTCTCTTATACTCATTTCCTTCAAGACTTAACTTTTAAGTCTTCTCAAAGACTTAATTACCCTTTTAGCTCTTCATTTGGTGGAAGGGCAAAGTTGACTTTGCTTCCTTAAATGGTGAAATAACCATTTTATCCTTTAGGGGTAAAATGGACATTTTCACTAGCCAAAATATGTAATTATAATTTTAACCTTAGTAGAAAATTCTCTAACCCCTAAACCCATCATATGATCTTATGCATAGTGAATTTACTCTAATCCTTAAATTGCCTCTTAATCATATCACATATGGGCTTAGGCCACATCTCATGTGTTTAGGGTTTTCACTAAGCTTAAAATTAAGTCTTTGATTTAGTCCAAATCAATTTTCGATTTAATCTTTCTCATTTGCATCATATACAAATTAAGATTTACTTAAACAGAAACCTTTATAGATTAAACATCAGGACATGCTAGGGTCCTTGTAAATTTAATTACATGTTTAATCATGTTTAATCACTTTCATTAATTATTATGGTAAAACTTTTACACTTGGAAGGTGATCACTATTAGGTGTGTGACTTTCTAGGTTCATGTCTAATTAGCAATGGGAATGAGAAAATATTTTTCTCTACTAATGTGAAATCCCCACTTCACATTTAGTCCCATAAGTCGTGAGGGACACTTAGCATTCCATATAATGACTACCTAATAGTTGAGAACTTTAAACATCACATAGACCATCGATCATAAATTATCATGCACTAGAATCCCTTTATTAAAGATCCCAATCTCGGCTTAGGTAATGGTTTATGTCAAACCCTAATGTGCCTCAGCTCTATATCCTTATCTTAGTTCTAATTCTTGATAAGATTTGATTCATAGTAGAAACTCCTTCTAGTGAATCTATCTATCCTAACCAAGATCTTTAGTTATCAAGAATAACCAGATAGCATAGGATCTTAACCTCGTTTAATTGAGGCAATGAATTCTATCTTAGCAATCACTTACCTTGATATATAACAAATTAGAACCATCACATGCCATATATCCATATATGAATAGTATGTCTATGTAAGTAGTAATAAATTATAACCACCTACGTATGAGATATAGTATCCCTTAAGTCAAAGGATTATATGCACTATTATGATTTAGATGATCAATAATTGACAAGTAGTAAAGCCCTATATTATTATCATCTAACATCACAGTTCAACTATTCATCCTATAAATATCCACATGTTTGTATTGACATCATATGTCAAGCAGCATAAGACTCACTGCCTCTATAATCATCTGTATCGCATACTGACTATAGAAAACAAATAGAGGTGATGGTCTTCTAGAATTAATGTTGCTTAGTCATTAATCCTATGACTATGAACATATTTAAAATATTTGTACAAGAGCGATCTATCTCCCATATTCTTAACACTTGAGAATATATCCTCTTATAAATACTTAAGGACTATATTCAATAATATGAAACCCTTTTCACATTATGAATATATTATTATGCCATTGGGAATTAATTTCTACTATTACATAACTATTATATGGCTCATACGGCACATACTGCTATCAATCTCCCACTTGCACTAGAGCCATTATGCTTACTATTAGAAACTCATCTTCTCAAGATGAAGTTTAACTGTTATTAATTTTTGACTTTAGTTAATGGATTAACCAAGTTAATGGTTAATGCTATTTTCTTCAAGGCTATAATGCCCTATTCTAACAATTGATTTGATAATATTTTACTGCCCTTTGAAATATTCTGGATTTCAATATGAGACTTGAGTTCCCTTGACATAAGCTAAAGCTCCATTATTATCACAGTAGAGAGATACTCATGATGTACTGGAGAAACTCTTAAAATAGTTCATAACTATTGAATCAAAAATAATTTCTTATTTGCAACATCATATGTAGCAAATTTGGCTTCCATAATGAAGTTCGTAATAACAATTTGCTTAGAACATTTCCAACAAATCATTTCTTCATTATAGATAACAACAATCCCAATGATAGACTCTGTATCATTTATATAGTAAATTTCTTCATTTGCCAAAATTAAATCTTAAATACTTCTCAAGTACTTTAGAATAATTTTGATTTTATTTCCAATAATTTAATTCTAGATAGGATTAGAATCTGTTAGTCATCTAACAACATTCTCGATGTCTGGCTCATTATATAACTCTTGTATAATTTAGATGTCCTATAGTCATACTATAAGGAATCCATGCCATACTTTCTTTGGGTATCTAGGGAATCAACCATCAAAAAGTGGATATCAAAATTGTAGGAAATAAAACTTTTGGAATTAGCATGTTGAAATTTTCAACATCTTTTCCAAATATTGACTTAGACATATTTAACATTCTCTTCAATCTATCTCTATAGATATCAATTAACAAGAATATAAATATTTATCTCAAGTCCAAATGAAGAAAGTAATGGTCAAACCATTCTACCAATGCAAATATATTAATACTTTTACTAACTAATGTGTTATCCATGTACAAAACTTGAAAGTAAGGATACTCCCACTATCCTTTTGCACATTAAGGACTCATCTTGCGATGATATAACTTATTAAAGTTTTGCATACTTTGGAATTTTCTTAAGACTCTAAGCCTTTAGATTCATTCCATGATTATGGTTTCTTTTCTAGAGAAAGAAAACTAGTATTGACATCTATATGTCAAACTCATAATCATTATGCATTGCTATATCATAAATAGCTATAATAGAATCATCTCATAATTTGCTTCATCATGAATGTACAACTTTCGTGCATTCGTATAAAGTAAATTATATTTTTCTTAAGATTAGATATTTTACTATCTCATGATTCACTTTATTATGAATATACAACTATTGTGTATTCATATAAAGAAATCATATCTTACAGAAAAATAGATATTCTACTAAACCTTTAGTAGCTTATAAGGATAAAGCATTGAGTTAGTTTTAGACTTTTCACACGGTTGATCAAATTTTACTATGATCATTTTGTTGGATATTATTAGATGACGTTCACACAATCATTCTATCTTTCTCAATATGTCACTTTCTTGAATAAACACTTTATCAAGAAACAACATCTTTGCTAACAAATCTTTGTTATGCAAAAGATACAAATACTATCCTAAACCACCTTTAGGATATCCAACAAACCTTATCTTAATTAGATTATCTTCCAATTGTCTAACTTCAGCTTATCAAATAAGCTAGATATCTCAATTCAAATTATGAGTAAGAATTTTGATATCTATCTATATTATATCATATCATATATGAATTAGGATTAGATAGACTTTAGAGAAAATTCTAATTAAGAACATATAGCTATGAATTGTAAATTTCCATAAGGAAATAAACAAAAAAACTATCATAGTTCATCATCTATTACAACATATCATATATGTTGTAATTTATTCTTTTGAGCATACCATCACGTATGGTTTTCCCAAAAAGAATTATGATTATATGCCAATTTTACATTTAGGAAATTCCTCAAAATTGGTAATTGAGTTCTCCCCTCTTTGATCAAATCAAAGGGTTATGATACTCTTTCCTATTTTGTATGAAATATCCTTAATATTTATTTTCCTTTTCATTTTGAATTTCTTGAATGTTTCAATAATTTAAATGAACAATTCATTTTATTTACCTTTTTCCAAATGAGTCAATATCAAATATTAGCTAAATAGAATGAACTAGGAAAAACTCCCACTAACCATTTCACAAATGGCATGGATGCATTTGTATGTATAAATTCTAAAACTTCTTTGATTTCTATCCTTTTGTCCAACAAAAGGTGATCTAGTTGTTTTTGCATTAGATACTAGACTTCTAAGTTGATAAAGTTCACACCCTAATATAGCTATGAATTGTAAATTTCCATAAGGAAATAAACAAAAAAACTATCATAGTTCATCATCTATTACAACATATCATATATGTTGTAATTTATTCGTTTGAGCATACCATCACGTATGGTTTTCCCAAAAAGAATTATGATTATATGCCAATTTTACATTTAGGAAATTCCTCAAAATTGGTAATTGAGTTCTCCCCTCTTTGATCAAATCAAAGGGTTATGATACTCTTTCCTATTTTGTATGAAATATCCTTAATATTTATTTTCCTTTTCATTTTGAATTTCTTGAATGTTTCAATAATTTAAATGAACAATTCATTTTATTTACCTTTTTCCAAATGAGTCAATATCAAATATTAGCTAAATAGAATGAACTAGGAAAAACTCCCACTAACCATTTCACAAATGGCATGGATGCATTTGTATGTATAAATTCTAAAACTTCTTTGATTTCTATCCTTTCATCCAACAAAAGGTGATCTAGTTGTTTTTGCATTAGATACTAGACTTCTAAGTTGATAAAGTTCACACCCTGATGGGTAGTGACAAATGTTATCTAACTAAGTTGTCTTATCTTCAGCTAAACAAACTGATCTAAGAAATCAAAGTGGTTTTAGATTGGAGTTCTTTATGGCATTATCATAAAAGCACTTAGAGTTGTTTTGTTATTATTAACTTAATAATAATACATTAACCATATAATTTATAATGTTAAGTTTATTACCATAATAAATCACATAAGCATTTTTCTAGTAATGGAATTCACAATTCCTTGAAGTTACAAAATAATGTAGCTTAAGTATGAAATACATACATGATTTACAAAATATGATTTTAAAATCATCATTAAGTACATACAAAAAATACAAAATATGATTTCTAAAATCATCATGAAGTATTCTAAAAGCTCTTTGGAAACAAACACTTTGCCCCTTAGATTTTTCAAAATCACTTCATCTAACTCTATGCTTCCATTGTTTGCTCTAATCATGCATATGGCACTAAACCACCTATATCATGAATCCTAGTAACAGATGAACTATCTGAATCATTGGAATATAGTAACAAGAGATAGATTTACCTTCATAAGGGTTATCCTTCTCTTTGTCCTTTTAGTATTCACAATACTCAGAACAATTACTTTTCCAATATTCATAACATTGATAATATAAACATTTTCTTTTGTCAACTATAGCATTACCTATAGACTTGTCCCTTACAATTTCCCTTTTAGGATTTATAATAGAAACTTTTTCTATTACCTTAAAGCTTATTTTCCATCTAATGGAAACTTGGAATGAATTTGAAGAATTAAACTATTTGAAAAAGATTATTCATTAAAATATCTAGACTCTCTAGTTGTTTGATGAATTTAATCATCATATGAAAATAATTTCAAATTTAATTTAATTAAAAATTAGTAAGAAATAAAAGAGGTTACTCACAATTCAAATTCTTTCACAAAGAATACTAGATAGAAAAATAAAAGAACAAGAAATTAAAGATAAAACATTTTCTTCTTTGATTTCTTTTCTTCAATTTCTTACTCTAGTTGAATAGTAAGAATAAGAACAAGAATGAAAAATATGGAGAAGACAAAGAAAAATAAAGTTATGAAGATCAAGAAGAAACACTTGCTTCTTTTTTTCCTTTATAATTTCTTTTCCTTTCCTTTTCTTTCTTTTCTTTTCCTATTTCTTTCTTTATAATTTTCTTCATATTCAAACAAAATAACTACCTTAATATCTCATATTAACCAATGTATTTATGCTCGTCATACAACTATTGCAGACGATGCATAATTACTTAAAGTCTTGTTATGCTCATATGTTGTTTTTGTAACTCTTAACTTATAAAACAATCATACAGCATCAACCTCATCCAATATTTTGTTTCCATTGCACTTAAGGTGATATGTTTCTTTAGAGTAGTCTTTTCTCTAAAAGACCAAGAATAAATCAAGTTGAATACATACAATATGTACTCAAAGGCAAGGACGATAGATTTAGGCCTGGTGAGCCTAAAAGAATTAAATATATTCACAAGAGAGTTTGTCAATTTCATATTATCAAAAATGCAGAAAATAACAAGATTAATAACTTATGTAATTAAGTAGCTACCATAATGATTTGGTCTTTAATCAAAATGGTAATCCTACTAATTTGGCAAATCCTATACTTCCAAATAGGAAATGGAAATCCTATTGGGGTGGATTTCTAGTAGGTGATTGAATTCTTATTACATTATCACAAATTTCTCAGATACACATTATCATTATTGGAATTTTGATATCTAACATGTGAACAACACTTGTTCATCATAACTCTTTATGAGGTTAAATCAATATGGTTCTTAGTGTTTCCAACCTCAGATACACATTGTTGTTATTAGCTTTTCACACTAGTCAAGTCAAACACATTGGACCAATAAGTATAATGATTTGAACATTATATGTCTCAGATACTCATTGACATTATTGACATACAATGTATCATATACTTGTAACATCACATGCTTTACAATAACCTTAAGAAAACATTCAAACCAAATATATCATCCATATGTATCTATAACTAATGAAATAAGTGTTTGAATTTCTCTTGAACTATTATTCCAATAGAGAACCATGACTTGATATTTTCTTTGCAAGATTTTTGGGCTTTATAGATTAGTCTCACTCTATACATTATCCATTTTAAGCATACATCACATGCATTCATATATATCACATATATATTTCATAAAATGGACAATATCCATATAGGTATGATAATGGATTCTATGGATCCACTTCCTAGCCACAAGGAATGGAGGTGGGATTTAGGTTAAACAAATTACAAACATGAAATTACAACACTTGTATCTCCATGCTCCCATTAGACATCTTCATGGGCTAAACCTCTTCTTGTTATTGCATCTCTACATCTCCATATGTGCATTAGTAACCTTGGCATTCCAATGTGAGATTGCAAAAACAAAAGAGCTTATAGGCTCAATGGAATTGATTTATAAACTAAATGAGTAATTAACATTTAATTACATCTCATCAAATAATAAAATTAATTATTACATGTCCACATTAGAAATCATGGTTTCTAAATCCATGATTAACCATTCATGCCTCTCAAACAACAATAAAACATATATATACAACAATTGCATTTACAAATATATTGTTCATAATTGGAACATTTTCAAATTTTAGAACATTTCCAAAATATCCATTTTGAATATAACATATTCAATGTTTCTATAGCTTAAAATCATATTTTAAGTCATAGAAATTTATTTGATTGAAAAATTAATCCAAAACAATTTTGGAAAAAATTAAAGTTGGGTGGAGACACAGAGCAAATCGTGACCATCCATCGCAGTAGCGACTCAAGTTTTGCAGGAGATAAATACTAGTCGCGGTCGTTATTCTATAAACTGACCTAAACAATGTTTGTTCTGATCCAATCATTCATGGATGTGACATCAAATTTGTGATCGTGATATGCCAATCACGATCGAGATTTCTGATTCACAAGCGTGAATTTTATGTCTGACAGCACAACATTTGTGCACCAACTCATTTTCAACCAAATCAAAAGCCTCTAAAACAACATATACAAAGGTTTTATATAGAAATTAAGTGGTTCTGATACCAATTGAAGGAATGATGGAGGCAAACACAGTGGAAGGAAGGTGGTGAGGTGAAATTTCAAATATTTTAAAATTTCACTTCACCCAAATTTTGTCCAAAATTCATTCAAGAAATGAATTAATTTGTGTATAAAATACATATACATAAAAAGAAAAAGGAAGTGTACTCATATTATCTCTTGTAGGTTTCTTCATTCTTTATCAAAGAGCTTCGCAAGTGTGAAGCCTCTAAATCATCCACACATAGCTCACCTCTAAGTCTCCTCTTAGTTTCTTTGGTGTTCTTGAATCACTCTCTTAGTTGCCCAATTTGATTCAAAATTATCCCTCAAAATCTTTAGGAAGTTTAAGCTTTCTCTTTGTTTTGTTTTGGACTAAATACATTTTTAATTTGCAAGCAATTGTTCTTTCATAAAGAACAAACAAGAAAATTGAAGATCATAATAAAATTTAAAGAAACATTTTCTTCTTTTTCTTTCTCTCTATCAACTTCTCTTTCTAAGCTTCAAACTAAAAAATGATGTTCAAGCAATTATGAAGAAAAATGAACATAAACTCTTTTAAACTCATTTCCTTTAAGACTTAACTCTTAAGTCTTCTAAAAAACTTAATTACCCTTTTAGCTCTTCATTTGGTGGAAAGGCAAAGTTGACTTTGCTTCCACAAATGGTGAAATGACCATTTTATCCTTTAGGGGTAAAATGGACATTTCCACTAGCCAAAAGATGTAATTATAATTTCAACCTTGGCAGAAAATTCTTTAACCCCTAAACCTATCATATGAGCTTATGAATAGTGAATTTACTCTAACTCCTAAATTACCTCTTAACCATATCACATATGGGCTTAGACCACATCTCACGTGTTTAGGGTTTTCACTAAGCTTAAAATTAAGTCCTTGATTTAGTCCAAACCAATTTTTAATTTAATCTTTCTCATTTGCAATGACAACCTACACCTACCCTAGAAATTTTCGTGATAATTTGCCTAACTTAGAACTAATTAAGGTTAAGTGTGCGCTTTATGGAATTTTTTGTGCTATGTGAGAAATGAGCATGTGGCAAGTTAAATTAATTTTAACACGCATCAAATGAGTTATTATTATGAAATAAATAATTTACATAGAGTGCATTAGCATAAAATAATTTATTTAAATAAAATAAATTTTCATGCATAAAGATAATTTTTAAGCATAAAATAATTTTATGAGTATTTTAAAATAATTTTTAAATAAATGTTTTAGGGGGAAATATTACAAAAAATAATAAGAAAAATATTTTTATTTTAATTACTTATAATCAGCTCTAAATTTAAATAAAAAGCCCAAATACCTAAAAGCCCACTATCCAAAAACCCTCCTAACCTAGCTCATTAAGGGTATTAGTGAAAATTGCCCAAAACCCTACCTTTAAATATTAAAATTTCAGCCAGCCCTAATGTTTCAGTAGCCATTACTCTATTCTTCTGTATTTTGATAGAAAAATTATCCCAAAATATTTCTCTCTACCAAAATTAAGAAAACACTTTTCAATTTTGCAATTTTTCGCCCATATTCTTAAGTTTTTCTTCTCTTTCAATCCTGTAACTGATTTTTATGAAATAAATTATGAGAAAATTATTTGGAACTAGATATTTACTAATTTTTACATATTTAATTCAGTTTGGGTGAGTTTTTGAAAGAGAAATTTAATTTTCTATTGAAAACACAAATCTTTCTGCATGATTTCTCCAAAGGTGAATCCTGTAACTTAAAATTGAAATTTTTAAGCATAAACATCTCTAAGGGGGGCTGATTTCTGCATCATTGATTTCTAAACTTACTTTTGATGTGTTTCAATGAAGAATATTAGATTAAATTATATTTTTGCATATTACTATAATGACCAAAAAGTTTCGAAAAACAAAGGAATTCAAGGTTTCTGCGCTAGAACTTAGAAGTTGGAAAATTCTATGATTATTTATAGATATGGCTGCTGATTTGTGATGTTTAATATTCTAAACTGATATTTGTTTTGTGTGGATGAAAAATAGTGATTTAAATCATGTGTTTAAATATTACTGCAATGAATGAAAAGCACAAAAAGCACAAAAACTCTTGTACAATTATGATCGAAGGCTGCCAACTCATACATGAAGATGTTCTAAACTATATTTTTTGTGATTGAATGAAAAATAATGGTTTAAACCACCTATTTACATGATACTATAATGACCGAAAAATACTGAAAACAAGAAAACTCATGGTTTTGCATCCTAAAACCCAAAATTTGAATTTTTATGTATGAAACATACTTGTTGCTGCTACTTCATGTAGATTAATGTTCTCAAATGATTTTTGTTGTGTTGACATGAAAAATCTTGATTCAAACTATGTTTTTACATACTACTATAATAGATGGAAAGAATAAAAAGTAAGAAAAATTCAGTTTTTCCCTTGATAATGTATTCGACCAACCATGGAATTTTTATCCCAATATCTATAATTTTTACGTGATGTATTTTGATGATTATTGACATGTATGTATGTATGATAAATGATATGTTAATTTAAGGTATGACCCTAGACAAGCTTGAAGGCACTTTGGTATACTTAAGGTATCTTATGATGATTAGAATGTGAATGTGATTGGGAAATATGGAAATGGATTTTATGATGACTTAATAATAAATTAATGGTCTTGAATTAATAAAGAGATTGATTAAAGGAATTGGTCATAAGAGATAAGTATGATGCTTGAAAAGCTATCGATAAGTTGACATATAAGGAAATGTTATAAGATGATTGTTAAAGTGAACTGATATTAAGATAATGATATTGTGTTGACCTTAAAAAGGTGTAGACATGAGTTATAATGTGTTTTCATATGGCCCTATTAAGGCTAAGTGTATAAGACTTTTAAAATCAACATATTATGTGTAAGTGATGAGTGCACTTATATATGCAACTCTAAGTGTATGGGAATGTTATATGTGCATGGGGTAGTTATAGGATAGGATACCATCATGATTGAATAAATACTAAGTATTGAATTAAATATTATGATAGAGCTTGAGGAGTTTTAGAAGTCCAAGGGCTATGTGAATTAGGAGCAAAGGAACCACAAGGTGAGTAAATATTGTATTCATTCTGCAAGTGTGAGTAAACACTATGCTTATGTTGCAAGTGTGAGTAACATTATGTTATGTTACAAATATGTAATATCATGTTATGTGTTCTTAGATATTCTTGAAACCCAAGTTATTTTTTTAATTCAAATGAACTCAACGATCTCTTTGTTAAGCTTGGGTTTCCAAAATACAATTGGTCCAAAAACCATTTTGTTTATCTAATAGTGATTCTTTTATGATATTTGCCCTAACTTATATTATTTCTGGAACTGCACTATTCTTGTATCTTTTGTTCAAAAGGTTAAACTCCTATTGCTATTATGCAACATGTTCTTGTTACCCTGAATGTTATTGTTATATATGATTACTATTAGCTCTAGCTATGGTACTTTTAATCCTTTATATAGAAGTCCTCGTGCCAAAGTGGATAATCATCGGAACCTATGCACATGGTCTTAACCCGATGGATAGGTGTAGTGTATCCACCTCAGCTAGAAAGGGGCAGTTCTAACTGTGGGGCTTGATCAGCTTGACGCCTTATAAGTGATAGGAGTTGGAATTTAGTTTAAGGCCACCTCTCCTCTAAGTGTTCAAGTGATAGAGCAACAGCCTTCAGTCTCTAAGTTTTATAAGTGTGATTTCTACAAACTTGTTAAATTGAAGCCTTGCTAAAAATGCAACTTGATTCATGAATTGAAAGCCATAAAATATGTGTATAAGCTATGAGTTTCCATCTTAAAGGAATAGGTGTTAATGTATGTGCTTTATCATTTACTCATTGAGATCATTTATCTCACCCCTTTTCCTTTTTCCTTGTGTGGTTCTAGGTGAGCAAATATAAGGAGGCAAGGTGATGGCTCAAGCATTCTACTTCGCTTGGGAATTCCTTACAAAGTCATTAAGAATACATGCTATGAAGTGTTGTCGTTAGATGCTTTGGGAATATTTATTTTTGATGTTTATTTGAAGATGTTATTTATTAAAATTTTTGAGTGAATCATGAATATTATTTCCTTATGGATTATATGTGAAGTGTTTAATTACTATCTTCCTCAACTAAAGGTTTTCATGTAATGTTTTAAATGAGTTATTGTATAAGGTTTGGTATGATCTTAGGCATGATTTGTATATATGTCAATACATTCTACAGGCGTGGGTGATCTTATGTCTCCCCATATTCTAGGATCGTCTTATCTCTAAAGTTGGGATGTGACAAAGTTGGTATCAGAACCTTGTTTTTAAAGTCCGGTTTAGACTTATTTTTTATGAGTTGTTTAAGTATAATCCTGGAGCATAGAAATTTTCCTGTCTTGTCACTTACAGTCTATCGCTAGTATAGTTCTGCGAAATCCTAGTAGGTTTTTGTAATCATTGTTATTGTTGCTTGCCTTATGATTCTTTGACAGATGACCAAAAAGATTATCCTTACTTATGGACTGCGATGCAGAGTGCCCCGTGTGACCTGTAAGAGGATTTGGCCAAAGATGTTTGAGAGAGTCATATTTGTGATTCACCCTGCGAGGGAGGAGACCCCTGAAGAAGAGGAGGACCCTGAGGAGTACTTGGTTCCTGATTGGGTTTATAGTAAGATCTAGAAATTAGAGGATGACTATTCATACTTTAAGGAGGAAAATCGATGACTTAAACTTATGGTTTTTACCTTGAGGGAGGATGTGGAGCAACTTAAGATAGGGATTGTTGAGAATGGGGGAGACTATATGCCAGTGAGGTCTGTGTCTTCGACTAGTCGCTGTAAGGATGGAGATCTTCTTTACTACCAATGTGGCAGCAGTGGCTATATTGCTCTTAATTGACCTGGTGGTGAACACACAAAAGCTAGGATGAGTAGTTAGTGATAATTGACATAACGACATAATACTTTAAATGATATGAATGATATTTTCCTTTCACAACCTAGTTGCTTAGTAGGAAATGATTTCTTTATTTGTTATGATATGATTGGCTTATCTTGATAGGAATTATTGTCATACTATGAGATATATGCTATTTGATTATGATATGTGATGTGCTAAACTATATGATATGTGATGTATATATGACATGTGCTTAGTGATGTGATATGATAAATGCATGATGATTATGCTAGTAAAGTAATGGGGTTAAATGGGTTAGAATAGGGGATTAGTACCAAATTCCCTTATTATGATAAGCAAAATGCCTTAAAAAAAAAAGGTTCGCATAGCTGCCCAGTCCGTCAGGGTAAATGATGATGTCATATTGGACACTGCATTGAATGCTGCCTTTGCACTCGTATGGTCAAGAGAAAGATTTAACTTAAGGGCACTGACCATGGGCTCTAGTGAGCAAGCATCTTCATAAGAGGTGCAAGCTATGCGCTTGTAATGAGAGACTTGTGCAAGGAATTGGATGAGCTATGAGCTCAAAGGTGGGAAGCACCGCTAATATAGGAAAGAAATGGAGTTCCACCTCCTATGGTAGTGGCACCAGCTCAGAGGGAAAGGAAGCAGCTGCCTGATGATGGAATAATGATTTCAGAGTTCTAAAAGCTCTAACCACCTACTTTCTATGGTGTGGAAGGTGAAGACCCCCATGAGTTCTCGGATGAGATGGACAAACTAGTCCGTTGACTTTTTTGCTCAGATGCCCAAGTGATAAAGTTAGTGGGACTACAACTCAATAAGGAAGCTTGGTATTGGTACGAGAGAAATATTGAAGAATGGCTTTACAGAGCAGAACCACCTATGTGGTCAGAGTTTAAGCAGGAGGTAATGGATCAGTTCTTGCCAGAAGGAGAAAGGCAAGATAGAGCATTGTAGTTCGAGCAACTAAAGTAAAAGCTGGGGATGTTAGTATCAGATTATGCTAAAGAGTTTAATCAACTTAGCCGATTTGCTATTAACATCATTCCTATTAAAACTAGCCATATTAATCGCTTCCTAAGATGGTTGATCACACCTCTATTCAATTCGTTGGTAGCAATGGAGTTTCCAACCTTGGTTAAGCTAATAGACAAGGACAAGATAATGGAGAAAAGGTACAAAGCAAAGAGAGTCGAACGAGCTGAATGGGATCAGAAAGGAAAGCATAGGAACAAAGGTCATGGGGGATAGCATGGAGGTGGAGGAGTCTTTAGGAAGGAATTTTCATCTTTCAAACAATGGAAGAGTCAAGCTAAGCAGGAACTCCCTACCTGCAGCAAATGTGTAAAGAAGCATCCTGAAATTTACCAAAAAGTTTCTAGTGCATGCCTTAAGTGTGGACAAATAGGGCACTTCATAAAGGACTACCCTCAAATAAGGAGTCAAGGGAATGGGACCATAACTCAACCATAATCTAGACCATTCCAATCATAAGGGCAAGGAGTCAAGGATAAGGAACCAGCTATTAGGAATGGACTGGCGATAGAGAATAAAGGCAAGGGTTGAGTCTTCATTTTAAATCAGCAAGAGGCTCGTGCTTCAGACACAGCCATCACTGGTATCATCCCCATAAAAAATTTTAATGCAAAATGTTTGATTGATTCTTGTGCTACCCATTCTTTTGTATGGCCTTGTTTTGCTAAGAGTTTGGGTAGAAATAAGGAATTAATGAGTAAACCTTTAGTAGTATCCACTCTTTTGTATGGTATAAGGGTTGTGAGGTAGACATTAATGGACAAAAACTTCCTGTAGTATTGCTAGAATTAGATGTGATATTAAGGATGGACTGGTTATATGGGTATAGAGCTCATATCAATAGTAGAGAAAAGCTTGTTGAGTTTTGAGACAATAACGGGAAGAAGTTTATGTATCAGGGAGATAGGAATGAGAATTCCTCGAATTTGATATCAACTTTAGGAGCAAGAAGGATGTTAAGGAAGGGGTGCCAAGCATACCTAGTCTATGTAATCAATACTGACAAGGAGATCACCATCCAAGATAAGAGCATTCTAGTGGTGGATGAGTTCATAGATGTCTTTCTAGAAGATTTACCTAGATTACCACTTGACCGTGAAATTGAGTTTAACATTGAACTATTGCCTGGAACACAGCCTATATCGATACTGCTATATTATATGGCACCAATAGAGCTGAAAGAATTAAAGATGCAATTGCATGATCTCAACAAGGGTTTTATCCGACTATGCAATTCGCCATGGGGTGCTCAAGTATTGTTCATAAAAAAGAAGATGGCTCATTCCGGATGTGCATTAATTATCGTCAGTTTAACAAAGTCACTGTGAAGAATAAGTACCCATTATCCAAGATTAATGATCTTTTTTATCAATTACAAGGAGCTGGTCACTTTTCCAAAATTGACTTAAGGTTTGGCTATCATCAACTAAAGATCTATGGAGAAGACATCTACAAGATTGCTTTCCATATAAGATATGGACATTTTGAGTTCATGATTCTGCCATTCAGTCTGACAAATGCTCCTGCTACTTTCATGGACTTGATGAATTGAGTATTCAGACTATCCCTTGATAAGTTTGTGATCATGTTTATTGATGACATCGTGATTTACTCAAAGAATGAAGAAGAACAGGAAGAACATTTGAGGATCATGCTTCAAATGCTACATGATCACCAGCTTTATGCTAAGTTATCTAAGCGTGAGTTTTTGAAGGAGTCTATCAACTTTCTAGGACATGTAGTAAATAAGGAAGGGATTCAAATTGATCCTAAGAAAGTAGAAGCAGTAGCAAATTAGCCTAGACCCACAACAGTTTTGGAAGTACGAAGTTTCTTAGGCATGGCTGGGTATTATCACAAATTTGTATAGGACTTTTCTAAAATAGGAGCCCCATTGACTAAGTTGACTAGAAGGCAAGTTAAGTTCAATTAGGAAGAGTCCTGTGAAAAGAGTTTTAAGAAGCTTAAGAAGTGTTTGATATCAGCTCCAGTTTTGGCATTATTGGAAGGACAAAAAGGGTTCATTGTCTATTATGATGCCTCACGAGTAGGACTTGGATGTGTCTTAATGAAAAATGGGAAAGTCATCACCTATGCATCATGATAGCTTAAGAAGCATGAAGTTAATTATCCTACTCATGATTTGGAGTTAGCTACCATAGTTTTTGCTCTTAAAATCTAAAGACATTACCTGTATGGAATAAAGTGTGAGATCTTCATGGATCATAAGAGTCTTCAGTACATCTTGAGCCAAAGAGACTTCAACATGAGGTAGAGAAGATGGGTTGAACTATTGAAAGACTATGATTGTCAGATTCTTTACCATCCTAGAAAGGCAAACATAGTGGCAGATGCCTTGAGTCATAAATCGATGGGAAGCCTAGCCCATATGACTGTACAAAAGGGACTAATCATGAAGGAATTAAAGGACTTATTTAACTAAGGATTGAGGCTAGAGATTTATGGATCAAGAGTTTTATTAGCTCATTTCTAAGTAAAGTCTAAGCTAATGGAAGAAATAAGGGATTTACAAGGTAAGGACCCACAGACGGTGAAGTTGAAGGATGAGATGAAGGAAGGGAAGAACTCTGAGTTTGAAGTGGTCAATGGAATCTTAAAGTGTGGGAATAGAGTATGCATGCCTAATGTGGATGGATTAAGGGAAAGGATATTAAGAGAGGCACATCAAACACTTTACTATGCTCACTTTGGAACTACCAAGATGTACCACGATGTAAAAGCTAACTATTGATGGCCTAGACTGGAGAAGGATGTAGCGATGTTTATAGCATCTTATCTAACTTGCCAGAAAGTCAAGTATGAACATCAATGACCCTCTGGATTGCTACAAGAAATTTGACTACCTGAATGGAAGTGGGAGCGCATCACTATGGACTTCGTAGTTGGGTTACCTAGAACCTCCAAAGGATATGACTCTATATGGGTTATAGTGGACTGATTAACAAAATATGCTCATTTTCTGGGAGTTAAGACCATATCTTCCATAACCCAGTATGCATAGTTGTATATGGACGAGATCATGAAACTTCACATAGTGCCAATTTCCACCATCTCGGATTGAGGCACTCAACTCACTTTAAGGTTTTGGCAGAAGTTGCAAGAAGCGTTAGGAACACAACTGGATTTTAGTACAGTATTTCACCCTCAAACGGATGGATAGTCTAAAAGGATAATTCAAACACTAGAGGATATGTTAAGGATGTGTGTTTTGGACTTTGGTGGTAGATGGGATAAGTACTTACCTTTGATTGAATTCGCCTACAATAATAGCTATCATTCGTCCATCGACATGGTACCATATGAAACATTGTATAGGAGAAATTATCATTCTCTAGTTTGTTAGATTGAACCTAGAGACAAACATGTGGAGATGCCAGAGTTGCTTAAGGAGACTATCGAGAAAGTACCCTTGATTCAAGATAGACTGAAAATGACTTTAGTTTATAAAATAGTTATGTGGATCCTAAGTGAAAGGACATCCATTTTGCCATGGGAGATCACATGTTCTTAAAGGTCTCTCTAATAAAAGGTGTTATGAGATTTGGCAGGAAGGGAAAGCTATCGCCTTGCTTCATTGGTCCTTTCAAAATACTAGATAAAGTTGGGCAAGTACCTTATAGACTTGCCCTACCCCCAACTATCGTGCATGTGTATCCAGTGTTTCACATCTCTATGTTAAGAAAGTATGTGTTAGATCTATCTCATGTCCTGTCACCTCCAGACATAATATTAGATGAGCAGCTATCCTATGAGGAGTCACCAATAGCTATAGTGGATCAACAAGTGAAGATGAGTGCACTTGGGAAGCCAAGGAGGAGATGTAGCATAACCATCCTCAGCTTTTCAAGATCTATCAGGTAAGAATTTAAATTCAAGGTTGAATTTCTTTTAAGGGGGGAGAATGTAACAACCCACACCTACCCTAAAAATTTTTGTGATAATTTGCCTAACTTAGAACTAATTAAGGTTAAGTGTGTGCTTTATGGAAATTTTTGTGCAATGTGATCAATGAGTATGTAGCATGTTAAATTGATTTTAATATGCATAAAATGAGTTATTATTGTAAAATAAATGATTTACATGAAGTGCATTAGTATAAAATAATTTATTTAAATAAAATGAATTTTCATGCATAAAGGTAATTTTTAAGCATAAAATAATTTTATAAGTATTTTAAAATAAGTTTTAAATAAATTTTTTTGGGGAAAATATTACAAAAAATAATAAAAAAATATTTTTATTTTAATTACTTATAATAAACCCTAAATTTAAATAAAAAGCCCAAATATCTAACAGTCCACTATCCAAAAACCCTCCTAACCTAGCTCATTAAGGGTATTAGTGGAAATTGCCCAAAACCCTACCTTTGAATATTAAAATTTTTGGCCAGCCCTAATGTTCCATCAGCCATCATTCTATTCTTCTATATTTTGATAGAAAAATTCACCTAAAATATTTCTCTCTACCGAAATTAAGAAAAAACCTTTCAATTTTGCAATTTCTTGCCCGCATTCGTAAGTTTTTCTTTTTTTCAATTCGCTAACTGATTTCTATGAAATAAATTATGAGAAAATTATTTTGAATTAGTTATTTACTGATTCTTACATAATTTAGTTTGGGTAAGTTTTTGAAAGAGGAATTTAATTCTCTACCAAAAACACAAATCTTTTTGCGCGATTTCTCCAAAGGTGAATTCTGTAACTTAAAATTGAAATTTTTATGCATAAGCACCACTAAAGGGGGGAAATTTCAGCATCATTGATTTCTAAACTAATTTTTGAAATGTTTTGATGAAGAATATTAGATTAAATTATATTTCTGCATATTACTGTAATGACCGAAAAGTTTCAAAAAACAAAGGAATTCAAAATTTTTGTGCTAGAACTTAGAGGTTAAAAAATTCTATGATTATTTACACATAGGCTAGCCAATTTGTGATGTTTAATATTCTAAACTAATATTTGTTTTGTTTAGATGAAAAATAATGATTTAAATCATGTGTTTAAATATTATTGTAATGAATGGAAAGCATATAAAGCGCGAAAACTCATGATTTTTACCCTAGACCTTGAAACTTGGAATTTTCATGTATAATTATGATCAAAACTACCTATTCACATATGAAGATGTTCTAAACTATATTTGCTATGATTGAATGAAAAATAATGGTTTAAACCATCTGTTTATATATTACTGTAATGACCATAAAATGGTATTACATAGAGATCTCATTGAATAAAAATGGTATTATAAGGTTTATTATTTTGATATGGATAAGTTAAATGATTAGAAATGTGAAGTATAACAAGACGTAATTGGAAAACCTAAAGTGAGATGATATTATGAGTTAAAGGTATATAAAAAAAATTATGAGGCATTAGGTAATTAAGTCATGGTAATGATGTATATATTATTCAAAAAGAGAGTAAGTTTGAAATAGTTATAAGAAGTGTCACATCCCAACCTTAGAGATACGACGGTCCTAGAACATAGGGAGACATAAGGTCACCCACTCCCGTAGAACCCATTAACATATAACAATCATGCCTAGGATCTTACTGAACCTCTTTCATTAACTCATTTAAAACATTTAGATGAATACCATAAATTGCGGAAGACTTAAAATAAATCATTACATATAAAATCCACAAGGAAATAATATATATCCCGATAAGTATCAATCAATATTCCTGGAGCATCTAAAGACAAGACTTCATAAACATAGTATTATTGATAACTCAGATAAGGAATTCCCTAAGTGAAGTAGAATGCTGGAGCCATCACCTTGCCTCCTCAAATTTGCTCACCTAGAACCACACAAGAAAAAGGGGTGAGATAGATGATCTCAATGAGTAAACGAAAAGGCACATACATTATCACATATTCCTTTGAAAGGAAACACATAGCTTATACACATAGTTCATGGTTTATAACACATGAATTAGGTTGCAATTTAGCAAGAGTTCAATTTGGCAAGTTTGCAGAAATCACACTTATAACATATAGCGAGTGAAGGCTATTGCTCTATCACTCGAACACATAGAGGAGAGGTGGCCTTATGCCAAATTCCAACTCCTATCACGTAGAAAGCGTGAAGCTGATCAAGCCCCACGACTAGAACCGCCCCTTTTAGTTGAGGTGGATACACTACCCCTATCCATTGGGTTAAGACCATATGTACAAGTTCCGATGATTACCTGCATCGGCACGAGGATTCTGCATAAAGGGTAAAGGTACCATAGCTAGAGCTATTGGTAAACACAATTAACAATATCACATAAGGCAAAAATAGTACGTAATTCAATATCAATAGTAGTTTAGCTTTCAAACGATGATACAATGAAAGTGTAGTCCTAGAAAGAATACAAGTTAGGGTGTTAATCACAAGAAGTTCTCATTGGATAACATAAGAAGTTCTCATTGGATAACAAAATAGCTTTGGACCAAATGTCCCTTGGCAACCCAAGCTTAACAAAGAAATCATATAATAATATTTAAAATGGAATGAACTTGGGTTTCAAAGATCACAAAGGTTCACATTTAATATCACATTCTTATAACACAACATGATGCTGTTCACATTTGTAACAAGAACATTGTGTTTACTCACACTTATAGATTGAATACGATGTTTACTCACACTTGTAGCATGGACATAGTGTTTACTCACCCTAGGGTTCCTTTGCTCCTAGTATACGTAGTCCCTTTGGACTTCTAAAGCTCCTTAAACTCTAACATAATATTTGGTTTAGTACTTAGTGTTTATTTACTCATGATGCTCCTATCCCATAACTACCCATGTGCATATAGCATACATATGCACTTAAAGTCCACAAATAGGTGTACTCATCACCTGCACATAGCTCATTGACCTAATGGTCTTGCATACTTAGGCCTTATAGGCTCACATGAAAACACATTGCAATCATATCAATACCTTTTTAAGGTCATCATAATATCATTACCTCAATATCAATTCATTTATTAATTATCTTAGTTCACTTTACGCTTCCATACATGTCATCTTAATAATTAATCCTTCAAACATCATGCTTAATTCTTATGATCCCTTTCACTTCATTAACTCACAACCATATATTCATCATCAAGTCATCATGATATTTAGTTCCAAATTACGCAATCCCATTTGCATTCTAATCACAATACAAGGTTAAGATACCTTAAGTATACCTTAAGTATACCATAATGCATTTAAGCTCATCTAGGACCATACCTTTAATTAACATGCAATTTTATCATTTATTATACATACAAACATGTCAACAATCATCAAAACACATTACATAAAATTTATAAACATTTGGACAAAATTTTTCATGTAGGTTGAATGCATCATTAAGGTAAAAACCAAATTCCTCTTCTTTTCGTGCTTTCCGTCTATTTCAGAAATATGTAAAAACATGGTTTGAACCAAGATTTTCCATGTAATCATAACAAAAATCATTTTAGAACATAAATTCATAGGAATCGGCCACTATTGGTGTCATTAATATATAAAAATTCAACCTTTTGCATTATAGTGCACAAAACCATAAGTTTTCTTATTTTCGGTATTTTCCGGTCATTTCAGAAATATGCAAACAGGTTGTTTAAATCATTATTTTTCATTCAATCATTGAAAATATCAGTTTAGAACACATTATTTCATGAATCGGCAGCCATAGGTAGGGTTTATACAAAAAAAATTATAAGTTCAAAGGCTTAGGTGAAAAATCATGAGTTTTCGTGCTTTCAGCGCATTTCGTTCATTTCAGTGATAAACAGACACATGATTCAAATCATTATTTTTCATCTAAACAAAACAAATATCATATTAGAACACCTATACATACAAATCGGCAGCCATATGATCATGAAAGATAAAATTTTCCAACTTCCAAGTTCTAACACGAAACCTTGAATTCCTTTGTTTTTTGAAACTTTTCGGTCATCGCAGAAATATGCAGAAATATTATTTAATCCAATATTTTTCATCAAAATAAATCAAAAATTAGTTTAGAATATAATCATGCACAAATTTTCCTCCCCCCCCCCCCCCCATGATGTTTGTGCAATAAAATTGTGATTTTAAGTTATAGAATTCACCTTCGCAGAAATCTTGCGGAAAGAATTGTGTTTTCAGTAGAAAATAAATTTTCTCTCCCAAAGATTCACTCAAACAGAATTGAATCTATAGAATCAGTAATCAAACAGTTCAAAATAATTTTCTCATAATTTATTTCATAGAAATCTTACAATTACAGTTACGAAATCGCGAAACGGAAAGGTGTTTTCAATATTCCGGTAGAGAGAAATAGTTTGAGAGAATTTTTTGCCAAGATATAGTAAGAATGAGAGAATGGCTGCTAGAAACCCTTGTTTGGCCAAAATTTAGAATATATATTAGGGTTGGAGTGGAATTTCCACTAATACCCTTAATGAAATAGGTTAGGAGGATTTTTATGTAGTGGGCTTTTGGGTATTTAGGCTTTTCCTTTAAATTTTTGGCTGAAATAGATTTAAAATAAAAAGAATATTTTTCTTATTAATTCTGGAACATTTCCCTCAAAAATATTTATTTAAAAATATTTTAAAAATACCCATAAAATTATTTTATGCTTAAAAATTGTCTTATGCATGAAAATTCATTTTATTTAAAATAAATTTTTTTATACAAATGCACTTCATGTAAATCATTTATTTCATAATAACAACACATTTTATGCATATTAAAATTAATTTAATATACCACATACTTATCAATCACTTAGATCATAAATTTTCACACAAGCACACACTTAACCTTGTAGGTTCTAAATTAAGCAATTTATTACGAAAATTCCTAGGGTGGGTGTGGGTTGTTAAAAGAAGTTCATTTGGGATTGTAAATTAATAGAATGTAAATTCATTTGGGATATGATATATATATAGGAATGATTGTTAAATTTAAATATGTTATGATTTGATAAATAATGGGAGTGTAGAAATTAAATGTCAGCAAGGTATTAAACACATGATTTAAATCATTATTTCCCATCCAAATATAACAAATATCAATTTAGAATCTGACCATACACAAATCAACAGTCATACCCATATAAAATCATAGAATTTTCCAACTTTCTAGTTTTAGGACGAAAAGCTTGAATTTTCTTATTTTTTGAAACTTTTCGATCATTACAGTAATATGCGAAAATATGATTTAATTCGATATTTTTCATTTAGACACATTAAAAATGTATTTAGAATACAAATATGCAAAGATCACCCCCACCCCCCCCCCCCTGTTTTTTGTGTTTATGCATGAAAATTTCAATTTTGAGTTGTAGGATTCACCTTTGGAGAAATTGCGTAGGGAGGTTGGTATTTTCGGTAGAAAAATTAGTTTCTCTCTCAAGAACTCACCTAGGCTGAATTTAATCAATAAAAATTAGTAAATATTTAGTTCAAAATAATTTTTCCATGATTAGTTTCATAAAAATCAATAGCAAATTCAAAGGAAAGGAAAAACTTATGAAACGATCGCGAAGTTTGAAAGTATTTTATGAATTTCGGTAGAGAGAATAATTTTGAGAGAATTTTTCTATCAAAATAATGAAATAATAGAATGGTGGCTACTAGAATGAAGGGCTTGCCAAAATTCACACAATATATCTAGAGTTTTGGGCAATTTCCAAGATTATCCTTAATGAGCTAGTTTAGGAGTATTTTGGCGTAGTAGGCTTTTGGGTATTTGAGCTTTTTATTTAATTTTAGGCTGATTATAGGTAATTAAAAATAAAATATTTTTTCTATTAATTTTAATAAAATTTCTCCCAAAATATTTATTTAAAAAAATATTTTAAAAATACTCATAAAGTTATTTAATACTTAAAAATTGCCTTTTTGCATGAAAATTCATTTTATGCAAAATAAATTATTTCATGTTAATGCACTTCATATAAATCATTTATTTCACAATAATAACTGATGTTAGGTATATTAAAATTAATTTAATATGCCACATACTCATCAATCACATAGCACAAAAATTTCCATAAAAGTACACGCTTAGTCTTAATAGTTCTATGCCAAGGAATTTGGTTGGTCATGAAAACTCCTAGGGTGGGTGTGGGTTGTGACATTATCCCTCTCTTAAAAGAAATTATCCTTAAATTTTCAAATCTTATAGCGCAAAACACTCTACTTAACTTCTCTGCCATGCGTCTACTGTGCCACTCAAACATAATATCTACCTATAATTGACATATCAAATACAGTAAGGCACCTGCTCACAATCTATCGAAAGTCACACTGATAAACCTTCAACTTAAGCTGCACCTATGTTAATCTATAGTTTAAACAAATCTTAAACTAATCCTTAATAATTTTGTATACCCTAACCTTAAACAAAAGTAATAAACCTTTTATTTCACCTTTAATCAAATATAATCTCAATCATTTATTTTCCTCTTATCTCTAGTAATATTAACATCTATACTAATACCTTAATCACCACTTCCATTCATTATTTATCACATTAGTCATATAAGAATCCTACAGATAATTCCAAATTAGTGACTCTAATTGATATTCGATAATTCTTGTTTCATATTAATAATTATTACTTAATCTATTATAACCTCAATAAACATTTTTGTGTTGAATACCTTGCTAACATAACATTTCTTCACTCCCATCATTTATCAATTAAAATATATTTAAACATAACAAACATTCCTATATATATCATATCCTAATAGAACTTGCATTCTATTAATTTACAATCCCAAATAAACTTCTCATAACTATTTTAGACTTATTCTCGTTCCGTATAATATATACATCATTACCATGACTTAATTACCTAATGCCTTGTAATTTTTTTAATACCTTTAGATCATAACATCACCTTACTTTAGGTTTTCCACTTACATCTCGCTATACTTCACATTTCTAATCATTCAACTTATCCATATTAAAATAATAAACCTTCTAATACCATTGCCATGCAATGAAATCTCTATGTAACTCATATATCTTTCCAAATCTATGCAATTCTAGGTTATCTCACCAAAATTTCTTTCCATACTAAAGACCACTACCAAATTTTCTAGTGACCTTGTCACATCCCAACCTTATGAGATACAATGGTCCTAGAACATGGGGAGACATAAGGTCACCCAACCTGTAGAACCCATTAACATATAACAATCATGCCTAGGATCTTACCAAACCTCTTTCATTTACTCATTTAAAACATTTAGATGAACACCATAAATTGTAGAAGACTTAGAATAAAACATTACATATAAAATCCATAAGAATAATAATATAAATCTCGATAAGTATCAATCAACATTCCCGGAGCATCTAAAGACAAAACTTCATAAACATAGTATTATTGATAACTCAGACAAGGAATTCCCCAGGTGAAGTAGAATGCTTGAGCCATCACCTTGCCTCCTCACATTTGCTCACCTGGAACCATATAAGGAAAAGGGGTGAGATAGATGATCTCAATGAGTAAATGAAAAGGCACATACATTATCACATATTCCTTTGAAAGGAAACACATAGCTTATACACATAGTTCATGGTTTATAACTCATGAATCAGGTTGCAATTTAGCAAGGGTTCAATTTAGCAAGTTTGCAGAAATCACACTTATAACACGTAGAGAGTGAAGACTATTGCTCAATTCACTCGAAACACATTGAGAAGAGGTGGCCTTTGCCAAATTCCAACTCCTATCATGTGGAAAGCATAAAGCTGATCAGGCTCCACGGCTCGAACCGCCCCTTCTAATTGAGGTGGATACACTACCCCTATCCATCGGGTTAAGACCATGTGCACAGGTTCCGATGATTACCCGCATCAACACGAGGATTCTACATAAAGGTAAAGGTACCATAGCTAGAGCTATTAGTAAACACAATTAACAATATCATATAACATGTATTTCAATAGCAATAGTAGTGTGGCTTTCAATAATAATATAATGAAAGTGTAGTTCCAAAAAGAATACAAGTTAGGGTGTTAATCACAAAAAGTTCTCATTGGATTAACAAAATAGTTTTGGACCAAATGTCCTTTGGCAACCCAAGCTTAACAAAGAAATCATTTAATAATATTTAAAATAGAAAGAACTTGGGTTTCAAAGATTACAAAGGTTCACATATCAATATATCACATTCTTAAAGCACAACATGATGTTGTTCACATTTGTAATAAGAAAATTGCGTTTACTCACCTTGGGGTTCCTTTGCTCCTAGTACACGTAGTCCCTTTTGCACTTCTAAAGCTCCTCAAACTCTAACATAATATTTGATTTAATACTTAGTATTTATTTACTCATGATGTTCTTATCCCATAACTACCCATACACATATAGCATACACATTAGAGTTCACTCATAGGTATACTCATCACTTGCACATATCACATTGACTTAAAAGTCTTGCATACTTAGGCCTTATAGGCTCACATGAAAATACATTGCAATCATATCAATACCTTTTTAAGGTCATCACATTATCATTACCCCAATATCAATTCACTTGTCAATTATCTTAGTTCACTTTACACTTCCATACATGTCAACTTAACAATTAACCCTTCAAACATCATGCTTAACTATTATGATCCTTTTTACTTCATTAACTCATAATCATATGTTCATCGTCAATTCATTGTAACTCCTAGTTCCAATTTTCTTCAATCACAGTTGTATTCTAATCACAATATAAGGTTAAGATACCTTAAGTATACCTTAGGTATACTATAATACATTTAAGCTTATCTAAGATCATACTTTCAACTAACATGCAATTTCATCATCTATTATACATACATACATGTCAACAATCACCAAGACACATCATACAAAATTTATAAACATTTGGACAAGATTGTTCATGTAGGCCGAATGCACCAATAAGGTAAAAACCAAATTCTTCTTCTTTTCGTGCTTTTTGTCTATTTTAGAAATATGTAAAAACATGGTTTGAACCAAGATTTTTCATGTAAACATAACAAAAGTCATTTTAGAACTTAAGTCCATAAGAATCGGCTACTATTGGTGTCATTAATATATAAAAAATCAATCTTTTGCATTATAGTGCACAAAACATAAGTTTTCTTGTTTTTGGTATTTTTCGGTCATTTCAAAAATATGCAAACAGGTTGTTTAAACCATTATTTTCCATTCAATCATTGAAAATATCAGTTTAGAACACATTCCTTCATGAATTAGTAGCCATAGCTAGGGTTTATACAAAAAAATTCCAAGTTCAAAGGCTTAGGTGAAAAATCATGAGTTTCCGCGCTTTCCACGCATTTCATTTATTTCAGCGATAAACAGACACATGATTCAAGTCTTTATTTTTCATTTAAAAAAAAAAAATATCATATTAGAACACCAATTCATACAAATCGGCAGCCATGTATTCATGAAAGAATAAAATTTTCCAATTTCCAAGTTCTAACACGAAAACCTTGAATTTCTTTGTTTTTCGAAACTTTTTGGTCATCACAGAAATATGCAGAAATATTATTTCATGCAATATTTTTCATCAAAAAAAATAAAAAAATCAGTTTTGAATACAAACAAGTACAAATCACCCCCTCCTTATGATGTTTATGCAAGAAAATTGTGATTTTAAGTTATAGAATTCACCTTTGGAGAAATCTTGCGGAAAGAATCGTGTTTTCGGTAGAAAATAAATTTTCTCTCCCAAAAATTCACTCAAACATAATTGAATCTGTAGAAATTAGTAATCAAAAAGTTCAAAATAATTTTCCCATAATTTGTTTCATAGAAAACATTTTAGAAATCGAAAGAGAATAAGAACTTACAATTACGGTCACGAAATCGCGAAACGGTAAAGTGTTTTCGATATTTCGGTAGAGAAGATTATTTTGAGAGGTTTTTCTGCCAGAATATAGAAAGAATAAGGGAATGGCTGCTGGAAACCCTTTTTTGGCTAAAAATTAGAATATATATTAGGGTTGGAGTGAAATTTCCACTTTTACCCTTAATGAAATAGGTTAGGAGCATTTTTGTATAGTGGGCTTTTGGGTATTTGGGCTTTTTCTTTAAAAATTTCAGCTGAATGGATTTAAAATAAAAATAATATTTTTCTTATTAATTTTGGAACATTTCCCTGAAAATATTTATTTAAAAATATTTTAAATATACCCATAAAATTATTTTATGCTTAAAAATTGTCTTATGCATGAAAAATCATTTTATTTAAAATAAATTATTTTATGCAAATGCACTTCATGTAAATCATTTATTTCACAATGGCAACACATATTATGCATATTAAAATTAATTTAATATGCCACATACTCATCAATCACTTAGATCACAAATTTTCACACAAGCACACACTTAACCTTATAGGTTCTAATTCAAGCAATTTATCATGGAAATTCCTAGGGTGGGTGTGGGTTGTTACAGACCTCAATTGAACAATATTGTATCTAACACCTTAAAATATTTCTCATCTAAAGGACTCAAATCCCTTTCAGGTATATTCAAAACTATTTATATTTTCAAAACTGCATAGCATCATACTTATTCTTTTATCATTATTACAAGTCCAAGAATACTTATCTTTTTTCCCCCTCTTAAAAGAAATTCATCTTTGAATTTAAATACTTACACATGCATTCATGAAAATTGGGGATGCTTCTTTCGCATCCTTTCCTTAGCTTCCTAAGTGTACTCATCTATTCCATGATTATACTAGTGGACCTTAATCATCGGTATCTCCTTGATACATAAATTTCTCTCCATCCTTAGCTTGAGATTCTACCTATTTTTCTCTATAGTCAATATAAGCTCCATACCCATATAACTGATCCATTCTTAAGATCACAATGAATTTTAGGACATCAAGTTCTAATAACTCCACTGGAAGTTTTTGTCCATCAATGTCTACTTCACAGTCCTTAAACATATACTTTACTTCCATCATTACTCCCAAAGGAGTCAACACTATAAAGGGTTCATTCATTTATTCCTTATCTCCACAAAGACTCCTAGCAAAATATGGAAACACAAGCAAATGCCTAGCACCAAAATCAATCAAGCATCAGCACTAGAAATTCAAAGGGAATAATACCTTCTTCTTTTAAATCACACTAGATTAATATTCTTCCTTTGACTATACTCGATATCTATATAAGTGAAAGAGAAATCACTTGCTTTCTCATTGTTCTAGTCCATGTGGTAGCATCTAAGCCACAAATTCCTTAATATACTTTAATTAGTTCATACTGTATACTTATGTATATATAATGTAACCAATTTGTTTCATTCTCCCATTGATCATTACTAATTATCATTTCACTTCTTATGGTATCAATCTCAATTATCATTTAATAACTTCTTATATTTCATATATCAACCCATAGTAACATGTAAGCATTTCATGCCTCATAACATTATACCTATCAATCATTAATCTCAGTTGGATCAAATTATCATACCTACTATCAAATTATCAACTCCACTTTCTAATCCACTTTACCCTACTATCAAATTATCATACCTAGCATGCATTTAACATGAGCACTTATCATATAATATCACATCAAAGGACACCTATCACCTATCATGTATCACATATCATAGCATGTATTATGTATCCTAATCACGTAACACATAACCTATAACATAATGAGCCTATAGCATAATGAGCTCTCTTATCATTTTTAAAAGTCAATCATCTCTTAAACAATAGAAGACCAACCCTGAGCCAAATAGCTAATTAGTCATATAATATCATTCATATCATGTAAGTCCTATGCCACTAGCCTAACAGTTACCTACTATTAGAGGGAGTCTCAGTTGTGTCTTTTATTCTTGGCTCCTTTCTTTTGAGGTTGAGATGGTCTAGGTGGTAAAGGTGTCGAGGTCACATTTTTCAAATTTCCCTTCTGTGGACAGTCTTTTTGGAAGTGGCCCATCTGACCACATCTCAAACATAAGCCAGAGACTTTCCAGCAAGCTCCAAGATGCTTTTTACTACACTAGTCACAAATGGGGAAACCTTGCTTTGGTTGACTATTACACTGTCTAGGTGTTTAAGTTGTTGGTGATAGTTCATTCACTAGACCTCCTCCTCCTCTATGATGGTCTCCATGTCCCTTGTTCTTATACTTCCCCTTTTGCTCATGTCACACACGTTTAGCCCTCTTGACCTTATATCTCTTTTCCATTATCTTGGCCTTATCTATCAGCTTAGCCAAGGTCAAGAATTCATTTGCTACCAAGGAGTTAAATAATGGTGTAACTAATTCTCTCAAGAAATGATTGATGCAGCTGGCTTCAATAGGGACGATGCTAGCAGTGAACCTGCTAAGTCGATTAAACTTTCTAACATATTTTGATATTGACATTCTAGGTTTTCGCTTCAACTACTTGAATTACAGTGCCCTATCTTGCCTCTTGCCTTCAGGCAATAATTAATCCATTAACTCTTAGTTAAATTATGCCTAAGTAGGTGGGTTAGCTCCATATAATCAATCCTCAATATTTCTCTCGTACCAATACCATCCCTCCTTCTTGAGTTTGAGTCCTACCAACACAATTACATGAGCATTTGAACATGATAATCGATGAACTAGCTTGTCCACCTCATCCAATAACTCATGAGGGTCATCACCCTCCTTACTGCAGAAGGTAGGTGGCTATAGCTTCTTGAACTTTGATACGATCATCCCTTCATTGGGTAGCCGCTTCCTTTCCCTCCATATAGGTGCCACTATTGCAGGAGGCGAAACTACATTCCCTTCTTGTGTTGACAGCACTTCCTGCCTTTGAGCTCGTAGCTCATCCAATTCCTTTTGCAAGTCTCTCATTTCCTCATGTATAGCTTGCACTTCTTGTGAAAAAGCTTGCTCACTGGAGTCAATGGTCAGCACTCTCGAGTTTGACCTTTCTCTTAATCTCATTAGTGCAAAAGTAACATTCGAATTAGTATTTGATATTACATCATCACTAGCCCTAACGGGTTAGGCAGTTGTGTGGATCTTTTTCTTGGGAGGCATTCTGCTATAACATTAAGGGAATTTAGTGATAACTCCCTTCTAACCCATCTAACCCCATCATCATATCATACTTATCATGCATTCTACATGAGTACACATCACATCATATCACATCACATGTCATATAGCATATATCACATATCATGGCATGTATCTTGTATCATAATCATATAACATAAAACTTATATCATTATGAATTTCCCTATCATATATAAGTTAGTCATGCCATAGGCAGTAAAAGGAATTAATGCATATTAAGTTACTAGGCAATCAAATAATATTATTCACAATGTATAAATCCTATACCACTACGCCAATAGTTATCCACTACCAACATAAACCTCAACTATGCCCCTCGTTAGGATGAACATTGAGTGTATGGTCTGCCATCTGCTCAACATCATTGGCCTTAATCAGTTCCACATCATTTCTCATGGCATGTACTAAAGACCTCAGACATTGATTTTCCTTCATCAAGTCTGAGCAATCCTTTTCGAACCTTTGCATTTTACTTTGAATCCAATTATAACCTAGACACTCTACATGGTCCTCCTCATTAGGAGTCTTCTTTTTCTTAGGTGGATCATAGGCAAGGCCTTCTCGAACATCTCTGCCTAAGTCCTCTTGTACACCATATGTGGTACTTTGGGTCACAATCCTTGATTAGGGGTCATCTTCTTGGTCATCTAGTAAATGAATCATGAGGCACACAAGAAAATAATAATAATAAGTACTACAGCTTATTAAGATTTCATAAAACTAAACTAGCAATGGACTGCAAGTGACATGACAGGAAAATTCCAATGCTCCAAGATTATACTTAACCAACCCTATATATAAACAAGTCTAAACTAGACTTTAAAAACTACGGCTCTAATACCAACTTTGTCACATCCCAAATTTAGAGACATGACCGTCCTAGAACATGGGAGACATAAGGTCACCCACGCCCATAGAACCCACTCATAAATAAGCAAAAATCGCCTAGGATCGTACTGAACCTCATACATTAACTTAATAAAACCCTTTATAAAGGAAAAACCTTAAGTTGTGGAAGCTAAAGATACACTTTAATATAATCCATAGGAAAATAATATTAAGACTCCAAATAAAGTTACCAACATAATATTATAAAATAAAGTTCCCATAATAACTCCTAAAGCATCTAAAGACACATCATAGCATGGTATTATTATAACATTAACAAGGGAATTTCCCAAGCGGAGTAGGTAGCTTGAGCGATCACCTTACCTCCTCATAATGCTCACTTGGACCACACAAGGAAAAGCAGTGAGATAGATGATCTCAATGAGTAAACAATATGACTTATAAAAATAACATATTTCCGTTAGAAGATTTCATAGGTCATCATTCAAAATTTATCATTCATAGTTCATGGCTTGCGATTTAACAAGGTTTATAGAAATCAACTTATAACTCATAACATATAGAGTGAAGGCTACTGCCTTGTCCACTCATAACATAATATAAAGTGAAGGCCTTTGCCTTGTCCACTCATAGTATAATATAGAGTCAAGGTTGCTACTGTGTTCACATATAACTCATAACATGTAGAGTGAAGGCTGCTACCATGTTCACTCATAACTCATAACATATAAAGTGAAGGCTGCTGCCATGTTCACACATAACTTATAACATTATTCATAACATATAAAGGTAACAGAAGCATTAAAGGAAAAAATCACATGTGACATAATAGCAATAGAAGTTTAGCTTATTTAATAAAAGATGAACAACAGTGTAGCTCCAGAAAGATTATAAGTTAGGGCAATAATTACAAAGGTATTATGATTGGATAATCAAAAATGGTTTTAGACCAATTGTCCTTTGGCAACCCAAGGTTACAAAGAAATCATTAAAATAGGAAAGAACTTGGGTTTTAAGATATCAAAGGTTCACAAAATATGATAGCTTGCACTTGTAACTTGAAACATAATGTTTACTCACCTTATGGTTCCTTTTCTCCTATTACTTGTAGCCTTTGACTTCAAATACTCCTCAAGGTCTAATATCATATTTAATTCAATACTTAGTATATATTTAATCATCATGCTATCCAATCCCATAACTACCCTATGCATATATTGAAGGAACGATGGAGCCAAATGCAGCGAAAGGAAGGTGGCGAGGTGAAATTTCAAGCATTTTAAAATTTCACTTTACCTAATTTTTTTTCCAAAATTCATTCAAGCAATCAATTAATTTGTATGTAAAACACATATGCTTCGAAGGAAGAAGGAAGAGTAATCATATTACCTCTTATAGGTTCCTTCATTCTTTATCAAAGCACTTCCTAAGTGTGAAGCCTCTAGATCATCCACACCTAGCTCACCTCTAAGTTTCCTCTTGATTTCTTTGGTATTCTTAAATCCTCTCTTGGTTGCCCAAATTGATTCAAGATTTCCCTCGAAGATCCTTTAGGATGTTTAAGGTTTCTCTTTGATTTTGTTTTGGACTAAACACATTTTCAATTTGCAAGCATTTGTTCTTTCATAAAGAACAAAGAAGAGAATTGAAGATCAAAAGAAAATTTGAAGAAACATTTTCTTCTTTTTCTTTCTCTCTAGTAACTTTTCTCTCTAAGCTTCAAACTTAAAAATGATGTTCAAGCACTTATGAAGAAAAATGAACATAAACCCTTTTATACTCATTTCCTTTAAGACTTAACTCTTAAGTCTTCTTAAAGACTTAAATGACCTTATATATTCTTTTAGCTCACCATTTGGTGAAGAGGCAAAGTTGGACTTTTCTTATTCAAATGGTGAAATGACCATTTTATCCTTTAGGGGTAAAATGGACATTTCTATTAGCCAAAAGATGTAATTATAATTTTAACCTTAGTAGAAAATTCTCTAACCCCTAAACCCATCATATGGGCTTATGAATAGTGAATTTTCTCTAACCCCTAAATTGCCTCTTTTCCATAACACATATGGGCTTAGGCCACATCTCATATGTTAAGGGATTTCATTAAGCTTAAAATTAAGTCTTTGATTTAGTCCAAATCAATTTTCAATTTAATCTTTCACATTTGCATCATATACAAATTAAGATTGAATAGAAACCTTCATAGATTAAACATCAGGACATGCTAAGGTCCTTGTAAATTTAATTACATGTTTAATAATTTTACCACTAATCAATTAATTAAACACTTTAATTAATTATTATAGTAAACCTTTTACACTTGGAAGGTGATCACTATTGGGTGTGTGACTTTCTAGGTTCATGTCTAATTAGCAATGGGAATGAGAAAATATATTTCTCTACTAGTGTGAAATCCCCATGTCACACTTAGTCCCATAAGTCATGAGGGATAGCTAGTATTTTATGTCACAACTATATAATTAGAAATGAATGTTTATAGTTGCTAACTTTAAACATCACATGGACCATCGATCATAAATCCTCATGCACTAGAATCCCTTCATTAAAGATCCCAATCTTGCCTAGGGTAATGGTTTATGTCAAACCCTAATGTGCCTCGATTATATGTCCTTATCTCGATTCTAATTCTTGATGAAATTAGATTCCTACTAGAAACTCTTTCTAGTGAATCTTACTGTTCTGGCCAGAAACATAAGTATCAAGAATAACAAAATAGCATAGGATCTTAACCTCATTTACTCAAGGTAATGAATTTTATCTTGGTGATCACATATCTCCATACATAACAAATTAGAACTATCACATGCCATATAGCCACATATGAATAGTATGTTTATATAAGTAGTAATAAATCCTCACTTCCTATATATGAGATATAGTATCCATTAAGTCAAAGGATTATATGCACTATTATGACCTAAATGATAAATAATTGACAAGTAGTAAAACCCCATATTATTATCATCTAAAGTCATAGTTTGACTATTCATCCTATGAATATCCACGTGTTTGTATTGATATCACATATCAAGCAGCATGAGACTCACTGCCTCTATAATCATCTGTATCACATACTAATTATAGAAAATAAATAGAGGTGATGGTCTTTCGAAATTAATGATCCTAGTCATTAATCCTATGACCATGAACGTATTTAAAATATTTGTACAAGAGCGATTTGTCTCCTATATTCTCAACACTTAAGAATAGATCCTCTTACAAATACTTAGGGACTATATTAAATAATATGAAACCTTTTTCACATTATGAATATATTATTGTGCCATTGGGAATTAAAATTTACTATTACATATGTCGCATCCCAACTTTCAGAGACATGACGGTCCTAGAACATGGGAAGACATAAGGTCACCCACGCCTGTAGAACCCACTTATACTTATACAAATACTGCCTAAGATCATACAAAAATCTCTTACATTAACTTAAATAAACCCCTTTTTTTTTGTTTTTAGAAACCTTAAGTTGTGGAAGCATAGTTGAAATATATTTTAAACATAATCCATAAGGAAATAATATTTAGAATTCAATTAAAACCTTAAAAGATAACATTTCAAAATAAATATCCAAAAATAAATATTCCTGAAGCATCTAAGGATAACTCTTCATAACGTATTAAACTAATTATCTTGGATAAGGAATCCCCAAGTGAAGTAGAATGCTTGAGCCATCACCTTGCCTCCTCATATTTGGTCACCTGGAACCACAGAAGGAAGAAGAGGTGAGATGGATGATCTCAATGAGTAAACAATAGGGCTTATACAATAACACATATCCATTAGAAAGGGCTCATAGCTCATAACTTATAGTTCATGATTCATAGTTTGTAATTTTGGAACGGTTTGCAGAAATCACACTTATAACACATAACACATATAGTGAAGGCTATTGCCGTAATCACTTGAACACATAAAGTGAAGGCTATTACCATAATCACTTAAACACATAACACATAAAGTGAAGGCTATTGCCATAATCACTCAAGCACATAGCCAACGATTATTTGCATCGGTACGAGGATCACATAGCTAATGATTACTCGCATCGGTACGAGGAGTACATAGCCAATGATTACTTGCATTAGTATGAGGAGCACATAGTTGATGATTGCTCACATCGGTACGCGGATTTCTACATAAAAAGGGTTAAAGGTACCATAGTAAGAGCTAATGGTAATCACATATAATAATAACATTTAAGACAACAATAAAATGTATCCCAATAACAATAGCAATTTAACATTTTGAACAAAAGATACATGAATAGTGTAGTTCTAAAAAGAATATAAGTTAGGGCAGTAATCACAAAGGAATTATCATTGGATTAACAAAAATAGTTTGGACCAATTGTCCTTTGGCAACCCAAGCTTAACAAGGAAATCATAGAATTTGATTTTATAATGGAAAGGACTTGAGTTTTGAGAATGTCTAAGGCTCACATAACATGATATCATATATTTGTAACAAAATGTATTGTTACTCAAGCTTATAGCACGAATATAGTGATTACTCACACTTGTAGAATGAATACAATGTTTACTCACCTTGTGGTTCCTTTGCTCCTAGTACATGTAGCCTTTTTGAACCTGTAAAAGCTCCTCAAGATCTAACATAATAGTTAGTTCAATACTTAGTATTTATTTAATCATCATGCTATCCTATCCTATAACTACCCCATGCACATATAACATTCACATACACTTAGAGTTGCACATATAAGTACACCCATTACTTGCGCATAACATGTTGACTTTAAAAGTCTCATACACTTAGCCTTTATAGACCCATAGAAACACATCATAATTCATATCAATACCTTTCTAAGGTCAATACAATATCATTATCTTAGTATCAATTCACTTCAACAATCAACTTAGTACACTTAACATTTCCATATATGTGAATTCATCAATAGCCTCTCAAGTGTCATGCTTAACCCTTATGATCCATTCCTTAAATCAATCACTTCATCAATTCAAGACCATTAATTCATTATCAAGTCATCATAACAACTATTTCCATATTTCCCAATCATATTCACATTCTAATCACAATATAAGATTAAGATACCTTAAGTATACCAAAGTGCCTCTAGGCTTGTCTAGTGTCTTCCCTTCAACCAACATGCAATTTAACCATTTATCATACATACATACATGTCAATAATCATTGAAACACAACACATAAAAATTATAGACTTTGGGATAAAAATTCCATTGTAGGTTGGATGTCCTATTCTAAATTTTCTTATTCTTTGCACTTTCCATCTATTATGGAAATATGTAAAAACATGGTTTGAACCAAGATTTTTCATGTAAACATAATAAAAATATTTTTACAATGTAGACATGTAGGATTCAGCCCATATATAATTCCATATGCATGAAAATTTCCAACTTTAGATTTCAGGATGAAAAACTATGAGTTTTCTTGTTTCCAGTACTTTTTAGTCATTACAATAATATATGAACAGGTGGTTTAAACCATTATTTTTCATTCAATCATAGAAAATATCAGTTAGAACATTCCTATGTATGAATCGGCAACCACTGATCATAATTATGCAAGAAAATTCCAAGTTTTAAGGCTTAAGATGAAAATCATGAGTTTTTGCACATTTTGTGCTTTCCGTTCATTACAACGATATGCAAACACATGATTTAAATTGTTATTTCTCATCCAAACAAAGCAAATATTAGTTTAGAATCCACCCATACACAAATTGGCGGCCATATGTACAAGAAATCATAGAATTTTCCAACTTCTAAGTTCTAGCACAAAATCCTTAAATTCCTTTATTTTATGAAACTTTTTGGTTATTATAATAACATGCAGAAATATAATTTAATCTAATAATTTTTATCAAAATACATCAAAAATCAGTTTAGAAATCAATGAAATAGAAATCACTACCCTTGATATGGTCTATGCATAAAAATTTGCTATTTTAAGTTATAGGATTCACCTTTGGAGAAATCGCGCAAAAAGATAAGTGTTTTTAGTAAAGAATTAAATTTGTCTCTCAAAAAACTCACACAAACAGAATTAAATTTGTAAAAATCAGTAAAAAAATAGTTCAAAATAATTTTCTCATAATTTATTTCACATAAATCAGTTAGGAATTTGAAAAGGAAGAAAAACTTACGAATATGGGCGAGAAAGGTGTTTTCTTAATTTCAGTAGAAAGACTTGTTTCGTGAGAGTTTTTATGTCAAAATACAAAAAAATAGAGTGGTGGCTACTAGAACACTAGGGCTGGCCAAATTTCTCATTATATATTAGGTTTGGGGTGCAATTTCGAAGTTTACCCTTAATGAGCTAGGTTAAGAGTGTTTTAGTGTAGTGGACTTTTGGGTATTTATGTTTTTTATTTAATTTAGGGTAGATTATGGATAATTAAAAATAAAATATTTTTATTATTATTTTCTTTAAAATTTCCCCCAAAACATTTATTTAAAAATATTTTTAAAATACTTATAAAATTATTTTATGCTTAAAAATCGTCTTTTTACGTGAAAATTCATTTTACAAAAAATAAATTATTTCATATTAATATATTTCATTTAAACTATTTATTTTATAATAATAATTCATATTAGGCATATTAAAATTAATTTAATATGCTCCAGACCCATAAATCACGTCACACACAAATTTCCTCGTAATCACACAATTTGTTACAATAACCCTAAATTCAAATAATTTGTCACTAAAACTCCTAGGGTAGATGTGGGTTGTTACACCATAACTATTATATGACTCCTAGGGTACATACTACTATCACATATAACATTCACATACAGTTAGAGTTACACATAAATGTGCACTCATCACATGCACATAACATGTTGACTTTAAAAGTCTTGCCCATTTAGCCTTCATAGGCTTACATGAAACACATTATAATTCATGCCAATACTTTTTTCAAGTCAAACACAATGTCATGATCTTAATATTAGTTTACTTTAACAATTATCTTAGTATACTTAACACTTCTATACATGTTAACTTATCAATAATCTTTCAAGTATCATGCCTATCTCTTATGCCCAATTTATTCCATTAACCTCCTCATCAATTCAAGATCATAAATTAATTATTGACTCATCACAAAACCTCTTCCCATATTACCTAATCACATTAATATTGCAATCACAACATAAGGTTAAGATACCTTAAGTATACCAAATCTTCTCTAGCTTTGTTTAGAGTCATTCCTTCAACAAACATGTAATTTAACCATTTATCATTCATACATACATGCCAATAATCATTAAAACACATAACATAAAAATTATTGACATTGGGATAAGAATCCCAATTTAGGCCGAATGCCCCATAAAAGAGAAAACCTGAATTTTCTTAGAAAACTTGAATTTTCTTACTTTTCTTACATTTTGTCTATTACAGTAATATGTAGAAACATCGTATGAACTAGGATTTTCCATGTAATAAAAAAAAATCATTGTAGAACATAAATCCCTATAAATTGGCAGCCATAGGTGTCCAAATGCATGAAATTTTCCAACTTTAGTTTTTAGGATGAAAAACCATGAGTTTTCTTATTTTCGATACTTTCTAGTCATTATAGTAATACATAATCATGTGATTTAAACAATTATTTTTCACTCAATCACATCCAATATTAGTTTAGAACATCAATACACACAAATTGGCTGCCATAGATATTTCTTATGCATGAAAATTCCAAGTTTAGGGTTTAGAGTGAAAATCATGAGTTTTCTTACTTTTCATGCTTTACGTTCATTAGAGTAATATGTAAACACATGATTTAAATCATTATTTCTCATCCAAACATAACAAATATCAATTTAGAATCCCACCATACACAAATTAGCAGCCATACCCATATAAAATCATAGAATTTTCTAACTTTCAAGTTCTAGGACGAAAACCTTGAATTTCCTTGTTTTTCAAAACTTTTCAGTCATTACAATAATATACAGAAATATAGTTTAATTTGATATTTTTCATCTAAACACATCCAAAATCCATTTAGAATACAAATATGCAAAAATCAGCCCCCCCCCCCCCCCCCCTCTTGTAGTGTTTATGCATGAAAATTTCAATTTTGAGTTGTAGGATTCACCTTTGGAGAAATCACGTAGGGAGATTGGTGTTTTTGATAGAAAAATTGGTTTCTCTCTCAAGAACTCACCTAGGCTGAATTTAATCAATAAAAATCAGTAAATATTCAGTTCAAAATAATTTTTTCATGATTAGTTTCATAAAAATCAATAGCAAATTGAAAGGAAAGGAAAAACTTATGAAATAGTCGCGAAATCGCAAAATTTGAAGGTATTTTGTGAATTTTAGTAGAGAGAATAATTTTGAGAGAATTTTTATGTCAAAATAATGAAATAACATAATGGTGGCTGTTGGAATGAAGGGCTGGCCGAAATTCATGTAATATATTTAGGGTTTTGGGCAATTTCCAATATTATCCTTAATGAGCTAGGTTAGGAGTGTTTTGGTTTAGTAAGCTTTTAGGTATTTGGACTTTTTATTTAATTTTGGGCTGATTATAGGTAATTAAAAATAAAATATTTTTCTTATTATTTTCATTAAAATTTCCCCCATAATATTTATTTAAAAATACTCATAAAATTATTTTATGCTTAAAAATAGCCTTTTTGCATGAAAATTCATTTTATGTAAAATAAATTATTTCATGTTAATGAACTTCATATAAATTATTTATTTCATAATAATAACTCATATTAGGCATATTAAAATTAATTTAACATGCTATATACTTATCAATCACATAGCACATAAATTTTCATAAAAGCACACGCTTAGTCTTAATAGTTCTATGTCAAGCAATCTGATCATAAAAACTCCCAGGATGGGTGTGGGTTGTTATAATTTTTCCCTCAAAAATCCTCTCTTGGTAGAAAATCACAAGATGCCTCCAAACATTGTGATTTTGTGATATTCCTTGTAAGTTTTCCTTTTCTTTCAAGTTAATTTTTGAATTTTATGAAATTAATCATGAATAATCCATATGGGGCTGTATATTTTTTGATTTTCTCTTCATTATATTTGGCCTAGGTTAGTTCATGGGGGAAGAAACCGATTTCCAATCATGAACATATCTCTTTCTTCTTAAATCCATCAAAGGTGCACCTTAAAACCTAAAAGTTGGAATTTTCATGCATATGTGCTCTAAGGGGGATAATTTGTGTGTTTTACTATCCTAAACTAATTTTTGTTATGTTTATATGAAAAATATTGGTTTATATCATGCGTTTACATGTTACTATGATGATCGAAAAGTAGGAAAAACAATAAAAACCCATGGTGATGAAGTTTCAGCCAAGATTGGGATTTTGATCCTAAGGCCTATAATTTTCATAAGGTTCATTTTAGTGATTGTTGATATGTGTATATGAATAGTACATGATTTAATTACATGATGATTGAAGGAGTAACTCTAGGAACCTGCTAGAGTGGTTCGATACTAAGGGTTTCCAAAACCCTAATTGACATATTTGGCTAATATATGTACATGGTTAAGTGGCATGTGAATTAGATTTTATGATGTGTCAGTTATGAGCTAATGATCCTAATTTGCCTATGGGATTTATTATATGATTCAGTGCAAAGGAGACAAGCATGACTCTTTTAGGGTTTGCTTGTTAAGTTGATATGTGTGGATAGTATTAAATGTACCAATTTGGAAGTTAAATTAAATTGATATTAAGATTATGATTCATTGTGTTTGGCTTTAAAAAAGTCTTGATATGAACTATTATGTGAATCATGTGAGCCCAAGAAGGCAAAGTATAAAGGACATAAAAGTCAATATGTTATGTACAAGTGATGAGTGCACTTCTAAGTGTAACTCCAAGTATGTGTGAATGATATATGTGCATGAGGTAGTTGTGGGATAGCATAGCATGATGATTAAGCCAATGCTAAGTATGGCATTACAATGTTATATTGGAGCTTGGGGATTGTTAGAAGTGTAAAGGCTATGAGCATTATAAACTAAAGAACCATAAGGTGAGTAGACATTATGTTCATGTTACAAGTACAAGTTATCGTGATATGTGAACCTTTGAGATTCTTCAAAACCTGAGTTCCTTTCTATCATAAATTATAATTATATGATTTATTTATTAAGCTTAGGTTCCTAAAGGGTAATTGGTCTGAAACTATTATTAACCATTCAATGATAATAAAAGAGCCTTTATGGTTGTTACTTTATCTTACGTTCATTCTAGAACCACACTGTTGTTTATCCTTTGTTCAATAAGCTAAACTTCCATTGCTACTATTATACATGTGATTGCATTCTTCAATGCTATTGTTATAAGTGATTGCCATTAGTTTTGGCTGTTATACCTATGAACCCTTATATGTAAAAATCCTCGTGCTGATGCAGGAAATCATTATAACTTGTGCACATGGTCTTAACCCAATGGATAAGGGTAGTGTATCCACCTCAGCTAAAAGGGGCAATTCTAGCCGTAGAGCCTGATTAGCTTCATACTTCTTTACAAGTTAGGAGTTGGAATTTGGTATGATACCACCTCTCCTTTACATGCTTGAGTGAATAAGGCAAAAATTATCACTTTATAAGTTACAAGTTTGATTTTTGCAAAACTTGCTAAATTGCAAACTATGAACTATGAACTATGAACCCTTCTAAAGGGATAAGTGTTATTATATAAGTTGTGTTGTTTACTCATTGAGATCATCTATCTCACCCCTTTTCTTGTGTGGTTTTAGGTGAGCATTATAAGGAGACAAGGTGATAGCTCAAGTAATATACTATGCTTGGGAGATTTCCTTTTCCAATTCTATTTACATACAATGATATGTAGAGTCACTCTTAGATGCTCCGATAAGTTTTTTTCAGGGAACATTATTCATTGATGATTAATTTGGAGTCTTGATTGTACTATTTCTTATAGATTGTAATTAAAATATTTTTAAATTATTCTTTTGCTAGTTAAGGGTTTCCTTTATTATTAGTCATTCAAGTCAATGCATGAGATTTTGGTACGATCCTAGGTAGTGTTTAATCATGCATGAAAGGGTTCTATAAGTGTGGGTGACCTTATATCTCCCCATATTCTAGGATTGTTGGATCCTAGAAGTTAGAATGTGACAAAGTTGGTATAAGAGTTGTAGTTTTAAGCCTGATTTATACTTGTTTGTTTATTGGGTTGATTAAGTATAATCCTAGAGCATAGGAATTTTCCTTTCATGTCAATTATAGTCTATCGCCAGTATAGTTTCGTGAAATCCTACTAAGCTATTGTACTCCTTGTTACTATTATGTGTGCCTTGTGATTCTCTTATCGGATGACCAAGAATACTACCCTTGCTAGAGGATCCCGACCTAGAGCACCTCGTGTGTTGTGCAAGAGGACCTAGCCAGATAAATTCGAAAAGATAGTGCTTGTGATCTAACCAAGAGGCAGAAGGCTCCTTATGAGGAGGACCCCATGGAGTATATAGATTATGACTGGATTTAGAGTAAGATTCAAAGGTTGGAAACGGATTCCTTAGACCAAATGAAGGAAAATCAATGCCTTAGGTCCCTAGTACATGTTTTGAGGGAGGACGTGGAACAGATTAAGGCTAGAAATGTTGAACAATTGGGAGACTATGCACCTAGAGATTCCTGCAAGATTTGTGGTAGGGATGGGCAAACTAGCTCTACATACTCTCTTAATTGCTACTCACTATGTAGGTCCTTGTCTTTGACTGGTCGCAAGCCGAATAGAGACCTCTTTTGCTATTGATGTGGTGGCATTGGTCATCTCAATTGCCCTCCTAATGATCTTTCGCCTATTCGATCCTAGAAGCTACCTGATGTTCGCCCTAATGAGGGACAAAACTAATACTCAAGCTAGTAGTTGGTAACTATTAGCCTAGTGGCATAGGACTTATATGATATGAATGACATTATATAACTAGTTAGCTATTTTGCAAAGGTTTGACTTTTTTTAACTATTGCCTATGAGATGATTGACTTTTATATGATAAAAGAGTTCATTATGCTATAATTTATGTGTTACATGATAATGATAAATGATACATGATACATGCCGTGATATGTGATATATGCTATGTAATATATGCCTTGTGTTGTGATACTATATGATGTGTGCTCATGTTAAATATGTGGTAAGTATGATAATTTTGATAGTGGGGTTAAATGGGTTAGAAGGGAGTTAGCACTAAATACCCTTACCTATTATAGCAGAATGCCTCCAAAGAAGAAGTTCTGTATAACTACTTGACTTGTTAGGGCTAACGAGAATATGGTATTGGACATTGCTTCAGATGTTGCCTCTGTGCTTATGAGGTCGAGAGAGAGGTCTAACTTGAAAGTACTAACCATAGGCTCTAACGAGAAAGCCTCTTCACAAGAGATTTAAGCTATGCACGAGAAGATGAGGGACTTACACAAAGAATTAGATGAGCTGAGAGCTTAAAGGCAAGAAGTGCCTCCAACACAAGATGAGAATGGAGTTCCTTCTCCCACAGTAGTGGTACTTGTATAGAAGGAAAGGAAGCGGCTAACCGATGAAGGAATGACCATTCCAAAATTCAAGAAGTTATAACCATCCATCTTCTGTAGTGAGGAGGGTGATGACCCTCGTGAATTTTTAGATAAGATGGACAAACTAGTCTATTGACTATCCTGCTTTGACGTTCAGGTGATTGAGTTAGTAGGACTCTAAATCAAAAAGGAGGTGTGGTACTGGTATGAGAGGATTCCAATTCAAACTTTTATTACAAGATGCTTGATAGATTCTGGTGCTACGTACTCATTTATGTCTCTGTGTTTTGCTAAGAGTTTAGGTAGAGATAAGGAGTTAATGAATGAACCTCTAATAGTGTCGACTCCTTTGGGAGAGATGATGGAAGTAAAATACATATTTATGGACTGTGAGGTAGGTATTAACAGATGAAAACTTATAATGGAATTGTTAGAACTTAATGTACTAGAATTCAATGTAATCTTAGGAATGGATTAGCTATATAAACATGGAGCTCATATTGACTATAGAGAGAAGCAAGTAGAATTTTGAACCAAGGATAGGGGGAAATTTATATATCAAGGAGATAAGAATGAGAACTATCTAAGTTTGATATCAGCTTTAGGAGCTAGAAGGATGTTAAGGAAAGGGTGTCAAGCATACTTAGCTCGCATAGTCAATAATAATAAGGAAGCCACTGGTCATGACAAGAGCATACTAGTGGTAGATGAGTTCATGGATGTCTTTCCAAAAGATCTACCTAAAATACCACCGAATTGTGAGATTGAGTTCAGCATTGAACTACTACTGGGCACGCAACCCATATCGACACCACTATATAGTATGGCACCAGCAGAGTTGAAAGAGTTAAAGACACAACTACATAATCTACTCGACACGGGTTTCATTTGACTAAATAGCTTACTATGGGGCACTTTAGTGCTATTTCTGAAAAAGAAAGATGACTCATTCTATATGTGTATCGATTACTATCAGCTAAATAAGGTCACCATGGAAAACAAGTATCCTTTACCAAGGATTGATGATCTATTTGATCAAATACAAGGAGCTGGTTACGTCTCTAAGATCAACTTGATGTCCGGATATCATCAGCTAAAGATTCATAAAGAAGACATCTATAAGACTGCTTTTTGTAGAAGATACGATCACTATAAGTTCATGGTCTTACCATTTAGTCTAACGAATGCACCGATTGCTTTCATTGACATGATGAACTGAGTGTTCAAGCCATTTCTTGATAAGTTCATGATCGTTTTCATCAACGACATCTTGATTTACTCTAAGAGTAAAGATGAATGAGAAGAGTGATGTGCCAAAACGCACACTAACAAATTACAAGTGCACAGGTCGTTATCAAGTAATAAAGTAGTGAATATATGTATCATTTCTACGAGGATAGTGTATAAGTACTAGCACAAACTTTGTCTATTGTATAGTTGATTCAAATGAAGATTGATTAAACTAAGCTAAATTAACTAAGCTAATCTAAGAAAGCAAATAAATGATATTGATGGAAATAATTTAGGCAAAGCTAATCTAGATAAGAATCTCCTTAGTTTCTCATACATATTAAACAATAGATTAAGTTGGACCGCCATGAGATTATTCTAGAACCTCTCTCAAGCGATCTAGAACCTAATTCCTAGGTAAATTGGAAGGAATCTCTTCTCACCCTAGATCAAATAGGAAGAGCACTAATATAAAGGAGTTAAATTCCAAAGAGTCTTGTAGATCTATCGTTAGCATCCTAATCAATTCTCTACTTCCATAGGTGTTCTATCTATATCAGAGTATCTCTACCCATCAAATATAGAAACAATATCCAATCAACAAGCGAGCAATTGTTAATTAGAATAATAAGATTTATCATGAAAATAAAACAACCAAAGATGAATTGATTAAAGATTAAATCCTTCAATCTATATAATTAAAACTAAGGTTCATCACAAATAGAATTACTTCATATTAAAATTGAAGAACAAAGATGCAGAAAATAAAAGAAAAAGAAATCTCAAACTGATCTTGAAGATGTTCTTCGAAATCTTCTCTTCAATCTTCCACATCCATTTGGATATTAGTCTTGGATTTGATTAAGCCCTTAATATCTCTAGCCTTCAAGCCTTTCCTATGACTCTAGAGCTTATCCAACCCTCTTAAATCTCTATTTTTGCTCTTGGGCCGCTCTCCCTTAAAATGCTATTTGATCTGATTTATATTGCTGGAATTTAACCTCACATCATTAGAGTCACGGTTGGGATTTCAGTGGTGCCAACGATGCTAAGGGCCCATGGGTGAAATCTCAATAGTGTCTCCACCCATAAGAGGCTACTGGATATATTTCTAATTTGCTCTTATCACATGGGTGGAATCCCAGCTAGGATTTCAGTGGTGTCTGCCCATATTTTTTCAAAAGTTAGCATTTTGGCTTAGATCTTTCACTATTCTGAGTCACATTTGGTTCATGGCATCATTTGCCACCAAGTTAACTAAAAGAACTCTGGAAAAGCACTAAACAAACAAATCAAACTCAATTGAAGGATAAAATATATTAAAAGCAAGGGGTAAAGCGTAGTCAATTAAGTACTTATCAAATTCCCCCACACTTGAGTATTTGCTTGTCCTCAAGCAAACTAAATCGTAACAATAGTAAGAAATAAAACCTATCCTCTCTAGTCAAAGAAATTCAAAAAGATTTATGACAACTTGAAATAAGCAAGGCTCAAACATGGTAGCCAAATTAAGAAATCTCAAAAATAAATCTCAAAAATCTGAAACCTAAATTCTGAAGTTACAAATTTGAGCAAATAATTCCATAAAAACAAAAGTTCAAGCAAAGTAGATTTATAAGGATTTTTACCATAGGTGCTTAACTACTCACTCAACTTTTCATTGATTATACATTTCAATTCGTGTTTTCTTTTTAGTTAACTAAGGAGCCCGACTTGTTTGAATTGTCATCGTAGCCTTTTTATGCGAATGCAAACACCTGTGGTGCCAGCCTCCGGTTACTCAACTAGAATCACTCATTCAAATGGCTACTAGCACTATTCATAATCTCAACCCTTTGTGTTTAAAGAGTCAAGAATAGCAAAATACGTAAACATTTTCAAAGCTCCTTTGCATAATCCTTTTTATTTTATATATACTTATGTTTTTTTTTTCAAGAAAAATAGTCAAGCTACCTACGGTATTAAGCATTTCTACTAAACTAAAACAAAAGTAACAGTGGAATAAAATAGGCTCAAAAAGTGTAACTAAAGTTTCAAATTTTAGGCAAAAAGATTTGCAAAAATTTAACTCCCTAACCATGACCACTACATTTGATCCACACTGCAACAAGTCATTGTCACAGTAAAATTAGGCTAATTTATCACTAGAGAGAGTCAATTTCAAATAAAACTATTGCCACAACTCAATACACTTAAATGCAAGATTCATAAAAGATAGGGCACAATAATATACATCTACCCCACGCTTAAATAACACATTGTCCCCAATGTGTTATAAACAAGAAAAATGAAAAAGTAAAAGAGAGAATTAACTGCCCTGAATGATATACCACATGCATCGTGTACAGTGTTCCTTCCAATTAGAGTTTGCCATGATCATTATTTTTGCACATAGAAATATTAAACTACAACCAAGATAAAATCCATTCAATTTAAAACAAAAATAAAATAGAAAGGAAATAAAAAGAAAAGAGAAATAATAAACAAAAACAAAAACCATCAATGGGTTACCTCCCATTTAGTGCTTCTTTAATGTCATATTAACTGGATGTTATCGTTATTCATCTTCCACCAATAGTTCAGAGGTTTCCTTATGTTGTCTACCTCCATAATTCAAGATAAAAAAGAGTATGCAAAGGTTATGGCCTTTGCAAAGCCTTCTTTCAGCAATAAAAAATATTTTTGGTTCTCTATTTCATGCAAACTGAAGCTTGCTAGGTTTAAAACCACCATCAAATAGTCTTACCCATAGACTAAATGTAAGGATGTCAGCTTTGGCAGCAAAGAAAGCATGTATGTTGCCAATGGCAACCACCTCTTTCAATTCTAAGATGCTCCACCCAAATGCACTAACCTTTTGCTTTAACACCTCCACAAAACAAATTTCCCTCTCCAAAGAAAATTTAAAGACTACAAGTACTGGCCACATACTTGATTGTCTAACAAATACACACTTAAAGAAAGGTGGAAAAAGTGTGGGATTATGTGTGGCTAGGTGTTGATTTGATGGAAATTGGGGTAAAGGAAGGGTGGGTATCAAGGTTGTGAGTGGGTTATTATCATTCTCTTCAAAAAGTGGGAGGGTTGGAAAAATAGGGGAGGTGTGATTTTCAGCATTCATAGCTTCCCCATCCATGCTTTTCCATAACTCACTATCATCGGAAGAGAGTTCTTCAACACTGGATTCCACTCCATTCATGCCCCATTGCTGGAATTGGGGTTGCTCACTTAAGCAACCATCCTTGTCAACTTATTTGTGTAGCATTCACAAATTTGCCTCACCATTATCGTCTTCTTCATTTTCATCTTCCCAAAACCAATTGATCGCAGTGGTCTTTTATTATTCTTTTGAAATGGCTTTGGTATCATTGGGTAGATTGCCTTTAAATCTCTCACTTAGCAATTCCAAAATTTGCCCAATGAAATTTTCTAAGTTGTGAAGAGAAGTCTATTGGTATTCCAGAGTTGTCTTGATGCTATGAAATCTTTTCTCTGTAGCTCCCACTATAGTCACAAATATCTCTTTTGACCTCTACTTCTCTTGTGTATGCTCATCATCCTCCAATGTAGTGTCCATTTCAAATTGAGTTGGGAAGCCAACTGCTAATGCCTTGTTTCTTTTGTCAAATTCCCTAACCCAATTCTTTGTAGACACCGTGAATCTTTCTAATGCAAGCTCAAGGGATGACTTCTTTGTTGGTGCTTCCCATCCATATTCCTCTAGGAAATCAGTGTGATAGATGTATCCATGATTGTGATACTGATTTCCCTAGTATTCCCATTCTATATTAGGGTAAAAATTCTAGTCTTGATAGTTCCAATTAGCCATGGAGAAATTTTTCTTTTTCTTTTTTTTTTTTTAGAAACACAAACTTAAAATAAAACAAAAATGTAAAATAAAAAAAACATATAAAATAGTAAAAATAAAACAAATACAACAAGGAAAGCAAAAACAAAAACAAATACGAAACTAGATCAATAATCTATATTAATATTGCTAATATTATAAAACTATCCCCAGCAACGGTACCATAAACTTGATGTGCCAAAATGCACACTAACAAACTGCAAGTGCACAGGTCATTATCAAGTAATAAAGTAGTGAATATGAGTATCGTTTCCATGAGGATAGTGTATAAGTACTAGCGCAAACTTTGTCTATTGTTTAGTTTATTAAAATGAAGATTGATTAAACTAAGCTAAATTAACTAATCTAATCTAAGAAAGCAAATAAATGATATTGATGGAAATAATCTAGGCAAAGTTTATCTAGATATGAATCCCTCTAGTTTCTCATGCATATCAAACAATAGATTAATTTGGACCCCTACGAGATTATTCTAAAACCTCTCTCAAGCGATCTAAAACCTAATTCCTAGGTAAATTGGAAGGAATCTCTTCTTACCCAAGATCAAATAGGAACAACATTAATATCAAGGAGTTAAAATCCAAAGAGTCTTGAAGATCTATCTCTAGTATCCCAATCAACTCTTTACTTCTATGGGTGATCTATCTATATCAGAGTATCTCTGCTCATTCAATATAAAAACAATATCCAATTAACAAGCTAGCAATTGTTAATTAGAATAATAAGATTTATGGTGAAAATAAAACAACCAAAGATGAATCAATTAAAGATTAAATCCTTCAATCTATATAATCAAAACTATGGTTTATCATAAATAGAATTACTTCATATTAAAATTGAAGAACAAAAACGCAAAAAATAAAAGAAGAAGAAATCTCAAACAAATCTTGAAGATGTTCTTCGAAATCTTCTCTATGATGTTCCGCATCCACTTGCATATTGGTCTTTGATTCGATTAAGCCCTCAACATCTCTAGCCTTTAAGCCTTTTTCATGACTCTAAGGCATAGTTAACCTTCTTAAATCTCTATTTTTCCTCTTAGGCCGCTCTCCCTTAAAAATGCTATCTAATATGATTTATATTGTTGGAATTTAACCTCACACCATTAGAGCCATGGCTGGGATTTCAGTGGTGCCAACAATGCTAGGGGTCCACAGGTAAAATCTCAGTGGTTTCTCCACCTGTGGGAGGCTACTGAATGTATTTCTAATTTGCTCTTATCACACGGGTGGAATCCCAACTGGGATTTCAGTGGTGTTTGCCCATCTTTTTCCAAAAGTCAGCATTTTGGCTTGGATCTTTCACCATTATGAGTCACATTTGGTTCATGCCATCATTTGGCACCAGGTTAACTAAAAGAACTCTGGAAAAGCATTAAACAAACAAATCAAACTCAATTTGAGGATAAAATATATTAAAAACAAGAGGTAAAGTGTAGTCAATTAAGTACTTATCAAAAGAGCATCTAAGGATTGTGTTACAAATGCTATGTGATCACTAACTCTATGCAAAGTTATCTAATTCTGAGTTTTGGATGGAATCTATCAATTTTCTTAGGCATGTTGTAAGTAAAGAAGGAATTCAAGTTGATCCTAAGAAAGTTAAAATAATAGTCAATTAGCCACAACCCATACAGTTTTTTAAGTTTAGAGTTTCTTAGGTATAGCCGGCTATTACCTTAGATTTGTACAAGACTTCTCTAATATAGCATCACCATTAACCAAGTTGACTAGGAAATAGGTTAAGCTTAATTAGGAGGAGTCCTATGAAGAGAGTTTCTAAAAGCTCAAGAAGTGCTTGATATCGACTTTGGTTCTGGCTTTATCAAAAGGTGAAGAAGGGTTCTCAATTTACTACAATGCCTAAAAAATAGGGCTTGGGTGCGTCCTGATGCAAAATGGTTAGGTCATAGCCTATGCATCACGGAAACACAAGAAGCATGAAGTGAATTACCTTACTCATGACTTAGAATTTGCCATAATAGTATTCGCTCTAAAGATTTGGAGACACTACATGTATGGAACAAATTATGAAATCTATATGGATCATAAGAGTCTCCAATATATCTCAAGCCAAAGAGACCTCAACCTAAGGCAAAGAGATGGATTGAACCTCATAAGGACTATGATTGCCAGATTTTCTACCATCTCAAAAAGGTAAACATTATGGCAAATGACTTGAACCAGAAATCGATTGAAAGCCTAGCTCATGTGACTATGCATAAGAGACCTATCATAAAAGAGCCAAGAGGACTGTTTAGCTAGGGCATGAAGCTGGAGATTAGAGAATCGTGAGCTCTATGGGCACATTTTCAAGTGAAGTCAAAGTTATTGGAGGAGATAAAGACTCCACAAGATAAGGATCCACATTGGGTTAAGTTAAAGGATGAGGTTGAGAAAGGAAAGAACCCTGAGATAAAAGTAGTCAATAGGATTGTAACGTGTGGTAAGAGGGAATGTGTGCCTTATGTGAATGGACTAAGAGAGAAGATATTGAAAGAAGCACATCAGACACTTTACTGTGCTCATCTTGGAACTACCAAGATGTATCATGATGTGAGAGCAAATTATTGGTGGCCTAGATTAAAGAAGGATGTGGCTAAGTTTATGGCATCTTGCCTAACTTGCCAGCAAGTCAAATATGAACATCAATGACCCTCTAGACTGCTATAAGAGATTAAACTACTTGAATGGAGGCAGAAGCGTATCACGGTGGATCTCGTAGTTGGTTTACCTAAGACCTCCAAAGGATATGACTCTGTATGGGTCATAGTAGACTGACTAACAAAGTCTACCCATTTCTTAGAAGTTATGTAGCCTAGTATGCATAGTTATACATAGACAAGATTATGAGATTGCATGGAATATCAATGTCCATCATCTAGGATTGAGGCACTCAGTTCACCTTAAGGTTCTGGCAAAAGTTATAAGAAGCATTGGGAACACAATTGGACTTTGGTATTATGTTTCATCCTCAAATGGATGGATAGTCAAAAAGGACAATTTAAACACTAGAAGACATGTTAAGAATGTGTGTCTTGGATTTTGGTGGTAGCTGGGATAATTACCTACCTTTGATCGAGTTTACCTATAACAATAGCTCTCATTCATCCATCAGCATGGCACTATGCGAAGCCTTGTATGGAAGGAAATGTAATTCTCTAGTTTATTGGGTTATGCCTAGAGACAAATACATGGAGATGTCGAAAATGCTCAAGGAGACTACTGTGAAGGTACCATTGACATAGGATCAACTAAAAATAGCCTTCAGTTGATAAAAGAGCTATGCGAATCCTAAGAAAAAGGACATCCTTCTCACTATAGGAAATCATGTTTTCTTGAAGGTTTCCCCAATGAAAGGTGTCATGAGGATTGGTGGGAAAGGAAAGCTATTGCCTCATTTCGTATGTCCTTTCAAGATCTTAGATAAGGTTAGGGAAGTGTCTTATAGCTTGCCCTACCCCCAACTCTGGGACATGTACACCTGGTATTTCACATCCCCATGTTGAGGAAGTACATGTCAAATCCATCCTATGTTCTACCACTACTGGATATTGCAATAGATGAGCAACTATTTTATAAAGAGATACCAATAGCCATAGTGGATCAACAAGTGAAAAGATTAAGAAACAAGGAGATACCTATGATCAAGGTCTACTGGCATAATCATGGAATGGATGAGTACTTAGGAAGCCAAGGAATGGATATGGTAGTAGCATCCCCAACTTTTCAAGATTGAATTTCTTTTAAGGGGGGAGAATGTAATAACCCTTACCCTTGCTACGATTTTCATGATAAATTACTTGATTTTAGAACTATTATGATAAAGTGTGTGTTTTTATGAAATTTCATGTGCTATGTGATTAATGCACAAGTGGCATGCTAGACTAGTTCTAATATACATAATATAAATTATGAACATGAAATAGATGATTTATGTGAAGTGCATATGTATTAATTAATTTAATGCATATAAAGTGAATTTTCATGTACAAAGTGATTTTTAAGCATAAAATAATTTTTATGAGCATTTTTAAAATATTTTAAATTAAATATTTTTGGGGAAATTTTATTGAAAATAAGAAGCAAAATATTTGATTTTTAATTCATTTTAAATATCCCATAAATTGGATTAAAAATTTAATTTACCAAAAGCCCAAGACACCTAAGCACTTCTAACCTAGCTCATTAATGGTAATCTTATAATTTTGCACCCAAAACCCTAATACCTAGCTAATATTTGGCCTCCTTTGTATTTTGGTGGCCTTCCTTGTTTCTCATTAGGTTTTATATAATTTTTCTCTCAAAAGTCCTCTGTTGGCCTAAAATCATAACGTGCCTCTAAACTTTGTGATTTTGTGATCTTCCTTGTAAGTTTTCCTTTTCTTTCAAGTTAATTTTTGAATGTTATGAAACTAATCATGAGTAATCCATATCAGGCTATATATTTTCTAATTTTCTCTTGATTATATTTGGCCTAGGTTTGTTCTTGGAGGAAGAAACTAATTTCCATCCTTGAACATATCTTTTTCTTCTTAAATCCATCAAAGGTGAATCCTAACATGTAAAAGTTGAAATTTTCATACATATGTGCATTAGAGGGTAGGGCCGATTTATGTATTTTGCCATCCTAAACTAATTTTTGTTATGTTCAAATGAAAAATATTGGTTTAAATCATGCATTTATATATTACTGAAATGATCAAAAAGTAGGAAAAATAAGAAAAACCCATGGTTTCCCATGGTGATGAAGTTTTGGCCAAAATTGGGATTTTGATCCTAAGGCCTATAATTTTGTAAGGTTCATTTTAGTGATTATTGATATGTGTATATGAATAGTACATGATTTAGTTGCATGATGATTGAAGGTGTAATTCCGGGAAACTCCTAAAATGGTTCGGCATATACTTAGGGTTTCCAAAACCCTAATTGACATGTTTGGCTAATATGTGTACATGGTTAGGTGGCATATGAATTGGGTTTTATGATGTGTTAATTGTGAATTAAGGATCCTAATTTCCCATTGGATTGATTATATGATTTGGTCCAAAGGAGACAATCATGACTCTTTTAAGGTTTGCTTATTAAGTTGATGTGTATGAAAAGTACTAAATGTACCAAGTTGGAAGTTAAATTAAATTGATACTAAGATTATGGTTCATTGTGTTTGGCTTTAGAAAAGTCTTGATATCAACTATTATGTGAATTCATGTCAGCCTAAGAAGGT